>VZRW01005574.1:1967-54192 GCA_013398125.1 Aegotheles bennettii
CAGCACCCTTGGGTGCATTCCATCCGGACCCATCGATTTATGGATGTCCAGATTGCTCAACTGATCCCTAACCCAATCCTCATCTACCAATGCAAACTCCTCCTTTATCCTGACTTCTTCTGGGGCTTTAGGGATCAGGGGCTCCTGGGGAAAGCTAACAGGAGTGAAGACAGAGGCAAAGAAGGCATTCAGTACCTCTGCCTTCTTTCTATCCTCTGTCTCTAGGGCACCCACCTCATTCATCAGTGGGCCTATATTGCCCCTAGTATTAGTTTTATTTGCTATGTACTTGAAAAAGCCCTTTCTATTATCCTTGACCTGACTTGCAAGGTTAAGTTCCAAGGAGGCCTTGGCTTTCCTAATTGCCTCTCTACATCCTCTGACAACCGTCCTATATTCCTCCCAATGATTGTATCCTGTGAACAGAGAACAGGTTTATTGCAAGGAAGGGGGCATTGCAGAGAATTTCCAGGACAGATTCAGACACATGTGGGTGTCTTCTTCCTGGGGTTGCTATCATTATTACACTTCTAATGACCATGAAGAGACACTAATCCTCTTAACACTGAAAAATGTGAACAATTAACCATCTATGAGATGACAACAAGACTATACAAGCCTTTGAAAAAGTTATTGCTGGAAGTAGCAGTTAAATTCAATTAAAGGGAGTTCTTGTAGGCAACAGCTCTGTGGCATGAACAAAGGAGGAGAAAGGCAGAGTTAGCTGCATAATTTGAAAAGGATGAACAAGGCAAGAAGAGGGAAGGAAAAAAGCATGAGCAAGTGCGTGACCTCAGGCAGTTGTGGTGATACAGGTAGGTTCTTACCCCTGTGGTGGGAAAGGAGGGGGTGGTTGCCACTGCAGGACACGGGACCATCTGCATGCTGCACGCCGGGGTGGTTTGCATGACAGGCAGTGAGAATGTGAGTTGCAAAAGCAGTACAGCTGAACCTATACACCTGTCTTTGCACCTCAGAGTGCTGCTACAGCCCTTGCGGGGACATTTGCCTTCAGACCAAATTTTATTCTCACTCTTATCTTCCCCTGTTAACAGCAATTCACTTTCCATGATGCTCCACTCTCCCAAGACTGGAATATGGCTGAATTCAATTGCTTTATTCAAAATAAAGAACTTCAACATCCTTTTAAATACATGAATATATAAACCTTTGTGTCAGTTCAGTGAAGACGAAGATAATTGCTCAGAGTCAAGAAGTTTGGGGTAAACAGAAGATAACACACAGGTGTTCACTTAGCTATTGTTTTTTGGTATCTTCATATTTAGGCCCTGAAGATGCGTGCAAATGGTCCCCCCCACTAATGCACATCAACAAAGACATTGACTAAATCAGTACTAGTTAGGATTAGAAGCCTAGATTTCTAAAATCTTGATCTCTATATTATCTCTTATTTATTTCCTCCTTTTCAGAGCCATTGATCACAGAGGAAACCTAGATCTACACATTCTGCAAATGATGTTAAAATTGTGAAAATATTTGGGTTTATATTGAACTAATATGCGAGGAGTGTATGGACAAAATTTGAGTTGCTTCACTTAGCATTCATGCACGCTGCTAAGTTTGAACCCTTGAATCCTCCACTCTCTTAACTGATACTACAATGCAGAATGTCCCCCTTCTTTAAAAATTTACTAGTACATCAACTGAAGTAAGCATGAACCAAAAAAGAAGCTTCTGTTTTCCAGTGAAATAAAGTGGCTATCAGTAATTTCTGGGTAACGAAATGAGAAGGTTCCATGATGGAGAGATCTCAGCAGAACTAACCGCAAGTATGTGTCACTGATACCCACCGCGAAGCTGAGAGAGGGAAGCTGGTCTGCCTTCCACATTCGAAACCTAAAGGTCACATTCAAAATATTTTCAAGTTACTAGTAAAGTTAAGGTTCTTACATCTACTATAACACACACACACACACCCAAATATATAAATACTCTGCTTTGAATATGTCCATCAAATATATACAGTTCTTGCCATTACCAATGTAATCTGAATATTTCAGGGTGTTGAAAACAGCCCACTTGGAGTTGCTTACCTTTCTAACTGAAACGCAAACAAGTTTCTGCTGGGATAGTAATATCATCTAATGACTCTAAAAGGCTTAATATTACTGAATTACATGATCTAATTTAAATTCCACTCAGAGAAAAGGTAGAAAACCCACTACAAATATGTGCTTCCTCTAAATAACTTTTGTTGTTAATTTGTGATTTAAAAGTTAAAATAATTTTCTCAAATCTGATTTTATTTATTTTGCTGACATATCATGCTTATTAAGACACTGCATATTATTTTTCCTGGGAAAGGCTCACCTTTTTTACTGCTTAGGCAGCAACCTAATAGTGTCCTTCCCTGTTATTCCCCCTATTGCATTAATTTGCATTGTTTTCACCCTAACATTCTAACTATCACAATTCAAAATAGCAGTGTTGAAGGATAAGTGAGGTTTTTTGAAAGGAATCAGCTTGTCTTTATTTGTATTTTGCCTCATTTAATTTTGCAAGTGTGTTTATTTCCCGACTAAGAATTTCAGGACAGGCATCCAGCATCCATCACATGGGGCTTAATATTAGAAATACAGCAATACTGTAAACTTGACATTAGGGAGTCTCACGACACTTATGTCTGGAGGAAAAAAAACCACCAACCAGAAACCCTCCACAGTTTAATGGTCTAAAAAATTAAATTAAGTCCATTCATTATGGAAATGTTACTTAGACTGCATATTCCCCAGAGATCCTGGCCTCATTACCCTTATAATTTCCAATGGTATGGACACCTGTTCTCTGGATACCCAGTTCAGACTGCCATCCTTATTTCATTGAGGACACTAAATAGCAGCCAGATGGCTGATTATTATAAGCTTTTTAGGGATTTGAACCTGAAGTGAGAAACACAGTGTGTTTTTCTCCATTTTCCAACAGCATGAGCTGCATACATACTGTGCAAATAAAGGACAAAACAGATGTAACATTTTCCTCTAGTATCATAGACATTTCTTTGCCTTGCTTTCTAAGGTAAGATAAGAAGTTCATTCTAGAACACATGCCAGTGTCATTTCCTTTTGAAAAGGAATATTCATTTCCTCTGTTTAGAAATGGGGAAGCACCCAAAGCACCTTCACAATGGACTGGAGAACTGCTGTGCTCTCAGACCATGGCACTGTGAGGACTGGCCCTACTGGGCTTTGCACAGGTAACTGGCTGCATTAAGATGGTTACTTCACTCTTGCAATAGAAATATTAGTTAACAAAAGCTTAAGGAAGTATAAGTCAACCCTTCCTGCTCTGCTCTTTCCTTCCAACCCTTTAACTCCCATTCTAAACCAAAGCCTCACTCGACTGTGAGAAATACATCTGCAATGACACAGACTAAGTGCACCAGGGCCAATGTTTAAAATCTAAATCCAAAAGTATCTTTGGTTACACTCCAAAATGTCTAACAGAATACCATATAATAGCCTAATTCAAAGAGGTGAGGAGCATATTATGGCTCTTTCATTATTTTAGAAGAACTTTAGACACCAGACTACCTGTTAGAGCAAGTTGGGAGATAGGCAAGAGCCTAATGATTATCCCATCACTTCAGAAGTCCATGTATTCAGGCAGGCAGTACCTGTCACCTGTGGTACAAGAGACTAGAGATTGTTGGGATGGGAGAAAGTAGAGTCCAGGAAGGAGACAACCCATGTGCTGTGCTCAAGAGGATGTGCTCAGGCAGTAAGATGGGCCAACCCATTCATTTCCCCTTCCCCAAGGAGATGAGGTGAGTCAAATCCCCATGCTTGGCTTCTGACAATCCTTTTTTACCTCATTCTTTCACAAGGCCACTTCTGCTTGACTAAGTTTGACGCAATCCTTGAGTCCATAAATTTTCAGACTTTAGGTCTGTTTAAGCCTATTAATGTCTTTGGGTTACAGTACCTATTTAAGAAAGGTTTTAAGGCTTAGTTTGAAGACTTCCAAATAAACAACAGCACAATAATGTTTCCAAGTATGTTTTTGCAATAGTTAAACTGTGCACTGAGAAGTGTTTCTTGTTATTTCTAAATTCCTTCCTAGTCAGTATCAAAGTTCACTCTGACTTTTTTTGTTACCTGTGCTACCTGTTCCCTGGTAACCTTCCACAGGCCATCATCAACCCAGATCTTAGTTATTCTTTTGTAAAGCAAAATAATTGTGGCTTTTTAGTCTTCTCATAAAAGTAAGAGGTTTGGTTTCCTCAGATACTCCCCCTCACCAAATCACTCTGGTTTAGGTTCCTTTCCTTCTTCAACTACTTTTCCAAACATGGACACAAGCATTGAAAAATCTGCTCCTTTTTGCTCCCACCAATGCAGTACAATGCAAATTCTTCTTCCTTAAGCCACTACAGCCAAGGATTTTTGATCTAAAGCACTGGACTGCAGATCAGGCTTAACTGGTTTTCTACAGTCAACTGTAGTCATTTGTAGTTCCTGTTCAGTGTCCCTGCTTTCTAGGAGGCAAACTCCACTCTGACTTAGTTTTTTCCCTCAGATATAGTTGTGCGTGGACATGGTTGAGGTTTTTCAGAAGCCCAGTCTCCCATCACAAATGAAGTACAGCAAAAAAAAAAGGAGGTTAAAACCAAAAACAAAAAAAAAGCAGGCAAATAAGTACCACAAGAAAGAAGAGTGTGAGTAGAAACTGTAGCAGGGTGGTAATAGCATTTATCTTTGACAATCACTGAACATGTTTTAAAACATAATTCCTCATTCTTCCTTATTCATCATTTTACCAGATTGCTTCCGTGTAGCTGTTTTACACATTTCAGTCTTTCAATATATGCAACACTGAAAATGTCTTTGAACAGTGTTCTTCTTCCTTCCAGTCTGGTTTTCTAAGGGAATAACCCCTGCACAATTACGCCACCTGCCTGTCTACCTGACAACTCCGATTTCACTGCAACAGCCCACTTGATCCAACTTTGAAAGAAGTGCGGAGTTGTCAAAGACACCAGGTTCTTACAAGTTCATTGAAAATTGGCAGCCAAAAAGAGGAAAGAAGCCAAATTCAGTGTCTCAGGGTGAGTGAAAGACAGGCCCAACTCAGCACCTTCTCTATTTGAAGAGGCAGCAGCCATCTGGTCAGTGTGTAGGCACACTTTGGCTGGCTTGTCAGGACACATGTAGTTCTGAATTAGCCATAGGACACTCTGAAGCTTTTCTGTGTAAGATATGTGGGAAGGAGCTGAAGGTGAACCTGAAGAAGGGCAAGACTAGGGCCTATAAAGCACAAATCCAAGGGAAGCTAGACTTCAGTCATCTTGCTGCTCCTCATCTTTCAGTGATTCCTTTTTAAATAAATGATCAGCTTGTTATGGAGGACAGGGAAAGGAGAACCACTGATAACTTTTGGGCTCAGTGCCAGACCATCAGTGGTTTTAGTTATGTATTTTACAACAATAAGGATCATCAGCACAGCCAAGACACTAGGAAACTCCATGAGATCCCGCAAAACTCAATGAAGAGATGACAGCATTAATCTAATGCACCTTTTGTGTCATCTTGTCCATAGTCATCACCTCATACCATCCTTACACATGCAGAAGATGGCTGTGCTAACTGCATGAAATATTTGAACTGATAAAGTTTTATACCAGCTTCCTATTAAGTATCATTCTCATTTATACTTGATGAGGAGCTTTGTGCTTACCAAGATTGCCCTTAACCTATTCATAGCCTAGACACAAGCAGCTGTTTGTATAACTTTCAGATGAATATAGAACCAGGTTTTTTGAAATGCCTTGACCTGAGAAACCTCATGAAAAATCACAAGGGATTTTGAAGTTGAACCCTGCACCCTTATATTATTATTCCTACACTCTTAAAAGCAGCATTTAATAAAAGTTAGTTCTGCAGCAAGTTCAGGCAGTGTTCTGTGAAGGCTGCCTCTTGCATTTTTAAAAACAAGCCGAAAACCTTCTTGTAAAGTGATTCCAAAACAGCATAGGTTGTAAGAGTGTGATTTGGTGTTATACACATCTGAGAAAGAGACTCTGCCATGGTAGATTCACACTGGCTGCCAGCTGGGCTCTTTTATCAGATGTTAGAATAACAGTGGAGGCTGGAGCAGCAACAGGGAAACAACTTGTCAGGACAAAGCAGACTTATGATGTCTATAACTCACAAAAACTTGAAAACAAACTAAGCATTGTTGCAAAAGCAGCAGGAAAATGTGTCTGTTGGTTAACTGCTGTGTGACAGTAAAATTTCAGCAAAATTGCTCTGCCCAAGACTGCAGAGAAAGACATGATATGGTTTCTGTGGGACTGTTTATCTGAAAACAGAACACAACAACAAAAAAGTTGTAAAACAATGGGGAAAAAAACCTTTGTCACTGACATCTAAGGGCAGTCCTTTGGAGAAGAAAATTTATGCAACGCCTTTGTCCTAGAAGATTTGAATGCTTAGACAATACCACACTGGGAGTCAGTGACTTTACATAAAAAAATTAAAAATAAAAATTGCAAGTTAGTGTGTTAGACACACAAGCTCATCCACACAGTACAAAGGAGCACTAGGTATCTGGAAAAAGTTCTCACAGTAGCTAGTGAATTGTGTCTGGAGCTGCCTGTGCCAGCCAGCAGGAAGGAACAAGGTCTGGATCACAAAAGGGAGGTTGGTTTGCAGTCACAGGCTGCAGCACAGGGCCAGTGCCCGCTCAGAACAGACTCCCAGCGCCCCTCAGTCAGCGATGCAGGTTATGTCTAAGCCAACTGAGCTGGTATCCCCAGAATGCCTGGAAGGTTCCCCTGTAGGGAAACATACCTTTCCCTTGCTCCTTGCATACAGCAGTGGAAAGGGCAGAACGCTAGCCTGATGTTAACCCCAGCTCCCTGTAGAGCACCCTAAGTGATGGTGTAGTCTCTGTCTCCTTGTTCATCCAGTATTCTTGCAAAGAGCATCTATGACTCATAGTTTTGGGCTCTGTCCTGGGAATGGAGGGGGACATCTTTCCCGGTCAGAAAGGAAGAAGGTTTAAACCTGGATTTCCCCAATATTATATGACTGGCCCAGTCATCAGCTCTATCTGCCACCACCAACTCTTTCCTAGAGCATGCGGGGTTTGCAAACACAGTGGTAAGGAAACATAGTTTAGTTTATTAATCCAGCCAAGGTGTAGGCAGGAGCCAGATCATTTGCTACCTTAAACTGCCAGCCCTGGACTCCCAACTCCATCACTGAGGAGAGTGTAAATCTAAGGCAAGCCCAACGAATGGCCAGTCTGACTTCGGCATCTCACAGTCAAACTAGGTACTGCCAGGACTCTGGCTACTGGAAGTGTTGAAGGTTTTGCAAATGCTGATGAATGACATCAACTAAGCAGGTGTGGTAATACCCAGGTCCTCACTGTGATTCACCTCCAAATTAAAGATCTCACTTGATGGTCTTCCTTTTTTATCAGTGGCTATGGCAAACACACCAGATTTCACATGCTGAGCAACATCCTGGTGCAAACAGTGTTTGCTCCCACTACACCCCCTGTGAGAGATCCCTCTGACCTAGGTTTGAAGGAGCAAATTGGCACAGAGAAGTCACTTCCAACAAGTCAGGTTACAGATCCATTGTGTAACCGCCTGTGTTTCCATCACTTGTATTTTCAAGGGATGCAGGACTCCTGTGTGTCTACCCTGAAATCAAGTGAGGCTGCACCGTTTCCTGTGCCTGAGGAATATTCAAAGGCAGATTGCAAATGCTTTGAGTCAGGCATCTTCTCCCCAAATCACATGCTTGTGAGGAAGCTATTAGTCACTTGTGTCATCCATTCTAGTGTGGGACAAAAAGTTGAGCTCAGTGGAATACTTTGTAAATATAAATATCTCCTAATAGGAAAACAACAACTTCCGTTCCTCTATGGAAACTGTAAACAAGAAAATAAAACAGCTTCTTGAGATATTTGCTGGATCCACCTTTGGTATTTCTTAAGCATGTGCTGTAAGTGTAACCAGTTGGATGATTTCCCCACACAGCATCCAAAACACATTTCCAGCTACAGCTGCTCTTCACTTGCTAGAGAAAGGCAGTCATAGTCTCAGTGGACTCTGCACTGGCTGCACAAACAACCAGCTTCATAATTTTTGCTGACTTTTGTTTATGATATCAATAGCTAAGAAACAGGTCTGTGTCTCACATCATCACAAGAGTGTGAAGAAGGTAGGGCTAAACTATTTTAAACTATTCTACAGAGTTATCCGTATCACAGAATCACAGAATCCTAGGGGTTGGAAGGGACCTCAAAAGATCATCTGGTCCAACCCCCCTGTCAGAGCAGGGTCACCTAGAGTACATCACACAGGAATGCATCCAGGCGGGTTTTGAATGTCTCTCTGAATATGTAGCAGTGTTGGTTTGTTTTTTCCCAAAAAAATAGAAGTTGGAGAACTTGCCAACAGCAGCCATAATATTCCTTGAAATTCAGTTATCAGTTCCAAGAGCTCTGGAGTTACAAAGAATTTCAACCAGCTGAAGTACTAGAAACTTTCTGTTCCAAAATCTACGTACTGGAAGAGTTTCTCACTGAACTTTACCATAAAATAAAGAAACACATTGGTGACTTGTGACCAGTGAGCATTAAACCATATAACAGTTCCATAAGAGAGACAAGTAAATCTCTTAGGCAGTCAGACTTGTTTGAAGAAAATTACAACATCCACACTGACAATGACATAAACAGTCACTGAGGCAATGGGCAAAGCTGGGTTCGGGTATGTACATCCATTCTGTATAGATTGTAGCTCTAATGCCTGGGAGGTGATGCACTGTTTACAACTAAATTACTACAATTTTTCTTGGCAAAGGCTCCGATTTATATATGTGCTTGTACATTCTTGTTCTGGATTTGTGTTTCTTAAATTTGAAATGAAAAAATATTTATTAAAAAAAAAAGGAAGTTGAAACTCTAAAGCAGAACATGAGTACGCCTGGGTTTCTTAGCAAAGTACTGACCTCTGCTCACAGCTGTCAGCCTGAGAATTTCCCAGCAGGGTAGAAGTGGGGAATCAGTTAAACCAGAGCACACCTCAACTACCAGACAGCCCCTGAGAGCAACTCCTTCTTCTGCAGCTGTGCTGATCAAGATGCAAGAAAGGACCTCTCTCTGATGGCTGAAGCAGTGCAGAGAGGCCAGGTAGAATGACAACTCTCACCCTTTGTCTGCAAAACAGCCTGCTATGACAAGAAATAGGCTGCCAAATGACCAAGGTCTGCCAGGCACAGTGTGTGCTGAAACTGGGCCGGGTGTTGGGGGAACAAGCAGCTGCTTCTCAAGCTGTAGTATCACTGAGGGGCATCATGAACTCACCACTTTAGAAACTTTTGGGCTTTCTGGGGAACCAGTGAAATGGAAATAGGTATGATGTGTTTTTAAGTATAACTTGTGGATTCAGATTAGAGTAGGCCACAACACAGATCAGTGGTGACCAACCATTACCACCCCATTGGCTCTCAAGGAGCACACACAGAAGTACTGGGCATATTCATATTCAGAATCAAGGACCACCAAAGAGACATCTCAGACTCCCAGAAACTTGCATAATGGGGCAGATTTAATAAACCTAAGTCCTACAACAGAAGCAAGGGATTTAGGGAAGCAAAATGAGTAACTTGTCTCACTGATGGTTATACTGCTGCATTCCTAGCAGTGTATAGGACCTGAGATGGACAATACTGCTATGAAGTAGGCAGTTGTTTGTTCTTCTAGTTGATTCATCCCACTTCCGCTTACTTTTACACCTGGTCTAATCTTAGTCCCAGAACTGCTCTTCAACAGTACTTTGTGCAGCCATGCGTAAATGAGACCAGTCCTCAGGCTACTTTCATTTCTTTCAAGGAATAAGCTCAGGTCCATCTTTGCATTTGTTAGCTCAGTGCTCAAAATCAAGACCTCTGTTGCCTTACTTATAAATACCTTTCGGTGTCTGCAGATCAGTAGATTTACGATTAATCATTAATTCTGATTACAATCAGTCAAAACCTCAAGCAAGTTCACCCTGTTCCCTTCTGCACTTTGACCAAGACACTAGGAACATTGCAGCTCTATTTTTAGGGCAATGTTTATGCCAACAGGCTTTAACATCTGAGTTACACCCCGCGCAACTCGATTCAGCCAGACTGGGCGATGGTTACGTGAGGATTTTAGTGATCTGATCTGATGGATCCCCACAACTAGACTCCTTGACAGGCAGCCACTTTTGCAAGTCAACATTCAAAATGTTCATGCCATAGGAGATTTATTTCTACTAGACCTCCTGCCAGCTGCAGAGGGAAGCAGAAGAAAAAGCAAACTTAGTTTCTATGTCTCACCAACACCTGTTCAAAGCACAACTCTCCCCTCTAAAGGGAACAAAACCCATTTTGCACTTCCCTTTCTGTGGCAGTGAGGTTAGCTCCCCAAGTGGTATGGTGGATCATAGCCCAGCACATCATGTCTGCCTTTTGAACAAAACCCATGGGTCTTGCTTCTAATTGACTTTCCCTTGTTTTTAGAAACTCCATCTAACCCCAGAGAACTTGGCTCTGTTCCGTCCTCCCACCTTCCTCTAACTAACCTCTTCCTCAGCACCTCCTGGTAGCAAAGCAGCTTCCCTGGTGGCTTCACATGTCTCAAACCAACTTCCTGTGTGCCTCTTCCTTATGGATTCTATTTCTTTTATATGTATTTGAATATATACTTTTATATGAAATAGGAGCTTTTGATTCCTCCAATTATTTTTTATTCTCTCAAGAACTTCCTCATACATGTGCTTTCACGTACCATATATAAAAGTTGCTATGCAAGATGAAGTTGTACAGTGTATTAGCTGGAGCAAAGCACTGTGATTATCACACGCTATAAATTGCATATACTTATTCTGATCTATTGCCCGTGTCCTTACAGGAAGTTCTGACACTCAATACCATCCCATACCAATGTTCAATCTGCTCAGCCTTCACTTTTCACCAATAAATTTATAAGATCTGATACTTCTCTCACCATGATGCCATGCAAAGGTTTTGCAGCTAAAACCTCAGTCTGCAAACAACTTCATGACTAAGTAGTGGTTACCAGCACATATAAAGCATTACCACAAAAATAACCAAGCAGCAAGACTGGAAATGAGGAAACGATCACGTAAAGCAAGCATTTCAGCATACAGTCTTCCTACAAACAGATGTGAAACTATGGATTTCACCAGTTGCAATGAAAGAACATTTTGTTCTGGGACTGCATTTTGGATATGCAAGATCTGGCAGGAATTATTTAACTTGAAACAAGTGAAGATAAATTAATAAAGTTTCCATTGAATATGCCAGGACAATTATTTTCAGCCTGTTTAAAAATATTCACAGAATGTACTTCAACATAACATCACAAGGACTTACTTGAAAAAAATGGTGCAAGCAGCACCAAGACCTGTGGCCCAGGACACGTAAGCAGATTCACTGCTGAATTTGGCCTTGCAGGTAGTAACAGGCTACTGCAGTGGAAGTTGTAGCTGGCCCCAATATTTTAATAAAAGGAAAAACATACAAGGCTTATGATAATTTCTGTCCTATCTTCTTCCCAAACCAACATTTTCTGAGTTGTAGGAGGGCTTGGGAGGGGGGGCACAATCCTGAGACCAAGTGCCACTACTGCTGATGCAGATTTCTGCACTCAGAATGCTGAGTCATGGCATGGGGAAAGTTGTTCCCCTGGGCGAGCAGCACTTCTGACGTCTCAAGAAAAAAGTTTCTTATCTCAAGTTACAGGAACAAACACAAACCAGCTAAGTTTGATTATCAAAAATATCAAAATCAGGTCAAACAATGCATTTAGTGTGAGGCTAGAGTGAGTATGTATTTTTGATCAAGAATAAAAGATAATCTGATGGACTTAAAGGATGAAAAAAATCCAAGACTTTTTATGACAAAACAGCACCAAAGTATTAACATTTAGGAATTTGATACATTACAATCTTCAAAGCATTTGCAGTTAAATAACAGAAAAACTTGCTGAAATAAAGCCAGTGTAGTCCTGTTTGAGCAAGTTCAAATCCATGCATTTATTTTGATGTTACATGCAAGCAAGTGCTGAACAGAGTCAGGTAGATGCATGATGAGACACCTCTCCTTTTCCAGCCATATACATGACATTAGAGGCACAATGCTGGGCACAGCACAACAGCAACCTCAGCATACATGCAGTTTGAAAAATAAACATCAGAAAACTAGGAAGAACCCTGTTACTGGCAATGGGATCATGTTGTGTTTCTGCTCCAACTGCAGTACTTTACAGGTCTTTAAACAAAAGCACAAAAACATAAGTGTGCGGATTATAAACAAAACAGTTTATTGATTTTATACATGTTTTCAAGGCACTTTCATGTAGTTTAGAACTCCATTTCGTAAGAAACTTCATAAACTCCATCTTCACTAAACAGAAGACACAACTTTAAGTGAAACAGCTAAAAAATTCAAACCAGATCCCCACCAAAAACTGTATATGTTCCTGGAATCACAAAAATAATCTGTAAGTACAAAATGGTTTTCTTGTGGATTTTCTATATTGATTGGTATTTAAGAAACCCAGGATGAGATTCATCCCAGCGGTTTTTACCATCTCAAAACTGGACTTCTGGCTAAGCCAGTGACCTCAGCTCTTCCAGAGTTGACTCCTTTCAACTGTATTAAATACCTATGTAAGAACAAGATGAACTGCCCTCTGCTAGATATTCTGTATTGTCCACAGGGAAAGCTTACTTCATTGCAATCAGATTATTTATTTATTTTTTACTTGGGTTTCAGGGTAGGATATTGAAGTAAAATCCATATGTAGCTATCAGATACAATATTGCCTCTGCATTTTGTATGAAACCCAGTAATCACAGATACAATATACGTATATCCATATAAAGTTCTCACAAAAATGTTCCATAATATGTCAGGCATTTTGGCATGGTTCTCTCACAGTATCACCAACTGAGGAAGAAAACCGAATGCTGGCACACTTCACTGTTGAATTATGCATTTAGGCTGTTTAAAAAACAAAACAAACAAACAAAAACACCAAAAGAAAAAGAAACTTTCAGTGCTTTAAAAATTGAGCCCAATGTTCAATATACAACTCCATAATGCCTGATCTACTTGAAATGAACATCTGTTGTCAGCCAAAAGCATTTTGGAAAGAGAGAAATAGTCCAGCCCATTATGCTGAAGCCAAAAAAGCCAGCACAAATTCTACCACCTTTCTGGTATTTTTCTTGTATGATTTCTTGCTTAGAGCAAGTAAATGCTGAAACTCAAAAATGACCCTTCAGTCCTTGAGTTCTAAGTTTGGAGCTGTTTTTTGACTCTGTTGCTCTTATGTCTTTTTATCACCCAGTAGCCCTGTGTTCCATCACCACTGCACACTGAGCACCACAGCTTTAGGCACACCTGTCTTTACAATATGTTCAGCAAAATCTCATTAACCACACATTTCATTTCCATATTCTGTTCAGCCTGTTACGGGTCCACAATGTGGGTTTTGTCACCAGACCCCAGCAGCTTTCAGCACTGTGATATTTTGGTTCCAAACTGGAGCCTTGGTCTCCTGATAGGCATTGACTATGACAACTCTTTTGCTGCTGACAGGAAGATCTCAGTGGTAGGGAAATGCAAGACAGGCTTCTTTAAGTGTGAGGAAAATGTTGGATTATAATTCTTCACTCCTCCTTGGAGTGAGGCCTTGGAGGAGGTGTAAAGGGATCAGGTTCCTGCTACTGGCTAGAAGACACTGGGGCAAATGCTTTGCTGACAGCTGGGATCAGGAGGAAGCTGCTGTCTGCTTGGTGTTAGCGGAAGAGGTCTCAGGAAACGGCAAGAGTCATACAGAGGCACCTCCACAAAGGACGCTGGGGTGTCCCTGCAATGCCTGGCAGCACTATCTCTCAGGTTGAGAGTTTCTAAAAACAATCGCAAAGATTTTCTTTAGAAAAGCACAAAAGGTCTGCAATGCAGATCTGCAGCAGTCCACCTGGGACACCTAAACACTGCAGCCTTTTACATGGACTGACTTCTTGAATTCAGACATGCTGGTGCTGGCATCAGGGAAAAATGGTAATAACAGAGAAATAAAAACTGTGTATCAGGGTTCAAATACAATTTAGTTTGAGCATATAAAAAGTTTGTATCTTTAGTTGTAGTGCTCCATTAACCTGACCCAGCTGAAGATGTGGCTTGCATATTTTCCACTGACTCCTTGTCTTGAAGTGAACAGCATTAAGGATGTTGAGGCCCATACATTTGTTCTGTAAAAGTGAAAACTGCAGTACCTACGCTCAAACAAAAATGTTATTCCAGTGTTAACTAAGTGCAGTGCTGAGAGTGCATCATGACACTAGGCACAGTGTTTTTACAGAAGAGCTAACTGAAAGCTAGCTCTAACAGTACAAAAGAACAAAAATAGATGAGAAGTTCAGTGGTTAGTAAGAGACTGGTGATGATCAAAGCACCATTCCCTTGAAGTCAGTGCATTCTCTGAAGTCAACAAGAATTTTGCTGTTGTCCTGAATGGAAGAAAGACTGGACCTTAACAAGAGACTGCACATCACTATTGAGCTTGGATTTACAAAAATACAAAAACATTCCCCTTGCAGAGAAATTATTGCACATTTTACCTCCAGAGCAAAATTAGAGTAGGTAGTACCTGTCATACAGTGTGTAAGGCACGTGTTTAGTGTTCTGGGAGATGAAGGATAGACTGTGAAAGTTCCGAAGGGAATATGTACTTCCTCACAGGATTGTTTCTGTCAGTAGCTGTACAACATGGCATAGTATACGGCAGAGGACTTGATTCTACTGTCATCTGCTTGAACACCCAGACTCCAGAGAGAGATGTGCTTGCTTCACTGAAGGCAGAATTTAGCCCTTTGTCAGGAGCAGGAAATTTTGATATGCAGACATAACCTAAGCCTAAACAGAATTCAGCAGACAGGCTGACTGGCAGATACACAGTTGTTGTTAGGTGGACTAGAGGTCATGGATGCATTTTACCAGTCTGCAGACATTAAAGGCTAGACCAGTATCAAATGAGAAAAATTAAAAACAGAAGAACAAACAACATCTCACAGCAAGAGCTTTCTACCAGAATCCATATATACTGTCACTGCTGTACTATTGTTGCTGAGCTGAATTCTAGGTTTCCAGTTCAGTGACCCAGATGAACACCTGTCAAAATAATCACAGCTTTGTTTCTTCAGTACTGGCCTCTAAACAGTCTTCAGGTCAAAATGACATTTTTGAGATTAGCACCTTGGCAATTACTTATGGAAACAGTTGAAAGTTCTTCAAATAGAAGTGGTGGTTCAGGAAAGAACACAAGACCTTTATAGCAAACCTGTTCTTCAAAAAAAGTGATTATATTAAAAATATATAATCCATGACAGAATACTCTACCTTACCCCTGTCATGGGAAATAAAAAATATTGCATGCAGAGGGTGCACTCAAAATCTATGGGGCCAAATTCTGCACTTAAATACATGGGAATTTCACTGAAGTACCAATTGGAAATCCTATTTTATGGCCACTGTAATCAGTAAGATTTTTATTATTACTATTTCACGGGTATTTGGATTTCATCTAACAAACAGTGCATCATTTGATCTATAATAAATAAGTGTATTAAATGACAAATTATATGTCAACAATGTATACTCTCTTTTCTATACTACACCATGACCAAAACTGGCCATAACTACACCCAGTACTGATTGCGCTTCAAAGTTGGGTTTGTTTTTCGACAATACTGGATCATTTCAGGATCAAGGTTTAACCAGCTGTTTTGTAGAGACTGTTCTACAGCTGGAGAAACCACCATAGGAAGCAGCTGCTCATGTCTTACTGCCGTGAACGTTGAGGCTGTGCTTCTCTCAATCCCTTTCAGGAGAGGAGTCACTGTAACACTGGGTACAGTCAAGCTCCGTTCCAGACATCGATCTGGACTAATGAGAGCTGCATCTGTTTGACTTTTGACGAGAGGTTTTGTCTTCTCTTTCTTCTGACACATTAGCAAAATGCACACAGAAATAACAGCAACAATGAGTAGCACAGACACCAGGACCAGCGGGATAATGATGTACCAAGGGTTGCTGCTTTCACCCGCTTGCTCTCTGGGGTGCCTGGCATTAACCTGGGTTGCAGTTTTAGTCCCAGCAGACCCACTTGTTCCCATTGCCAGATTTAGCAGTGGACCTTCCTCATGTAGATTTCCCCAGTGATTGTGCCCTGTCCATACAGTTGGTCCAGTCTTCTGTGGTGCTGCTGTAGGTTCTTCATTCTGAAAGGAGGCTGGTGCCTTGTCCTTTGAGGTAGTGTGAATCTTCAAAGTGGTTGTGGAAGGCACTTCGGTTGTTAAACTCTGCAGAAGTGGAGGACTGTATGGCACAATGGAATATTGAAAACAGCCGACAGCTGGCTGTACAGCATCGGCCCTGAGTATAAATGTGAAGGAGTCATTTAACAGATCAATGCCTGTCATGTTTGTATCTATATCTAGAAGCACAACACCACTATCAATGTCAGTCTGGGTGAATGTCTGAGCATCTTCAAACACTGCATCATTCACTAACCTTTTCTTCACAATCCTTCCATGAGATGGAGGCACTATCACTTCAAATCTAGGATCACTATTTGTCAAATTAGCTAACTCAGAAGCATCCAGGTCACTGCTTCTGAATTTATAAGCCGCTAGATTTGAAATCTGCATGTCAGGTACAACTTGTACTAAAGGCTTCACTGTGATGTTCAGCAGTTGTCCTGTTAGATTGCTTTCTGCTGTAAAGAGCATGAACTCCAATACTTCTTTAGATGCAGTGAGATTTGTCAAGTGGTAAGATAGCCTTCCTGAGTACAAATCTGCCTGCTCAAATCTAGTAACCTGCTCATTTCCAATCATCAGGTGCCCATATTTGAGTGGCTGAGTTATTTCATACATGATATTAGTGCTTTTTCCATTTGTGACAGCCGAAAGCTGCATATTAGTAATAGCGACAGATGTCTGGCCCTGTGGAAGTGCAACATTGGTAAGGTTGACCAGGACAAGAGCGATTGGTATGACTTCAAGACTGAATAGTTTGTATAAAGGGCGATGTTTACCATCAGTCACGCTGAAATAAAACACCCCAGAAGATGAACTTCCATCCTGTACAAACCAAACTTTACCACTGTCAATATCAGCTTGTGTGAAATCCTTAATAGAAACACTGAGATTGCTTTTCAGTGCTAAATAACCATTATTGGGGTTGCTAACAATGGTGTATTTGAGCTCGGCTGGGGTGTTATCTAGGTCTTCAACTTTCAGATTCTCTGACCCCAGCACTGACACATCTCCTTGCAGGACTTTCAAGTGCAGCCTTTTAGTCTTCAGTTCTGGAGCTTGGTCATTCACTGGAACAACTGTGATATTAAACATTTCCTCTAAAACTTTGCTATTGGGCTTTGTTGCAGACTTGCTCTTAAGGTTTAACCAAACAGCAAAAGTGAAATTGTCATTAAGCGATTCAGAATTATCATGTATATACACAATTCCAAACTTGTTCAGTATGTATTGGGAGAAGTTAGGTTTTTCTTTGGTAACGTTTCTTTCTCCAACAACAATCATGCCATACTGGGGTAAAGATATAACTTGATACCAGACTTCATACATGGAGCGCTGTACCTCAGGTAGCTGAATCAACAGATTTGAAGCATCTAAATTTGTTTTGTTGATTAATACTCTACCTCCTTCTGGGACTATGACACCTAGCAGAAAGGAAAAGAGAATCTTAGAAATTAACTATTTTATAGTTGCAATGTTTCAGAAATTTAACACTGATGATGCTCAGAAAATTTCCTCCTTCATCGTATCCTTGATTTCCATATGTCACGGCTAAAATATACTGTCATTATTTCAAAAATACAGTCATATATGAGACAAGATTTTCTATTGATGCATACAGTAAGATCAAAGAAATATCAGTATCTCAAAACTTCTGACAGTGTTTTCACCTACTGTTATAGCAAAATGAAGAATGCCCACTACAGCAGTAGGAATGATCAAACCCAGCTAGTAAATCTCCTTTTTAAAGATGCAATGATGCAGTTTTCCAAGCTATTATATACACTACATTTTGTGACAAAAGTATTCTGATCATTTTTTACTGAAGAAAAAGCAGCCTGTGTTTTTTCACATTTGTTCATCAGAACCCTGATGGATTCAAAACAATTTGAAGCCCAAACAGCACAGCATCTTTACCTGTATTTGCTAGAAGACGACTGTTCTGATTGTGCCTGGCAATTTCATAGGAAATGACAATATGGAACATCTGAAGGTCCAGAGCTGATGGTGGAGAGAAGACAGTAAATGTAAAGAAATCTTCTGCACTCCAGTCAGCTGACTCAGCATCATAGTGCTCATACATGATCACACCTTCATCCACCTGTTTAGGGTAAAGAAAAGTCATAAGTATAAGAAGAGGATAATTTTAAACACAGAAGTGTAAAGAGGGGAAAAAGAGTCTTAATAACATTGTTTAAGAGAGGCCTTTGTATCTAGTCCATGCACAGCGTGCACGTAACTTACAATGAGATTATCTTGCATTTCTCTTTCTCTGAAGATGGACTCTGTTTCCAGGCAAGCATACTTGAGGGTAGGGGAAACATTACTAGTCATGAATGCTTAGCAAAGAATTTATGTAAGGAATATTGAGAAACTTATCTCAGACTAGTAATGGTAATGGTGAACAGCACTGTATCTCAGCTATACTGTATCTTCAGTGAATCCAAGTATCATATGTCTAGGGATTTTTTTCTTTATGTGAATACCAGCATCCCTGTCCTGAAAAAGCATATGAAAGACTGAAGGCTTGAAAAGGAATTTGATCACAGAATCTTAGGTGTTGATGAGGTGTTTCATGGTGAATAGCAAAAGATACTTGGTAAGAGACCACAAATACGAGAAGGAGGTGCAATAACCATTGAAATATATTCCTGTTTATAACCAGTGAGCTGATGGGATTACTTAGTGGAAAATTTCTACATCACAGCAAGAAGGAGATTCCCAAGAGACAGAAAGGAACCTGGCTTGCCCTAAGCCTGCTTTCACTGAGGCTGCTGATTATCATACTCAAGAGAATATGACCAGTCCCACTATGAGGATTTAAGCTTCAAAGCAGAATACTGCAGTAAATCTTCAGAGAAATACATGTACATACAAGATACAACTGTTATCTCTTTAGGCCCCAAAACAAAAAGTAGTATTTCCAGATTAGGATTCTCATCAGCAAGAACTACATCCAAGCTTTAAGATCAATATGATAATACATTGAAACTAAAATAGGACACCTAATAACCACAAGACTATAACACTTACTAAATCTCATCCAGTAGAATCAGCGTCTGATCTGTTTGATAATTCATCATTCATCACTGACCTGGAGAGAAGACAGCTACACCTATAAAATTAAATAGCTGGCAACTTCCCAGGCAACTGCTGACCTGGCTTGCATGTGTTAGGGATCTCTTTGGTAATAATGAACTGTCTGAGATGGTGTCAGTTCTAAGTTTACTATTTGTAACATACTCTACACAGCTTGCATGAACCCTGAAGGAACTAATTTGTACACGTTCCCATCACATATGCTTGAAAGGTGTGAAAAGAAAACAAAAATACCCCTGCTGCTATCACAGATGAAGCACTTCAGCACTACAGAATCTGAGCTGTGACTACAGACCGTGCTAATCTTGAAACTACTGTAACAGCCCCCACCGAGATCATTAGGGAAAGAGGGCTTTCAGGGCCTGTACTAAGTAGCCTTAAAACCATTCCATCTTATTGTCTAAAAAATTCAGGCTGATGTGATAAAATCCTATATGCTTTTTCTATACTGATTTAATTCTTAAAGGCTCATATAGGACAAAACAAATCAAAATTGATAATAAAAGGATCTGTTGGCTCACGATAACTTTCCAAAAGCACGCCTCGGGACTTCAAGTTGGAGAAAGCAAATTTTTGTAACAACAGGCACAACATGCAACTTTTACATTCAGTGTTCAGTGTCAATCTTACTAGGGTTAACTTCATTTCACTTGCAAGCCTGTGCTAACATTTGGACTAAGATGAGAATGGAATTGGTGAGGATTTGTGTTTACCTCTGTAATCACTTTAAATATAATGACGGAATTGTGGCCTGCTACAAGATGAAAATACTTCTAAGACACCACAGAAAGTATTGACATAGAAAAACACCCCAAACATCATGTTGAAAACAACTGTGTTATTCAAGCATGCTTAAGGCATAGTTAATTTTCTTACATTGGTTGAAAAACAACTGTTTGTAAAAAAACTTCCTGGAATGCAATAATGATTTGAATTCTCTTTTTCCTTTTTTTTTTTTTTCCTTTGGCAATGAAGCAATAAACCACAGGGCATAGGAAAGAGTTCAGCACCACAGCAAAAGTACTAACTCATTTTACAAGCTAGCTGCATTGTACTTTTATGAAGTGAAATTTTAAGTTGTTCAATACACAATATCATCAACAAAAACCCAAAGAACCAAACTAGGGCAAAATATTTTCAATTCAAATCAGATTTACAAGCTTCTATTTACTAAAGTGAAATTAAATGCCTTATTCAGGGAATACACAATGTTTGTAATGTCAATGTCATTTTCTCAATGATATTTGACTTCATGTGGCTACAACATGCTAGGCAGCAAAAATGTATTTAGTATCTCTTCTCTCTTCTGTATACTTCATTATCTACCAGAATAAGTAGCAAGTTGGTTAGTTAATTCTAACTGCAGTAAGTCACTTAGCTCCACTCATTTAAAGTGAAAATGGCCAATATAAATACCTCCAATGGAGAAGGAAAGCATACACATTATCACAGTTCAAATCCTTACACAGTTTATAAAGTTAAAAGAAAAGTTAGCTATAAATTAGTAACAACGAAAGCCATAGAGAGTAAGAGGCATGTTCTGACAGGGCACTGTCTGAAACATACATGAAAATCATATCTGTAGGCAAAAAGAGTAAAACTTCAAAAACCTAGAGGAAAGATTTTCTGTCTGACTTGCTTAACTGTTTCACCTAATGCTAATAAAAATCACACATTTTAGGAATAGAAGGGAATAGTGTCATTAGTGTCATTATACAGTCATCTCCCTCATAACATAAGACAAAACTCAGCAGCTATTGCAACAAGACCAGTAACATAATGGGATTAGAACATAATTTTAAGAGAAACATTCTGTGTTCAGCTTGATTTATGAAGTTCAAGTGGAGATTCATTCCATCACAGTACTTGGTCAGGTAGTTTCGAAGTTTCATGATAACTAATAAAAACGTCAAGCTTTTTTTCAGGTTTTATCAGTCAAGTTACAATTTCTGGCCAATAGATTTTCTCATTCCTTAATACACAAAATGTAACAGTCACTTTTGAAATCCATACATGTAGATTAAGACCAAATTACCTCTTTAATTTTTCCTCCAGCAAAGTCAGGAGATTGAATTCCTTTTATCTCCCCCTCTTGAATTTTCTGAGAACAACTTACTGTACACAGAGCACAGTCAGACTGAGAGTCTGCACACAGATGTAAACCATTTCTTTTCAGTTGAAAAAGAATGTTTTCCATCAAGCTACATGAGCTGCCACGTTTTAGTCATTCAAGTACGAGACCCTGTATCACAGTTAAGATTCTTTAAACACTTAATATCACAGCCAATCAAGTCAATAAAAGTCCTCTTGGGGACACCTATGAGGACTGCGTACAGCTGAAATCAATCTGCCACTTGGACTTTTCATAGAGCAAAAGGATATTCCTTCTGCCAAAAACTAAAGGCTTCCAACATCGGACTGCTGGTTAATGGCAGCAGAACAGCTCTTCTTGAAAAATACTGTTACAAGCAAAACAGTGGAAACTGCCAAGACCCTGCTAGTATCCAAGCAGAGGGGAACAAAGGCTCCTCTCGCATTCATTGCTAGATGCCAGATATTTAATGACACAGCAAATCTGGGTGATTGCACTGATGGGTCACATATACCTGGTTACTTAACAGATACAAATGGATGAGACAAAGAACAGGCAACTGAGATGCCCTTTGAAGTAATAATCTACCCCTGAACTAGTTATTATAAAGTAAATGCTTACCATAGACTGTGTAAAACTGAGGATTTCCTGAGTGGTATTATCAAAATTTACTCTGATCAGCTTTCCAAGTTTTGGGGGAGTTACAATCATAAAAGTTATAATTCTGTTTCCTGCATTGGTCACGTCATTGGTTACAGCTTTGAGATCATGTCGTAAAATAGGTTTCCTGGAACCTAAAAAATGTCAATTGTAAGTAACATAGATCTGCAACAGCAATTTTTCCCTAAGTGTAAATTTTGTATGCACAACTCACCCTCTCATCTAAGTATTAGCATTTTAATAACATTTTATAAGATAGCAGGGTTACCCTTTTTCTAGTTACCTTCTTGTTACAATTCTTGCACACCTTTTTCAATCAAAAAACCCATTAGTAGGATGTAGCTGTGTTTTACAGAATTAAAGTGCAGCTCTCCTCAGCACATGTAATCACTAATACTATGTTCTGGAAAAAACAAAACAAAAACAAAAGAAAGGAGTACAGCATATATAAGAAGCTCTGCTCCTATATTACAAGTCTAGAACTGAATTAAGACTCCAGTTGAAGGCACCAATATTAATATTAATATTGCCCACAGAAGGCAGGGTGATTTTGCCTTAACACAGCAAAGTTTCTAGTGAATGCACAAACCAAAATCAATTATTACCAGAAGCATGAGCCACACTTTATCAATATGAAAGACGATTTTCATTAAATGGAATAAAAAATAAATACTGAATTAAACAAATTAGGAAGAGTATCACACAACAGAAATACTGGCCTGAACTGAAATATCATATGATTAAGATGGATGAAGACTGAAGGGTAACAAAATCCTTTTAATACATAGCACCACACTAACCAGTACCTTCCGGCTTAAATATTATAAAGATTATAAAGAATTTTCTGGCATTTAGTTAAACCAAGACAATTTTTACATAGCTGTGACAAAACCAAACCTAGTAATTTCCTAAAAGAAAAAAAAATCATTCTATTTTGCTTCTTTTTGATGCACTATTTCACGGTACATACTCAGCAAACTTAATCTCATGCTTAATGATACTTTTGGAGGAGCAATAGATTCTCATAATCCTATTCCCCCCGCCCACACTTCTGCCTCCATTTTTATATTTTCTTTTTTTCTTGGGCAACAAGTTTTTATAGTATCACTACATGATTTCAGACATTAGCAGTATATATCCTTGAAGTCTGAATTATCAATTCCACTGAAGATGGCTTCAATAAAGCACAATGTTTATACATGAATGACACAAAATAACATGTTCCTGCTACAACATCCAGAAGAAAAAGCATGGCAAGTAGGAAGCAGGAAGACTGGGGATGTTTTGCAAGCCATTAGTATCACCAGGATTCTGCCCATTTACATGTAGGTGTGCCCTGGTTCAAACCACATCTACTTGAAACAAAGCTGTCATAATGAAATGAGATCTCTGGCCCTTTTCCCCCTTCCCATGCCCGCATGTCTCCGTACCACTTTGAAAAGCAAAGCAGTCCCTCAGGTCTAGAAAAACTCTCTCACACTGTATCTAATTCAAGAAGTCTCCCCCTTCTTCTTCTCCCTTCTTTTCCCTTTTTTTGCCTGACACTTCAAAGAGTGAAGCATAACCTTATGTTGTGCGTACAGCAGATGTGGTCAGGAATCTACAACTGTGAGCAGCAGTTAATCAGACCACGTGCATCTGCAAACAGCCATTTCTCAGTAACCTCTTACTTATGCAAATCAGGCCTCACTGCCTTAACAAAGTAAGACAGAGAAACTCTCTAACATGGTCACAGTGTAGTGATGGAAGTTACTGCTCCTAATTTTCATAACCATACCAGGTTATGCCACTACCACCGTATCAGTGAGGGACATGGGGATGGAGGATGTGTGCCACAAAGCCCCTGTTTCTTCCTCATAGACCAGATCTCACTTGCTGCACAGGACAGGCTGAAATGCTGTCTAGGGTTGTATAATAGTCTCTCATGTTTTCCTGTAAAATGGAATCCCACCTCAAACATAACCTTCTCCTTCATGGACTTCTGTCCTGAGATGAGAACCTCTTCCAGAAACCACAGTAGTTCTGCTCTGGTCTGACACCTTAACAGGGAGAGGAAGGTTACTTGCCAGCCAACAGACTGGGTGAAGGAAAGGGAAGTGAGAATGCTGTCTGCTTGTTCCCAAAGGCAGGAGCAGAGAGATCGTGAAACCAACCCCACCCAAACAACAGGGGAAAGGAACAGAGACAGGGGAGGAAGACACACAGCAAGGATGGGTGATGCAGAGTAGGGCCGAGCTAATCCACACAAACAGAACGCAACAGCATAAGGCTGTTATCGGTACCTAATAATCTGTGTGTCCATTTTTACTGCCTATATCTAAGATTTGGAAACTGCTTTGGCACGAGCATTCTGCGTATCACTGCTAAACAGAAAAAATCATAGAATCACAGAATGGTTTGGGTTGGAAGGGACCTTAAAGAACATCTAGTTCCAGCCCCACTGCCATGGGCAGAGACACCTCCCCCCAGACCAGGTTGCTCAAAGCCCCATCCAACCCAGCCTTGCTTCCGAATACCTACAAGACAGGCTGTCTCTCCTTCACAAAGAGCAACTCAGCTCATTCCTTCTTGAAGCAATTGCTTCCCTAAAGAGAGCAAATCCTCACATTGTAGGTATCTAGCATGTGTAAGAAAAAACATGTATCTAGCAGTCAATTTACTGAATAAAACAAGCTTCTGTTGAACAGAAAAAAAACATAAATTGTATAGACAAATCTGGTATATCCAACAAAAAAGAAGATAGCAGTACATGCTCTTACAAAATTGCAGAACACTATGGTTGTTAGAATAGTTTATACCCAGTCATGAAGACATGGCAAATTCTTCACAATATACTCAATTTTTACTTCCTTAGAGAGAAGATTCTTCAGTTTGTCTCAAAATTAACTTTTCCTGCAGTGCCATAAAATATAACAGGGCACTGGCCATTAACCATCTGGCATCACTTGTTGCAATAGTCATTTCATGATAAGCAAGTACAGCTGAAACCCATACAGCGCCAGAACATCTTTAAAAATTTTCATAAAAAGAAGAGGTAAAAAAAGCTATCAATACTGTTTAACACCAAAAAGGAATTTTGCTAACCCAAAGAAAGAGAGAATTTGGGGAAAACTGTAAGCTTAGATGAATACAGCCTGCAGTGCAAAAAGAAATAATGTATTTTGCAAATTGGAGAACTGATAGACAGTCTAGAGACTTTGCCTTCTATGGAAGCATCAGGCATACTTTTCTTAGATGCACCTTTGGCTTAAGATAGAATTCCTGTAAATCTCTGTGCCTGAGGCAACCTTACACACCGTGATCTTGGATTAATAAGCTTGTAAGTGGATTTATGTGAATCCCATTTATATCAGCTGAATTAGAAGACCATGCTGCTACAATCTCATTTATTGTTGTCTGTGTTTAAGTGGGTTTTGTTGTAAGCCTTTGTTTATACAGCTTATATTCAAGAAGTTTAAGAAACCAAAGTGCTCCTCTTCTGTATCAAATTAATAAATCAAGGTACAGATTAACACCTATAGAGCTTTACCAATCCCCAGTATCTCTCTGGCTGTACCGATCGTGTTCAGAGCAAAAAGAAGGTAGCGCAAACAAAAGCGTGATGCAAGACATTGCTGGAAGAAGACTGATCTTCATTTCTCGTTTAATATTGCAACTAATGTTAGATTACTAACTCCATGAGGGATTACTCTTGCCAATACAAAGCCGTAACTGGCTCTGGTGAGATTCTTAATACAGGAACTCCTGCAGGAGTAGGACTTCATTAAAAAAATACTCAGCTGCTGATCCAGCTAGTTCCACGCACAAATATGAATCAAAGGTTTCAGTCCCCCTGATTCATCAAAGCATCTGTGCTGCTCTTCAAAACTCACTTCAAACAATAAGAAAGCAAACTAGCAACCTGGCAGGTTTACATGTGCTATTCAGAATCTTGCAGACACAAGCTTTACTCTGCTTTTACCAGGCAAAACTACAACCAATTAAGACACTTCTAAATACATTAATGTAATACAGAGCTTTTAAACAAATCTGAATTGGGAATATTCAGAACTTAGGCAGACAGTGTTATTCTCAAACTGTGCTTACATATTTCAATGCCAATTTCCATGACTCCAAGCACATGCGCATACCAAAAAGCTGAAGACTATAAAACAATAAAGCAGTATGTCATCTGAGAAAACATAATTGTTCTTTTAAAAACCAGACAGACATTCCCAGGTACAATTTTCTATGGTTTAGGCAGTTTGCTATCTGACAATTAACCACATATTATGCAAGTTTTTCAAGTGGACGAAATCACGATAATCTTTAAAAACAGACCTGGAAAGACTCCAAGTCCTTTGTTCACTTCAAGGCTAATGACTAGCATCCGAGCTGTGATGCTAAAAATCTGTCGAGGTGCAAAGTTCAAACCATCTGTTAACTGAAAGTTGAAGCCTCCAGACATTGCTCCTGTAGAAAACAAGAACATAAATTTATTCTTGTATTATTCTGTATGTCATCCAATACATACAAACATACACTGGATACCTTTTGCTCTTGGCTACAATGAAATATATTCAAAGTCACCCTGAAGCAATTTTTGATCAGTACCTTTATATCTTAATTAAAACTATATATATGCAGAGAACACCTTCTCAATGAAGAACTACTGGCTGTTGCTTACCCTGAAGGCCAGAGATCCCTTAGACGTAAATTAGCAGAGTGCCCCTTCCTGTCTTTCTTCACTGACCCGAGCAGAGCTAAAACCAATTTAAACTTGGGGAGACAATGATTCCCAAATTTCCTACTCCTTTTATATGTTAGGAAGGACCAAAGCACTTCACCAGTTACATTTTTCAAAGAAGGAATTTGGAGAGAAAAACAACTAGAATGTTCTTTCATTTTGATTTACATTCAAAGCACTGAATCAACTCTCAGGTTGTTTCTTTTGCCTCTTCAGTCCACTTCAGCTTTGCTGAAGAGCGTGTGTTGTCACAGCTTAAACTATTTCAGAGGTTGTGTGTACTCATAATAAATACACATTTTTTCCTTTAATCTTAGGACCTGTATGTACTTTGGCACAAGTGATAGCAAAATACCTCCAGGAGTTTGAGTGGATTCCTGTAAAAATACATCTCTCAGAAGTGACTTACTGACGTGTACATAGCTTCCTAAATCTTGCTTAAGACAGAGGCTCCCCAGATTGTCTAATTAGGTAGAGAGAATGAAAAATTGAAACCTTAACTGTTGCAAACAGTTACCCTTGTTCTTCTATTTGCTTTGCCCAATTTAGCCATGAGATCTTGATACATGAATATATATCCTGAAAGTGAAAGGGTGCCATGTCCTTTCACTTAAAGATCAGCACTCCTTGCCTAACTATAAATGAACGTATCAGAAGAATCAAATGTGGGTTCTGAGATTACAGTTAACAACTACCCCGGAAAATGCTCTTATATCTAGCCAGGCACTGAAGCAGCTCTGGAGGGTCAGGTCATATTAGTTTTATATTAAAGGTTTTTATTCTCTGATGTTTTCTTTTGATAAAAATGCACAAGTAGTTGCACATTTTAAAAAGGCATTGAGGAGTCTAGTATTTGTCTCAGGTTGGGAAAAAAAAGGCTTACATAGCCTCACTTTTTGGCTAATGCAGGTCAACTGCCCAATTGACAGACATACTGTCACTGGCAGAGCCAGGAACACAACTAAATTCTGAAGTGCTGCTTGGGTGGAGCATGTATTATTTTATCACAACTAATTTTTAAAGGCATATCTGACCAGAGGTGATAAAAAGGACAACAGAAAGAGCATTGTAAAAACTGCACTGAAAAGACACAGAGACTTCAGAACCAACAAAAGTTCAATTCAGTACTGCCCTAAGGAAAACACTGGCAGGGTTTAAGGGCAGATCTCATACTGCGAAAGCGAGATAGAAACACCCTGGAGTGAAGCAACAGTGCAAAAGGGAAGGAATTCTCACACTGGAGTATGGAAAAGGAAAGGTACGTTCTGGTTCTGTATTTATGGCAGTGACAGAACAATTGGGGATTACAAAGGAAACAAATACAAAATTTAAGGGGAAGATATGAAAACAAAGATGGAGATTTGCAATTCACGGCACAAAACAAGCAGCGTAATTTAACTCACAAGACTGAGCAAAGATGAAGGGAAAATTTTATTAAGTCAAATTTTAGAGGCATAAAAGCAAAGTACAGTAGTACTTTCTTTAGCAGTACAAAAGACCTTGAGGATGGAGAGTCACTGCCATATACAGATGTAAAAGATCTGTGGTTCCATGAGCAGCCAGGGGATGGAAGAGCTGCCTCAGTCAAGAAGATGCTGCTCTTCCCCTTGGAAATGACCAGAGTGAGTAGAAAGAGTAGACGCTAGGCTGTGGAGAACATGAACTGGGGGTACTTCCCAGGAGGAGCCAAAGAAGCTTGCACACACTAGAAGACTGAAGATGAGGGACAGAACAGCTGAAGAGAAAAGAGGTGAAGAGCCAAATGACAGTAATCAGATAAGAAAAGGCCCCAGAACAAGGCTGGGAGTAAGAAGAGTAAGAAGTACACTTCTAGCAACACACAGTCCAAGATGAACGAGGAAACAAAATTACAGACTAAGAAAAGAGAAGAAGCAAAATGTCCAGAGTACTTCCTGAAACACTGGAAGCCATGAGGCTGAGCAGACGGCAGAGCCAGAGCAGCTGCAAGGGCTGACACACAACCTGGATAATTTTACATTTCTAATTTACTGTACAACTCACACTCCCACCCCTGGAAAATGAAATTTGCTGTTCTTTTTACTTTTTTTAATCAAGATTCACTTCCTAAGGCTCCAGATGTGCATTTGCCCTTACTGGCACACAGAGGAGATTAATTCCCTCACACTGAGACTACAGCCATCCTACTACCATAGGGGTATGTCAGTGTCTCCTTCGGAACAATTTAAACAGCTTGGCTCACTTTTGCCATGCTCTTGACCTTTCATTTCCTGACCAAATTATTTGAGCAGGATACTTACAGCTCACCAGCAGCTGCTTGTAAAGTGATTTCAGCAACACAAGTGCACTCTGCAAGACACTGCATCAGAAGTCAGAGACTTTAACCTGCATCAAGCCTCATGAAGATACAGCACTGATCTGGAGTGACTGCTGCACCCAAGGAAGCACTGGAAATAATTCCAGCCTGCCTCAGGGCTGGCAAGAGAGTGCTCTTCCATCCCCAAAACTGGCTAATTCTATCCTTAGCATGTCCTTTCTTCTTTCAGCTCAGGTAACACAATAATAGAGCTGGAGCATGAGAAAAGCAGCTATTGCCCTATAAAAACCCCACCTTTTCCACTGGCTGGAACCCCACCAGGATCTTCATTCCTGTAGCCTCCCAGCACTACCACTAAAGGATGAATGAAGCTGTCCTTACTTCTTTTTTTATTGCCCACACATTCCCTCTGTAGCAGCAGCACAAATAACCCAATCTCTAGCTCTGGCCACTGCCAGAAAAGAGTTAATGGTTAAAGCTGAATACTTTCACATCCTGGGAAGTTGACATCACCCAGAAGACCCATAACTTCATTTCCCAGAGCTGCTCAGGAACACAGCTACACTGTGGCAGGTATCTGAGAGACTGCTGGTCCATGAACAGCTCTGTACTGTAGCAAGACAGAAAGGCTTTGGGAGATTCTTTATTACAAGGGTCAAAAAAATTGATTTCATCTCTGAAAGCTTCAAGGCAACATTCGTTCCCCTACTGTAAACCTGCATTCAGAAAGAAGGCTGCTACCAACTGAACCACTAATACAGCAGGTTTCTTGGTGAGCATACTTTTAAGTAGTCATCATATGCTTTCCTGTTTAGTTTGTGAGATTATGTATCTCATAACCGGTGTTCCAAGATTTTTGTGACATTACAATGAGACCTTCAAAGGATTACAAACGTAAATATATTGAATAGAGCAGTATTTTGGTAACAGAGGTGGTATTTTTGAAACCACATACCATTGTGTACAAATACCAGCTGCCCTTCAATTATATGAGCCTGGGTAAAACTAAGGATGCTCTTGTTTGGAAAAGACTTCAGAGCCAAGTGCCCATTGCTAGGTGGAGTAATGGAATATATCAGTTCTGACGGTGAAGAGTCCTTGTCTTCTGCATAGAGGTCATCAATAGTTATTTCTGTGACTGAATCCACCCAGACCTAGAAAAGCAAAAATAAAAAGAACAGTAATAATAAAGAAAATTCATGCAAATCAAGGGGGGGGNAAAGATTTGTGTTGTGCAACACTAGCAGCTATGACAGGTTTCCTTACTGTCCATCCAAACCTCTGATCATGTAGTTAATGTTGGCAAATTGTTTTCCAAAAACAAGACCACAGCATAATACAAGCAAACACAGCCTACATGACTTTGAGTTTTAGATAGCTACAGCAGGAGTGCTGTGTTTGTCAGCCACTATCCAAACTCTTCTAAACATAACAGAATCGTATTTTGATAATTGAGTCAAGGAGCTCCTTTCCAACACATACACATGAATATTAGTGTCATATACTTCACAGCAGGCAAGGCAATCAATCTGCTTTATTTTCACCAGCAGAAAAGAAAAAACAGCCTGGGGACAGCATAATCTCTAACACAAATGGAACACTTCTTGTAGCTGCATTATTTCCTTCAACAACATGCACTAAAGGCCCTTTCTCAGTGCACCAAACAACCCACAGAGGTGCTCAGTCCAGTGAGAGATGAAGGAATCAACACTTCCAACAGCTGCTTAGCACTTTGCAAGGTCATGTTTCCAGAAAAAATAGCTAACTAGTATTTGGAAAGACGGTATAAAACCCATTACTTAATTCCAGTAAATCTAAACGTTTGGGGTTTTTTCAGCTTAAGATATGTACAAACTGCAAGATCCTTCTTTCAATCAGAAAGGACTGCTATCTGAGCTTCATCCATATCTCACTGGATAATTTCTTGTTTGGAAACGATAAGCAACAGCCCATTTTACTCTTAGTCTTTGCTGTATTTATTCAGAATTTATTTGGACAGAAGTACTAACAAAGAACAATAGATATTGATCTCAACATGAAATTAAATACTCAAAACATCAACGCCAATTCTTTCCATGCAGAGTTTACACAACATACAATCTTAAGAGCCCGAGCCTCTAAGAACCTCAGCTTAAGCTTCAAAACACATACTACATCATCTTTTCCTATCCTCCTAGTGTCTCAGTACACTTAACAAATATCTGGTAAGAACATCACACCAAATGGTTGAAGAGGAAACATGATCCTTAACAAGGGGCATTTTACTTCTGCCAAAACAACAACAAAAAATAATCAGCAATCACAGATTTTTCCCTAAGTATTAATTTTACTTTTTAATAAAAACCATGAAAGAAAACCTTTTAAAGCCACTGGGAATTTTGCCGTGACATTTCAGTTGAGGAAAGATTTCAAACTACATTATGTCACAAAATACGTGCCATGGAAAAAGAATGAAATTATATGTGTTTTCTAATTAGAAAAAAAGTTTGAAAAATAAGTTGCTATATTTTATAATAGAAAATATCCAGGAAAAAGCTGTTTTCTCCTTTGAAATATGTATTTCTCTGTAATGTAATTACTGCTACTGAAGTTCAAGAAACAACACCACCCATGAAAACACAGGATGGTAACTAATAACAAAGGCTGACTTACTGAGTGGCACCAAATAAGCACATCAGTGTCTCTGGTTTTATACTGAGACCCTTTAATTCATCTCAGTAGCACTTGATTCAGATTATACTATACAGAAAATAAAAGTTCACATACAGAATATGCAAAAGCATAAGAAAGGACTATGCAAACACATTACAAAGAATTCATTAAACATCCAAAAGTTTCAAAAAATTTTGTCTTACTAAAGCAAAAAATGAGCTTTTTTTCCAAAAAGCTAGTGTATATTTCTATTGTTCCAGCACACTAACACACAATGCTTTTTAAAGTATTGTACATGCTGAGGTACTCCATGACCTGCAACATGATCCTTGAGGAATGAAAGGATATCCAAGAGCTGAGAAGGGCTGTGGGGAAGCTGACACACAGAATACTGCAAATACTATGTAAGTGGCTTATTTTTCACATCTGGGATCAAGTCCTCCTTGAAGAGCACCATGAAAATTGTGGCTGAACTTCCAGGATGTAGCACTACACTAATTTTGCATGTGCATAACACATTCCACAAGCATGGTCCAAAAAAAGGCTCATGACCCTGCCCGCTGGGAAATAATCAATTCTGCTCTAAGTAGAGCATTCAGCTTACCAGTATCTCCTTGCATGCTACATATATTCATAGCCATTTTAATACTCTGGTAAGTGAGCGGAAAAAAAATGATCACTGTTTTAAATTTGCTTTTAAAAAAATCTAATTCTGAGAAAACATGGCCCTCTTGTGGCAACAGGTGGATACAGTCATTTCACAGCATCACTACCTCTAAATATATTTGAACACATACGAACACAGCAAATAATGCAAGGATAGTAATTATCTTAAAAATATCCTATTTCCCTTCCACATTCCCACCCCATAAAAAAATACGACCACAGAACCAGTGGAAATTTTAGGAAATTACACCTAAAACGCTGTATAGTTTCTAAATAAACACATCCCTCATGCACTTATTGTTCAAATGAAAAGATTTTAAATTAAATGCAAGGATTACTAGCATACATTATAGAGCCTCTTAGGAGAGGAAAATTTTCTGTATCTCATACACTATGTTAACGTAAATACTTCAGCATGTCATAAATTTGCAGCCAAAAAAAAAAAACAAACAAACAAACCAAACAAGCCCCTAAAAACTTTACTTTCTTTCTCTTCCTAGAGTAAAATCAGAAACTCCCAAAATGGTTGTTTGTCCTCCTGCAACCCACAGAATCATAGCTTGAGTTGCAAGGGACCTTAAAGATTGTCTAGCCCAATCCCCCTGCAATGGGCAGGGACATCCTCCAGTAGACCAGGTTGCTCAGGGCCCCATCCAACCTGGCCTTGAATGTCTCCAGATACAACCTGGAGGCAACCTGTGCCACTGTTCCACCACCTTCATGTGAAAAACTTCTTCCTTATGCCTAACCTAAATCTACCCTCCTTTAGTTTAAAACCATTACCCCTCACCCTACCACAACAGGCTCTGCTAAAAAGCCTGTCCTCATCTTTCTTATAGGCCTCCTTTAGGTACTGAAAGGTAAAAACTCATCTCATGGTGTTCGTAACCTTGATGGTGTTCATAAAGTTGGTAACAACAGACAAGGTTGTTTGAAGAAGGGGTGCTATAGATGCCTCAGAAGTGAGGGAGCTAGAGTGGAAGGCCTCATTCAGCACGTGTGCACAGTTTCTTGCATCTGCCCAGAATCCCTGTGTCAAAGGCCAAAGTTAACTTATATCCACTACAACATCACTGGCCATGTAATGCCACTCTTCACAGAAGCTATTTCTCAACAAAGCTATTTTATTTTTTAGTTGCTCAACTGTTCTTTCTAACTCTTTACATAAGTATCTGCAAAATTTCTGAGGTGTTAAACTTCAGTCAACTCAAATGGTTCTACTGGACCTCACTTTTCACCATATTGTACATTTCCAACCTTTCAAAAGATATAAAAGAGCTGCTGCCTTTTTAAAAGCAACACACAGTTTATAACTCACATTCACCACCAGCAACATTCTTGAGGAGCACAGACTGCTTGGCTAGAACATGGGGCCAGCAAGTATCAGCCTACACAGGAATGCCCAGCTCATCTCAATATTTAGCAGGACTAAGAAAAATCCATTTTCTCCCACCTACATGGGATGTGCAAGCTTCTTTGAAAAAGGATCATCTCAGTGTATTCCTCCCAGAATACAACTCGACTGCCAGCTTTGTCTTAGTTTGCATGTGAATCCAACATATATGTGCATATTAGTAACCACTCATTGCAAAAATAAAGGTTATTTCTCAGAAAGAACTTATCGTGACCAGCAAGCAAAACCACGGGCACAAGGGCAGCATCTTGGTCCTGGGTATGCAAACTGCCTCCCCTGCAGAGAGGACCAACTTTGGCTAGGTTAAACTGTGTTCTCAGGAAACCTAGACTCACCAATATTTTTAGAAAAAAATCCATATGCTGCACTGCAGTGCACTGCACAGCTTCAGCTCTGTTAACAGACTGCAGTTCAATGCCAGCAATGCACCAGAAGGGAGAGACAAAAATTTCTGACTGGACCTGTATCACTCTCATCTGCAACTAGATACACATTACTGTGTGCTGTGCTGATGCCTACAGAGTACCACTGTAATCACTTTAATCAGGGGAGGTTTTACTCTGTACTACCTAGATGCTTGTGAAATGAGTCTGCCCTCCTGCCAGCAGCTTCCGCACAGGGCAGGGTGTCTTGTGTTGTGGGGATCTGCAGATTATCATGGATCACCTGCTGTCACTCCAAAACTGCACAATACTACCACTATCACTGTTTAAAAATTGTGTCTTTTCTCATGTGAAAAGGCTAAATACACAATGCAAGGTTATGATCATCTTTACAGTAAATCCATTCTACCTCTGCAACACACAACTAAATATGTAAAATTAAATGTATATTTTAGGTGCCACCAATTTGTAAACTGCATTATATAGCATTGGGGAAGACGCAGCCTCAGAATACTCTGTTTTGCTTCAATGAAACCTACTCCGAAGTATCTTCTGTGTCTTGATGCCTCTCAGCTGGTTTACTGTGTCCACATGTTCCTTAGCTGACCCATATCCATTTCATTCTGCTTTTCAGAGTCACCTAATTTGTTTTTACTCATCAGATCTCAGACTGAAAGCTTTTACACATGGGGGCTTTTTCGTTTACATGGGCACAGTATCCATAATAAATAGGTTCTGGTTATTGAGTGCTATTGTAACACAAACAAATAACAATCCTATCAATCAATCTGAAAAAGCACTGAAACTGAAGTGACAGTAGTGACCTTTTTCAAAGATCAAAAGATTAAAAAGCCAGCTACAGTTAAGAGCCAATGGTAACATCAGTCAACAGTTAAAATTTTCTTCAGCCATTTGGGAGAGGCAGAGTTAGAAACAAGTTAGCATGTCCTTTTTTTAGCTCATAGTATCACACAGTTACAGCTTCAGTATCTACACTAATATTTTTATGACCTCTAACAGCCTAGATTTTCACAGATTGCACTGCATCAGGAACTTTTAAAGAGGGGAACATTCCTGTTTTCTATCAGAAATACCCAACACACAGTCAATTCTCCAATGAAGTGCCAGTGAGAATGCAGCTCTCTTGTCCCATCCCACTAGGGATCCAGAGAAGCAGGCAGCAAAACACATAGGTCTGACCCTTCAGTACACTTAATGGCAAGAGGTACAGGGTCTGAAGGCTCTGTAAAGACAACGGTGAGATATCTGCACCCTCATCATCACTACTCTTGGTACGTTTCTAAGACATGCTGTTCATTAACAGCCCTCAAGATGACCTAGCAAACAACACTAAAACACAGCAATGATCCAGGTGCAAGTCGTCCCACCCCACAAGCCCTATGTTGGTCCAAGAAATTTCATGTATCTTCAAGATTAAAAGGAAGGTCCGTCAGCCTTCTAGATAAACTTTACAACAGCAGAAAATGTTCTTCATGATGACTAAAATCTCCCTAAATACACATTACTCGTGTACTGCATCCCTTCATTAACACTGATCTATTTAGATCCAGGACCAGCATTTATTATATCGACTATCCCACCAGATACAAACCTAATCCTCTGTTAATGAAAGTGCATTACATGATGTCAGGTTAGAAATAACATTTCAAAATGTTGACAAACATACCTGAAGAATTCTGTTAACTTTTACAACAGGAGTTTCATCATTTACTGCAGTAACCGTTACAAATACAGTTTGGGGCAAGCTTTGTTTCCACAATTCCGTGTTATTTACTATCACAGTAAAATTGTCCATCAGTTCCTCACTGTCATCATGAACATAGTAGATTAATTCTTGTTCCACCTGAAAAATACAACAACCTGAAAAAGAGGCTAAAAGAAAATTAATTCCACATTAAAAAAACAAAAATATTCAAGTTTAGTTGTGCCCCTCCATATTTATTACCTCAATTTTTTATGACTTTTAAGACTTCATTTATCCTCATATCTGATCTATACTTCTAACATTGTTCTGTCCACAACTGCAAATTTTACTGCTCATCTGTCCATTCCTCCAGCCAGAATATCCTAACTTGTCAGTCTCGGCATTCACCCTTCCCACTGAAGGGTAAACATTCTATTTACCACTATGTTTCCCAGAATCTATAAGCTGAACATAACATTAGTAGATGGTGACTTACAATACAATTTTGCTTCTTAGAGCCAAAAGACTGAAAATGAGATTATTATGCATGTACTGTCTCTCTGTGAACACACACATGATCTAAAAAAATATTTTTTTTCCACTTTTCTCCTTCTTCAATCTACACATCATTTCTTCTGGTCTTTTCAAAATGTATCCACAGTCTGACTGTCTTAGGCTTCTAGAGTATCAGCACCCCTGCCTCAGTATCTGTGGCCCATCAGTTTACTGTGATTACAGCACACTAGTCTGTGTGACCACTGCCTCGCAGGAGGTGATGTGGGTCACCACAACAATGAGGCACACTCCCTCCCTGCCCCAAATGACCAGCTAGCAACTGCAGAAAGATCTTCGGCACAAGGCCAGAATAAAGCCCAAACTCATGCAATTTACCACCTCCCACCAAATATTCCATCTGCAGGCAGAATTTAGCTTTTAGTAATACAAAGAATTGGTTGTGACTACAGCAAAGCAGATCTAAATGCATTACCTGTTTTCTGGTAAATGTGGTTAACCTTATTCCAGGAAGACGAGAGTTTTCAACATACCCATGTTTTGGCTGCTCAATTAAAATAAATTCACAGCTGAGTCCTGCAAAGTGTCTACTAGAAATTTTTAGATAGTCCTCCACCAGGGCTTTCGAGCCCCCTTCAATTACTGTGAAGTTCTGTACTTCCAGGGGAATCGTTCTGGGGATGATGTCTACAGAGATCTCTATTCCACTCACTGTTTGGACACCGTTGGTCACATCCAGAGATAAACGGTCCTCTAGTTGGTCAGAAACTGTCTGCACATACTGAACTTTGCCCTCGTCAACATCTTGCTGTGTGAAGCTCGAAATTGGCCTCTGGTCAGTGCCAAGGTAACTTTCTCCTGAGGAAAACTTCCGAATGTATCCATGTACTGGAAGCTGTCTTACTGTGAAGACAATCTCAGATGGAGAACTGTTTTCATGAACAACCTTAAATCCAAAAACATACACCAAAATTATTTAAAAGGAGTGGGAGAAATTCTTCCGCTCTCTTCTGGATTTTTCACTTTAAACCCTTGGATTGCCTACCTAATTAACTGGCATTTCTTTTTTAGGTTACATGGTATGTCCACAAATTCCTAATACAATACAAGTAATATTTGAAGTAGACTGATTAAATAATCTGGCGTGGGAGTGCTTTGTAGCCCTAAGTTTGTAAATTTTGAAAAGGAATGCACTGCAGAATTAACTAATAGAGGAAACACTGCAGACCCCTACCTGAAACAAGGATTTTGGCAGCACAGCATGTGCTGCCGGGGCCCCCTCGCGGTGGCTGCCGCAAAGTCACACACAGACACAGGGACAAAAACACTAACCAAGGAGAAAGGACCCCAGCTTTGTGACCTGATGTTTTTAAAATTTTGTATGCAATCCTCAGATGTTTTTAATTGGGCCAGCTCCAAACTGAATGAAACAAAGCCCTTTCTTTCTCAGCATTTCCCACCAGCTCAACTAAGAATGATATGTGAACATTAAGTACAAACAACTGTCATAACTAAAACAAATATACAAATGCAGCATCTCCAAACCTTAACTTTTTCAAGCACCAATATGTAACAGAGCCAAAGACTATGGGCAGTCTTTTTCATTAACATAACCCATTTCCCTTCTAGAAATGGAAGCTTACTAGTGCTGTCTCTCCAGAATTAAGCATCCAGAATGCAGTTGTGTTAGTGAAAACCAAAAGGATTTGAAGAAAAGACGAGAGAGACTAAAGACACTGCAATCACTGAAAAAGCAGTGAATACAGTTTGCTACAAGATTAAAGACATGAACAACAAAGTTAACTTACTTGCAGTTTTCCTTTACTGATTTTAACTGGTTTTCCCTCTTCAACTAAGAGGTTGTTTTTGTTCACAATCCTTGGTGGCCACTGATGACTTTCCAAATATATGCGAACATGAACTCCAGCATCCAGATGGACATCTCTAGCATGGACTGTAAAGTTAAATGTATCAACAAGGTTGTTGCTGTCATCATGCCTGTAGGTCACATACCCCTTCATCAGATCAAGCTGACTAAAGGAATCTGTCAATAGATTATTTACATATATTCTTCCACATTTTGGGAAAGAGAATATCTCATACGTAATCTCATGATCACTTCTGATGTCTTGGTTTGTAACAGCACTTAGGTTAGCTGTTGTAACAGTTTCCTCTTTTCCTTTTTGAACCAACAAGCCGGTATTATTTGCCAACCTAACATAAGGATCAGCAGCACTAACTTCAAGAAGCGAAGAGGTATAGTGCTTGCCATCTGTCACAAAGAGCACAAAACGCCCAAAATCTGCGCCACGGTGTATAAACAGGACTTGCTTTTGCTCCAGGTCTGCTTGTTTGAATTGGTAGAGTCTGTGCAGAGTATCATTTGTCAGCACCAAGTCCCCATTGGAAATACCACGTCTAGTATATAGCAACTGTCCATCATCAAAATCAGAATCAGGATCGTGATAGCAAAGATCTGCCAAAGTTAATAATCGCTGTCCATTTCTCACTATGTTAAATATCTTATCAATTACACGTACTGGTTTCTCATCATTCTTCAGCTGTACAGAAATGTTGAATCTAATATCTACTGACAAAGGTTCTACTTCTGGATCAAAGTTGGTCCGTTTTCTTGACTCTTCACTGGAAGCTCTGACAACAAATTCATCAAATGCTGTCTCGGAATCGTCATGAACATACATAAGGCACTTATCAGTTATATCCTTGTTAGTGAAAGTGGTGAGATTGTCATTACTCTCAAATAAGCCTGAAAAATTAATGAGTTTTAATTTCCCATGCTTAGGAAACTGTACTACTTTATATTGGAAAGTTTTATTATCCGGTGTTTGCACAAACAATTTTGTGCTTGTTATTAACTCTCCTTCACCTTCAGTAACAGTTAGGCCACTGTTAGTCAAAATAATGTTTCTGAAAGCTGATTTGATGTAGACTTCAAAGTCGTATAAATTTGATTCCAGATACTTTGTAGAAATGAGGAATCTAAATGAATCACGGTTGTCTTCATGGTATCTGTTGATTAATTCATATGCTACTTTTTGATCAGTAATATCTTTCTGGCTGAAGACTGAGTCTTTTTCCAAAGGCTGGTCATTAAGTAGAATTTGTCCATCCTTTGGCAGGGACAGTAATTTAAAATGAAGCTCATCTTCAGGTATTTCTAGATCCACAATTACAGCAAAAAGATTATCTGAATTCAAGTACTTCTTTTTTGATTTTTCAATTTCTAGAGGAGCATGTTTCAATAAACTGTACCTTAACCATTTCACTTTGATTGGAAATGTGTGCTCTTCACTGATTCTGTTTCCTATGCTAACTTTGAATTTAAACTGGTCAGTAACATTTTCCAGCTGAATTTCTTTGTAAGTGCTACAGTATCTCACACGGCTACGCTGAACAGAGCGTTGAGAAAAGGAGTTAACTCGCTTCCATTCCCCTCTTGAATGCTGCCTTTGGATTTCCCCAAACTGGGGTGGCTCTGTGATCTCATACCGTATCTCCAGCTCCTGGAGGTTGGCATTTGTTTCAACTGTCAGATGCCTAGGTGTGATCAGAGCTGTAACACCTTGGAGTAGTTTTAGCCCCGAGTTGTTGACAACTCTGTAATCCAAAGGAACTGCCATGACACGTAACACAACAGTGTTGCTCACTTTCTCACCATCACTTGCCCTCAGAACAATCCTTGAGTTCTTGATGCCTGTGTGGACAAAGTAAACAGTGCCTTCTCTTAAGTCCTCATTAGAAAAAGTAGTGATAGCTTTTCCAGGATGCTTTGAATTTTCTAAAAATCCTGCATCTGCATTCAGATTTCCAAGCACTGAAAGACTGAGATCCACAGGATCCGTATCTTTATCTAGAACTTTTATCAGATCACTAGTCAGAGGTTTCTTTGAGTTCTCTACGAGAAGAAGCAAGTTTCCCCTGGGAAGTGTGATTTCAGGCGCATCATTTACTGGAGTGACAGTAATGCTAAACACATGCTGATCATTTCCTTGCAAGTATGGAGGCACAATCTTCTCACTGCTGGTAGAAATGGAGAAATTAAAATAATCATAAGTGTCCTCAGAGTCATCATGGATGTAAAGAATCTTCCCTTGCCACACATCCTGCATAGTAAATGTATTTACCTCCTGCGCTGGTTCAACATCTAGTTTCAATATTCCATGAGAGGGTGGTTCTGTTATTTCAAAAAGAATTTGTGATTGATGAATCCCTAATTTTTGAAAGTCTAAGTTGACTTTAATATGTTTAGATTCAAGTGAAGCTTGTCCGCCCTCTAGAACAATCAAGTTACTGAGAACTAAAAGGTGGCTTTTGTCTTCCTTGCCCAGAGAGACAGATCTTTCAGGGGAAACGGCAAATGTTGGGACTGCTTTCACAGTAGGGTCCTTTACAGCCATCTCTAAAGAAAGATTTGTGTTAAAACCACTTTCCATTTCACATCCAGCTGAAATGTCCTTTGTTACCAGAACATTCTTCAGTGATTTCTTTCCTGAATTGACTTTCAGATCTCTTAAGCAACCTTTGAAGGACCCTCCTCTGGCATACTTCCCAGACACTGAAGCTAGCTCTAACTTAATCACTTCTGATCGTGTGCTGTCATCTACACCACCTACAAAGAGAGACGCTTTCAGAAGTGGCAGTTTGCTGTGGGAAGGCAATGATTTTTTCACTGTTTCTCCATCCAGTGTTAGCTGCAAATATTCTGCAGTAAATTTCAGTTTGATGTAATGCCAATGACTGTCATTGACAGACACTTGAGAGGAAAGCTGGATTCTACTTTTATTTTTTCCAACATAGGCTTTAATTAATCCATTTTCCATTTCCATTGCAATGAAATCTCCTGCTTGCCCAGGATGGTAAAGGAGCAAGCCACGTGCATCTGAGGTTTGCAATCTATACTCCAAGATTCCCTCATTATCAATGTTTAATGATGGGAAAGAAACATAGGATCTAGAACTGAAGAAACTAATGGGTTCATCTTCACCTGCAAAGAATTCATCACTGCATCCCACTGAAACTTCATGGACATTTTTAAAGCCAGGAGAAGGTCTCAGAGGCATCAGAATGTCCAGCTGATTGAATGACACTTCATCAATACATCCTCGGAAATTGGGCAGTGCTCCAACAAGGTAGGGAACATCGAGTTTACTAGTACCACCTACATAGAATCCATAATCAATATTTAATTCATAGAGAATTCCAGGCATTTTTGCACTAGTTCTATCATGTTTATCAATTACCAATGTGACATTATCACGTTCATGATGTAGTTCAACCAGGTGCCAAGCTAAATCATTCAGCTGAGATCTTTGCTGAGAATGCAGTACTCGTTCCCCAGCGCCAAAGTTAATTCTCAACTGCAAGAGACAGAATTTTAACTATCAAAATCCAAAGTGGTATTTTTCACAATCATATATTAACATGTTGTTAATATATTAATTTTCATACATTTTCATATGAAGTAAATTTACAAAATATAACTGAAAAAGTAAAATCCCACTAAAATTATGTGTAGGTTTACTTGTCATCACAAATATCACTTGAATAACAGCAGAAGAGGGAATGGATTACTCTGCAGTTAAGCTAGGACCAAGAACTTCTGAGGACCCAAGTGACTATGATCTTTCAAGAACTTACTTTGTAGAAAGACTATAATTTGGATCGGAACATTTTCTATGATGCTAAGATCACCAAATCTGAAATTTTAACTTTATTGAACCACATGCTTTGAACAGAATGATCTTGATTTTAAGATCTAGAGTTCCCAAAGGCCTTTAGGGGTCAATTTTAATAATTACCCTTGTAAGAAATAAATATAATTTTGAAATCATCACTTATGTGATTTTTCCAATTTTTTTTAAATAAAAATTGGGAATGGTTATAGACAACAGCTTGAAGAAAAACACTGAACAACATAGGCTACACATATCTTTTTAGCTACAGTTATAATCCATACCTGTAAATCTCCTGAGTGTAGCTCCATTAAACAATAATCCTCCTTCCCAGCTGCAAGAAAAAGCAGTCCCTGTGGCTTGCTTGTTCGAAACCGCAACTGGAAGGATGTCTGAGAGAATGCTTCTGCCACGTTCAACTCCACAAAGCTATCACCATAAAATGATACTTAAAGAAAGTTAAACAAACAAGAGATTTAGTCACACACAAAAAAAAAAATCTCTTTTTTTTAGCAATAGCTAAATACACATAAAAAACCTTACATTAACTCTCTATATATTTATTTATATATGAATGAAAATAGATCTCAGATATAAAATTCACCAGTCAAAGCAACTGGATAAGGGAAAAATAGCCATACCAGTATGGACAAGGAGTGAATATAGCCCAGTATTCTACCTCCAACAGTGATGACAGAGAACCATAAGAACAGAGCAATCACATTTAACACTTTCCTTCAAATACTCTTCCAATTATTTTTTTGTTTCAGATATTTTCCTGAGCTTGTCACAATCAGTCTATTTTGTAACTGCCAAAAGATTTCTCTCTGAACTACTCATCTATTTCACTTTGGAAACATCTTCACCTACAACATGCTCTTCCATCTCCATCAGAGATCCTCTGTCATCTCTGATGAGAAGACCCACAGGTTTTCTGCCACCTGAATGACTCTTTCTTATGTTCTCATCCATCTCTTTACACTGGCATAAAATTTGCCACCCTTCAGACTTCAGGTACTTGGGGAGGCTAAAGTATGAGATCAGGTATTACCCTTAGCAAGTAAGCAATTTCATCCCTGACGCTTTTTTAGGTCAACCCTCTTGTTCCCACACAAAAAACCAGAATTTAAGTTTGGGAATCTTCCCAATTAGCAGCAACACCATTTAATTTCATTTCTCTGCAGTAGCCATGCCCTTTCTGAGTGCTGCTTTTATACTGATAACTTTATCAACTGGCTGCATAGCCCCTCTGCAGGGTTTTTGTTCTTGATGTATTTAAGAAGGATTCAGTAAAAGCTTTGAATCCTTCAGCTAGTTAACCCTTGACTTCTTGTTTTTCAGGCCTGTCTATCTTTATATTACATCTGCCAGGGTTTATGATGCTTTCAGCTATGTTTGGGACACGACTCTTTAAGGACAGCACTAGTTAAATACCTATTTTGCAGCTTTTAGCTTCATTCTGAGACACCTTTCTCATTTCAACAGTTCTTTTTAAAATTCAGTATAACTGCAGAAGACTTCTGAAGTTTAATTGTTCCTGTCCCTACATTAACTGTCCCTCTGCTGAATCTAACACACTTTGATGACTCTTACAAAGTGTGTCTTTAACTCAGATTCAGAACTGGATTCTGCACATTACAGAGTACCAAATCAAAGGTCTCCTTAGCCAGCTGTTTCATGAAACAATCACTGATAATATCTAAACAATTGCAACAAAAAAATCCTGGGTGGCTTTCCCAAAAATAAGATTTCAGCAAACTGCACAGACAAAAGCTATGTAAGTGTGTCATATTAAATTCCCAGAGAAACACAGGACAGATTGTTAGTTTACTGAATTACACGTTTCTTGCAAATGAAGAGTGAGAATTGTGCATAGAAAAAGTAGTTCCAAGTTGAACAAAAAGGAATTTTTCCCCACCAGTTTACTTCTAGCATAAAAGAATCTTTCATCAAATAGCTCTAATATACCTTACAGGTCTTCCAAAAACTCTACAGAGTAAGAGAACCAATGCTGTTTGTTGGGTACAGAAATGTTGTTACTGTGGGGTTAATAAAGACTGACCTCACTTTTAAAGCAAGTATTGGAGTGACAGAACTATAGTAAACCCCCAACATAAGCGAAGACTAAATTTTACTAACAAGCCAGGAAACAGGTTAAATGTTCATAATTTTTATATTATGGTAAATTCATATTATGGCAGTGGCTAGGACTGTCGCTGTTTTATCTACCATAAAGATGGACTATAAGAGCTTGTCCCTACCCTATAGTGCTTTGGACCCAGTAACACAGGTAAGGTATAGGAGTCACCTGACTTCCATCTCAGCAAATGAGGCACTGAGATACCATCTTCCTGAAGATCACACAAAGCATAACCCAGCTGCCTGAAATAACCTGTCTTAATCAAAAGATTTCTCCATTAACTTCAGCCATTATAGAAACATCAGAACATCAATATGATGTTATTGGTACAAGAAGGTTCCACCTTGGGAAGACAGACCCTTCTGCTCACCCTGCAAAGACTCTGAGAAGCAGTTAAGTTTGTTTTGTTGCATTACATCCCAGCACCTCTACAGAACTGGCAAGTAAGAGATTTCATTATAATTTTACCAGTGAAGTTCCTTACAAATTAACAAACAAAATCCAAAACTTTCACAGATGTTAATGTCCTGCAAGTTTCATTACAATCACTGCAATACAGACGTTACATTTCGTCGGTGAATTTCTGAATCAAAACGAATGACTGCTGATGGAACTTGAAAATAACTTTAAAAAAGACATCAAATTCTCATTAGATTCAAGTACATAGGGAAAAAACATTGGATTCTGGGGAAGCAATTGAGCAGAAAGATAAACTTATCCGTGGATTACTAAGTGCAATTTAGATTAACTAGAAATAACATTGCAGAGTCAATATTTTGCCCTGTGCCACTGGGAAACAGTTTGCTGTTTATACTAAATATGGATTTCCTGCAAAAGTAAAAAGAAATGTAAGTTAAAGCTTTTGCCTACCATAAAACACTTCAGAGTCAGAATCCATCACTGAAGTGGGGCAGGAAACAACATCAGACCAGGCACTGATCCAGCACTAAATGAGATCTTGAGTCAAGACCACCAACAATGCCTTGGCATGATTTCTGTTCCAGTATCTACCAAACTAAGCAGCATGTTGTTACAGTATAGGAATCAAGTTCATTTAGAGCAGCCACTTTTAGAATCATTTCAGTCTGAAATCGTGTTATGAATGACCTCAAAATGAATCTGGTGTCCCAGCTTTTGAAAAGGGGACATTTTGTCCTGGACCATCTGATGTCAATCGTACCATTATGAAAAGTAAGTGGAGTTCAACCAACAATACCAGCCTAGAAACTTCCTTGCTACTGGAACAGGTGAACTCAGCATATCATATAGGGAACAACTCCTTGGATTGCCTGAGCAGATGATCTATTCTGTAATAGTTCTGTGCCTCAACGGGAAAAGAGGAGTGGAAGCAGCTAAGAATAAGAGCTAGATCTACGTCAGCTATAACGTCCCTTTGTGGATAAAGATACACAAAGGCTCAAAAAACCATAATCACTTGAAATGCCAATTTAAAGGTCTGCTCAACCTGAGTTATTGGCTAATTTGTGGTCACCATCTGTCTTCCTTCTCCCTTAGTTTATATGGGAAGTGTAAGTTATGAGAATATTGTTTCAAGTAATTTTACTGAAGATTCCTGACCAGCTCTGTCTACACCTTTCTTAGAAGAAACCACAAGAAACCAGGCCAGGCACAGCAAAAGCCTCCATAATCACAGTGCAAAAGATTCTTCACTCATCATCTAGTGGTGCCATTATCTGCCATTTTATCCTTTTGCTCAGCTTTTGTTCTCTACTGTTAAATACATCATCAACAAACAGCTACACCTTAAATAATTTTTCTCCTGCTTTCTGTACTCGAAGCACAAAGCAATAAAAGCTTTGTTTTTTCTCGATTGCCAAAACGAACAACCCCAGAAATGTATCTACAAGAAATCAGACTCACTACAGAGTTATCACAAGCTATGCACATCCATCCAACAACAAAATCAAGACTAAATAGCTAAGTGAAAGAACAGATTTTTTAATTTTTCCTTTTTTTTTCTCTAATTTCAGACTAGATTACATGTCTTCTCAGCAATGCACAGGGATCATAAGGAAGAACAGTGATCTTGGAATCGCAATTCCACACTCACTTCTTAATTGGAACTAATTTAATAGAGACTTCATATCTGCTCAATTCCTTTTGGCCTCAACTGTGGACAGGAAACACCCAAAGCTCTGCAGATCTCAACCATTTCCTTCTTTGGATCCCTTTTACACCTTCTTCCCAAAGAAAGTCATATAGAAAGACTTTCCCTACTGTGCCTGAACCAGTAACCCAGAAAGACTTTTATACTCATGTAAACCATAAAGACACTTGCATTTACAACAGATGGCAAAGAGAAGAGGAGCATTTTACCAGATCCCTTTCCTAATCCTAATATCCACCCTCTCACACGAATAAATTGAAATACATAATTTGATCTTCAAGAGAAAAGAAAAATGACATAGTTCCAATGTAAGAGAGTTTCTGGACCATGTTTATGTCTTCAAAATGTTCAGGAGGTATTAGTGATAGGGCCTTTTAAAGATAATGCTTTGGCCAGCAGCCTATAGTGTAAGGACAAACAATGTAGGTAACACTTCGAAGTATAGTCCTCCTGTATCCTTCTGATGTAGACAAAAACATTTGTCTGCTTTTAATATCTCATATGTTGATCTTCAGTTTTTAACACTACAACAGATGTCATAATTAGGCCACAGAATTACTGCTGCTCAGACAAACTCTTCCAACGCAGCCTGCTAATTTTCTGCAAAAACTATATATTACTTGTTTTACAGGAGGGGGGAAGGATGAGGGTGAAGAGTCATACAACCTATTACACTACCTCATCATTAAAGATAAAATCATAAAAGTAAAGGATTAAGTCTAACATTGCCCTTGTATTTTCAGTCAGAATCCTCTCTAAACTCCAGAGTCACCGCGCCAGGTGTTTTTGGGCTTGTTTGCTGTCTGTTGCAAAGACAAGTCATTTCTGTGCCACAGCAACTCCTCAGCTGAGACCACAGTCCTTGCTTCAGCCTCGCTAATAATCTGTATCAGTGAGCTCTACAGGATGGCTGTATAAGAAGGAACTAAAAGAAAAAGTGAGGAAAAAAATAGCATTTACCCGTTTTGAACCTGTGATCTTAACCATCTACTGTTGTCATGTGCTGCTCCGGTATCTAGGAGCCCTAAACTCAGAGACAGTCCTTATCTGCTACATGTCTGATGCACATCCCTCCTTAGACACTCCAACTGTACAACATCCCTTCAAGAAAATAAAGTTACTTATTTTTCTATGTGAAAAATGCAAGGTCAAAATAAAGTCTAATTCATCTCTCTTAACAGCACAGTCAAAGTGCCACAAGTACATACAATGTCAATTGTGACTGGTGAGGAACTGTCTTCATCACCTCTAGCATATCTAGAAGTAATGACTGTTTTAGCTATTTGAATGAATAAGCTTCCCATTGTCCAGCTGAGATTTGCACCTTGAAGATTTGTCCCCTGCAGCTCATTCACAAAACTGAACAGGAACAGAAATCAACCAGAGCAGATAAATATTAATCTTGCAAATTATAGTGGTTTTCTATCTGTCTGTTGACAAATTTGGGTATGTTTTTGACTCTCTACTATTCTGTGTGTTCAAGTAGGTTGCACTCTTAACCAGAGCTTCTGTTTTTCCCTGTTATTAGTGAAAAAGGTGTGACCTCTTTTTGTAAAGCAGACCTTTTCACACTAATTTTAGACTACTAAACACCTTCTGTGCGAGCTCAATTCAGAGCTGTAGAGAAACGAATGGTATAACTTTGTCTCCCTTCTCCACATTTCTTTTTCCATTCTCAAAGCAGAGCAGTTGGGTTTCACACTGATGCATTTCTTTTGTACTACCAAGTCTTTTAGGGTGTTCCAGTGAGAGGTGGAGGGGTTGTGCAGGTTTCCACATAGTAAAAATACTTTCAGGCTATATAAAAGTAGAGCTTGAAGCCTCATGAAATGCTAGCCTCGTGCATTAGATGCTAGGCAAACAATGAGAGACGCCTTGAGTCCCAAACAGCTTCTGCTGGAACTAAGATGAAATATGCAGGTCCCAATGGATGAAGATGCAGGTCCCAACTTTGCTCCTCTAAGAAAAACAGCACTTAACCTCCAACATAAATACAATAGGAAGATTCACTCTTGGGATAAAATTTGAGTGATGGAAACAAGCGTTCAGAGCCTATTAATACCAAATATAAATAAGCTGTTGTGATACTAATAACTTTTAAATCCTTGTTTACTCTGATTGTACAGCACAAGTGGAGACAGATTAAAAAGGGAGAGAATATCAGTGTAAGAGTACCAAATTCCAGGTAGCCAATGTAACAGGCTTTTAAGAGCCCTCTGCCAGAAAAAAAGGCAGAATAGGGGATTAAAGAATACATAATTTGCAATAGTAATTTGCAATTACTTCCCAGGCTTATATTCCGCACTATAAACATGCCTAGAGCTGTCCCACAGAACCACACCATTTCTCTAGCTCCTCTCAGCTAACAGAGCCTTGCACCTAGGTCCAAGACTTCACCCACTGTACCACCAGAACATCTGTCAGTCCTCTCCAAAGTGAATTCCCTAAGTGTGGTCTACAAATACTTACTCTATTTCTGTAAAAGTTTGCAGATTTAGCATATTTCAGTTTTGTGCTGTGGAACTTTGCTCATTCCTCAGAACAATGGAGCCAAAGTGGTTCTTTCACATGCTGCAAGTATCTGTACCGAAATTTTGTGATTTGTACATTTATCTCCCTATTTAGTTGTATTTCCTTCTTTCACTTTGAATCTGCCAGTAATATGTTTGTAACCATAACTATAGGAGAATCCTAACTTCAGAGTATATAAAAATATTTTAGAGAAATAGATATTGGGTTCTAGCACTCACATAGAATTACTTTAAAATGGATTAATTTATACTAAAGCTTCTGAAATTAACTTCTCCAAGTGGCATGAAAAAGATGCTATGAAGATATGATAAAAAGAAGAATTCATCATATGGAGCTGTCCCTATTGAAAAATAATTATTTCAGGAAAAATATCTTACTTTGTTAGAACTTTGGAAAGGTCTGCATATACCCTATAGCATGTCAGTGATAAAAATCACTAACTTTAAAAATGTCATGGAAATAGTAAAAGAAATTGCCATAGGATTCATGGAGTTGTCAGGAGCTGCATATTCTAGAAAAAAAGATGATCAGTTCTGGTGATTCAAAGCTCAATTAAATTATAAGTTAGAAAATTAAAATTTGTCAGCAATTACTTTCTTAAAGTAATTTCATATTTGGTTTGTTGCTTCTTAACAGCAGTGAAGAATCAGATTGGTAACCAGCTCTTCTCAAGTTTCTTGATCAAAATCTGACCTCATGTTAGAAAACCTTAGTTTGTGTGACTGCCCATTAATACAAGACTGAATTAGCTTAAAAGTACTAACTAGAATTTCATGAGCACAACTAAATAAGACTGCTCTTAAACAGGTGTAATCTGATGCTGATGATAGTCCTGTCTTTTACAATGAATCTCAATGCCTCCAGCTTTCGCAGGGAGAGGAAAAAGTGAACCTCCTTTCAGTTTGATTCAGCAGCAATTACTAATAATCACCTGGGGCAAAAAACCTCCAGAAAACATATCCTTATAAATAAACATGCTTTCATGGCTTCTTTATTTTCTCTTACAGCTAGATAGAACTGTATTTGGAATGGTCCCTTTTTAACTCAGTACTTGCTGCATAACAGATATGACCAGATTCAACAGGTGAGACTGAAAAGCACTACCAGTACGACAGAATACCTTAGGTCATACGGTTTGCCTACAAATCTTACACTCTCCAAGACAGTGCTGATACTTCACAAAACAGGGGGTTGGTTAATGAAGCTTTGCTACAAGAACAAAGAGCAGAAATAATGCAGCAGAATGACCGAAACAAAAAGGAGAATCAAAACAGGACACTTCACAATGAAAAAATACTATCTCCATCTTTGTCCTCTTATCTAAGCTGGTAGCAGATGCCATCAACAGCCCATAAAGGGCATGGGAAAAATGGAAGTGGAAAAGGGAGCTGCCAGATTCACTGGGAATGCCCTTTAAGGCTAATTTAACCATTATTCCAAAGTAAACTTTCAGGGTTGATTTCACACTTTCTCAGTGTAGGATTTACAGTAAGGTTTCATGAGTAAATCAAACATTATGAGAGTCTGTAAGCCCCTTACACTCACCTAAAATGTATACAGTGAGGAACATCCTTGTGTTGCATCTACAAATGCTTTACAAACCAGACAAGGTCCATTTCAACCCAAAACATTCTCTGATTCTGTGATAAAAGATAGTCTTGTAGTTAAAACACTGTCAAATGAACAATGTCAAATGAACAGAGCTGACTGACATTCATTCAGAAACACACTGAAGAGTTGGGAAAACCAATTAAAATCTGATTTCAGTCTAAGAAGCTCTAAGAACCATTTTGTCCTTTCAGCCTCTGACTGGTTTTCCATTTCACTCTAAGATTTTTGGGAGCAGGAACTCTGTCTCTAGGTACAGCTACAGCAGCAGCTGGCGTAAGAGATAGCTGGAATTTAACAAGCTCACTTGGTATTGATGCCAGTCCACGTGGCCCAGCAGAACTCAGCTTGAAGGCAGCTCAGATGGAGCATCCTGCACTGATGCACCTAGGTTACCACAAGCAACAGGCTGCCTTGCTGATGCCCCTACCTTGCAGTCTGGAAATGTACCCTCTAGCTCTGGCTTTGCCTTGCATTGCCTGCAACACCCAGGCTGGAGGATGCTACTGCAACAGTGAGGCCTAAAGTGGTTTGTCAGCTTCACGTTTTCAAAGAGTACCAGTTGGCCTAACATTGCTGCCAGCAAAATCAACGACAAAACCCTTCATCCTGACATTTAAGACAATGCTACTCTTACTAGAGAGATTTCAGTGGCAGTCAGATCTCCCTGACAACCTTGATAGCTCTGAGACATCCCATCGATAAAAAAAAACCCCTTCCCAGCATGCAGGCTTTTTGTTCACAAAAACAGTGAGAACACCACATACGAGGGCCGCACAGTGAAATTCTCTCATGGGAAGACAAGAGAAGCATATTTCACTTGTAATATCTGAAAATAATCCTGTAAGAAAAACTACCAATGCAGCCTTCACTAACCTCCGAAGAACTGAGAACTGTTTTTTAAAGTTACAATTAAATACTAGGAGACAGTTTCTAAGTAGTCTTCTCATCCAGTGAAAACAGCCACCATACAACCACAGAAACCAACAACACACTTCTAAACAAAGGGAATTACAGCAATTGTATTGTGTCACATGTGATTGCTAAAAAGCACACTCCTGCAAAGGTCTGCGGGCCCGTTCCTGAAAAAAGGTAGTTAAATAATAAACGTGATTGCCAGTCTTTGATGCTCTAATTATAATTTGCTTGGAGACACAACACAAGAAGGAGAAAAAGAAATTCCCAGCTGTTTTTTGGCTGTCCCAATGGTTTTGGTGCCTCCCCAGCAGTGAGGGCTGCGGGCCGTGGTGTGCCCGGCAGCAGGACAGGGGCCAGTGGAGCTGGGTGCCAACAAACCAGGCTCAGGCAGCTGCCGGCTGGCAACGCCGGGACCAACAGTTCACACGCATACCGGGGCAGGGAAGGGAATCACATGAAGTATTCTGGCCTTAGAATTTTGCTAGTGACACGTTACAGTTACGACTGTAAAAACAAAACCCACGTTGCTCCGTTGTTTTGTCTCCACTGGACGGCCCAGCCGTGCCGAGCCCCAGCGCCGCTGCTGCAGGAGGGGGAACGGCGCCAGCGCCGGCAGAAACCCGAGCTGGCAGGCTCGGCCCCC
>VZRW01005574.1:54827-128175 GCA_013398125.1 Aegotheles bennettii
CGGGGGGACCAGCAGCTGCCCGGCCCGCCCCGGCGGCTGCCCGGCCCGTGGCGGGTCTCTGCAGGGCAGCGCAAGGTTCGGAGGGGCCCCGAGGGCGCCAGGCCTCGTACACCATGATCACGGCAGCCTTGAGCGGTGCTGCGCGGCCGGGCCAGGCCGCTCGTGTGCGCCAGAGCTCCGAGGAGCGGGCTCCAGGGCGCCCCTGCGCCAGCCGCCCCGCGAACGGGCGCGACCCTCCTCAGCCGCAGTTCCGCCTCTAGGGCCGGCGGGAGCTGCCCGGGGGTCCTCCGTGGGTGCCACCAGGGGTGTGCTCGCAACGTCCTGCCCACCAGCCAGAGGAGGCTGCTCTGAGGTGCCCCCAAAGCCTCCCTTTCTGTCTGGAGCAGCCCTGTCCCTCGGCTCATGTGCAGGCTGTGCAGACAGGAATACATCACCCTTCCTTGTGGAAGAAGCAGGTAACGGGCAGACAAACATGAGGAGCAGAAACTGAGATAATGATAACCAGTACAGGACTTAAATTAGACAAAGTTCTGCATTTCACACCTCGTCATTCGTGTCCTGTGCTTGTAACCTCAAAGTTTCAGCTCAGAAAGCATTTCAAAGAGCACACTTGAGCCACTCCTGTGTAAGGCACTTACTGCACTTAATTCAAATACGCAGAGATGCCTTCAGTTACACACATCATCCGTGCCAGGAGCAGCCTTGCAGTCATAAAACTCCCTCTGATGTTATCAGCAGGCAGGGTGCATTGCAGTGTGTCTCAACAGGTTGGTTATTTTTTTAACTTGTTACTCCCTTACACATAGGACTGGAATTTGTGACCTGAAACCTGACACTAAGCAAACAGAGATAATATTCCAAAACTGTGGAAAGAAGAAAAATGGTGATGGCATGAATCTCTTTTCTGGGTCAGCCGTCTGGTTCTTCTCTTCCTTTGAGGTTTGCAGACATCATTTAGTCTACATTTTCCTTAGCAATTTTTGGCAGGCTTCACTGTCTTTAAGTTTTAGAATAATGTATGTGGCAGGAGGAGGGATCCATGCCCCCAGGGAAATTGCAGGGAATCATATTCACCCAGATATCACCTAACAGCTTTATGAAAGATCTCAAAAGCAGAGGCCTAATAAACTTCATTCCCTTTAGACTGTCACTTAAAGATTTGTGAAAACCTGAAGAAGGAATTGTAAAAAAGCGTCAGCCTAAGATGTGAACGAGAAGGGCAAAAAAAGGATTTGATGTGAAATAATGATCAGTAGTATGACGGAGGCTGGAAGAGCCAGGTGTGCAGCAGTGAAACTCTGTGCTTCAGCAGGGAAGCTTGAGGGGAAATTCTGCCTTGCACCATTCATGTGTTGCACAGGTCTGTCTTCATGTATCCCCATCTAGGAGTATTTAATTTCCTTAAGCCTGTGCAGAGAAGTTTGCCATGACAGTCCTTGGATATGCCTCAAAAGGGACAGCATCACTTGCACTCTGATGCTGGGCCCTGGGAAGTAATATTCAAAACCATATTAAGAAAAAAACAGTCCGGCCAGGTGCTTGGATAAAAGGCAGAAGGTAGGTAAATGGGAATATCCCATACATATGAAGTGTTTTGGGGCTAAATGCAGAGATAGAGGGACAAGAAGTGCAGAAGCACCGGTATCACATGCAGGTTTGATGAGGCCACACTCAGGATGCCGTGCAACCAGGGGAGCTTCCACTTTGGACTGGGTCACCAGCTGGAGGTCTGAGTTCAGAGAACAAGAAAACAAATGAGTGATGCAGTTGAAGGTATTGCACTGGATACTGAGATAACAAACTTTTGTGAAAAAAGTGTGACTTTTTTTTGAATACCTTGTGATTATGGTATAGGTTGAAGTTTGGGAATGTGGTGCATTTATTTTAGGGTATGTGAAACACAAAATGTATTCCACATTGTAGCTACACTGATACAGTTACAAAAACATAATAAATTAATATGTTACATGTAACTCTAGTGAGTAACTCAGTGGTCACTGAACTAATATTTTCCTTAAATAAAGGAATCCTTTTTTTTTTTTGTATGCTCATTTCAAAATTGCCTCTCATCCAAAGAAAGGCTGCTCTGAAAAAGGAAATCCACTGTGACATAGGAGAAGCGACTGACAGATCTGGGATCGTTCAGCCTGGAGAAGACACAGCTCAGGGGGGTCTCATCAGTATCTATGAATAGGTGATGGGAGCCTGTGAAGAAGAGGGAGCAAGATTTCTTCAAGGTATCCAGTGAAAGGGCAAGAGATAATGGGCACCAAATGAAATACAGGAACATTTAAACACAGAAATCTCCCTCATACTGGGGATGGTCAAGCACTGGAACAGGTTGCCCAGACAGGCTGTGGGGTCTCAATCCTTGTTGATATTCAGAACTTGACTGGACACAGCCCTCAGCAACCTGCTGTAGGTGACCCTATTTTGAGCAAAGGGGTTGGACTGGACAATCTTCAGAGGTGCCTTCCCACCTCAACCATTCTGTGATTCTGTGAGTCACAGAAATCTCCATGATCATTTAAAACAAGCATTAAGAGACTTGTGAGAAGACAAAGGTCACATCTTGAGAAAGACCTAAATAGCCTATAGCTATAAGTCACATTTTCTGAAGTCATTTATGATTTTCCAGCCCTGAGTCCTATCTGATTTCAGCAGGACTCAGGTTTCTTAAAATATGTAAATCAGAATTTTTCTTTTTCTGCAATTCCTGGGGCAGGGTGGGGCGGGGAGATTCAGTTTGGATTGGGATCAAGGATTACTTATGTCTTGAAAGCATGACAGGGCTTGTTGCCTAAACAAAAAATCCTGGTCATGCAGTCAGACAGGCAGAAATTCAGTATGTAAAATGTTCTGGGTTTTGTTCTTTCTTCCTTCTCTGCAGGATGGTTCCTGTGTGCCAGCTGCATATCCAGTAGTCTATGTCAGTGCTGAGTACTTTTGTGAAAACGCAAAAAATCTTTCATCTAGTTGACAGATTCTGCCCTATTAATGATGGAGATCTGCTTGGTTGTATCTGACAGCTTATCAGTCTTTTAGTTAAAGCAGGATGCATGATGCTACCGACCGCTATAATACGCTATACATCAGTTTCTTCTTATTGGATTTGGTTGAAGAAAGGTTTCACTGAGAAGAAAGGAGTTTCATGTGGTACCAGAAACCACTTTAGAAACTGGTTTTTATTCCATTTTCAACCAACAGTACTCTGTGCAAAGTGCTGATGCATCCAAGACTTCCTTCGGGTTCCTATGGAGAAGGAAAGGAAAGGAAAGGAAAGGAAAGGAAAGGAAAGGAAAGGAAAGGAAAGGAAAGGAAAGGAAAGGAAAGGAAAGGAAAGGAAAGGAAAGGAAAGGAAAGGAAAGTAAGGGAAAGGAAAGGAAAGGAAAGGAAAGGAAAGGAAAAGAAGAGAAGAGAGGAGAGGAGAGGAGAGGAGAGGAGAGGAAAAGGAAAGGAAAGCTCTCTACATGTTTTGAAACAACTTCTATCATTTTTCTTTTGTTTTGGCTAAATTATGCTGAAGTTACTGTTGTGGATAAGCAACACACACTCAGGAGACATGGATAATTCTGATGGAAAAGATTGAACACTGGCTGCAAACAGTAAGGAGAGGTCCTGTGCTAATAATGTAAAGATCTCCAGCTAAACAGAAGAAATTAATAGTCTTTAGATAAAGCAGTAGTGCCCCAACATTTATTGCATTAAAATGACATTTTAATTTGACATCTTAAGTTTAATGTAACGCTGTATCAAATAGCAAATATTCAACTGGTATTTCCTGAGTGGAGGGGCAGTGTAGTGGACCCAGGCTCCTTAGCATCTCAGATACAAATAAGAAGTTACACATGTATGCTCTGTAATCTTCATCAAAAGCAAACACAAACCTGCAGTGGTCTGTACAGATCCCCAAAGAACCTGGCTGTAATGACACTAGAGGGAGTCCTGAGGCTGCAAGAAAATCTTTTTTCCTGTGACAATTTCTTAAGTAAATAGTACCTTATAAATGAAAATGTTGTTGAAATAGAGCTTCTGGGGAAAATGAAAGAGCCATTCAATTCACATAGGATCAAACAGTATTCAAGTTCTAAATTCCAAGTTTTCCAATGATTCATTAAGCAAACTGAGGGAAATTTTAAAAGTGCGTTGTTAATAAGGACTTTTTTTTTTCAGTAAAGAGTATATTTAAAGTCAGCATTCAAAATGGAGTAAAAGAATCTCTTGCATTATTTTCCTGTTAATTTAAATAACAAGGACCCTGTTCTGCAAAATCTGTGCTCTTCTTTTGATCTCTCATTAAAGACTTATAAGTTAGACTACGTGGTCCTGAGTTTTCAAGTTAGACAACTGAATTTTTACTGTAGTCAATGGAAGTTGTCAATGTTCAGCACTTTGAATTTCAGGCTACATATCCGCAGTAAAACCAGGTTTCTCAAAAGTGCGTAGGTGCTTCCACGAGTTACTGTGGGATGCTGGTCAATGCATATTCCTAAACCACTTTTAAAAATTTGAAAATTGTAGGTATATGAAAGAGAAATTCACATCCACCCAGGACTGGGTGTCCTCAGTAGCTCAGAATAATAGCTTGTGCTGTGCCATTGAGATTGGGAATACAGCCTGCACTGTGGGAGATCGTAGCATGCAAGCCTAAAGCAAGGCAAGGCTCTCTGCTCTGAATGAAGGACAAAGGTGATATTTGCATTCACTAGGGATCCAGATGCTTCCTTTCATCCCTTTGGTGGCCTGTGCCTTGAACTAAGACCTCTTAGCCTGCTTCAGATATTCACCATACAAGCCTTATCCCTTCCAAGATATCACAGAATGAGTACTCAGCTCTTGCTCCTCCCCTGATGTTGGATGAGCTCTGTCAGAGAGCTCTGACATTGCATTCAGGAACAAGTCATCCCAGAAACTAAAACCTTCCTCCTTTTCTGCCAGAGCGGCACAGCCTGAGGGACTCCGCACAGGAGGCTGCAGCTGCTACTAGGAGGAAGAGGTTTGACTGCTGGAGGACCAAAAGAAGAAACTGGTGGGATGACACTGGTGGGTAGTAGTGCCCTTCACCTTCATGACAATAGGGTGCCTTTGAGGAGAAGCTGCTAAGTGATAGTCCTTACTGGGTTGCTCACGTGGCTAGCCCATTACTACCCAGTGTAGTAAGGTTACTAAGGCAAGAGGAAAATCATAGCCATGTAAGGAGGCCAGATAATACATTTTCTCCCTGGAGCTATCCATGGAATGAAGGCTTAGACATGCTCCTCCTCCTATTTTTTCCCCTGCGGGTGGTAAGGTCCACCGCATCGGTTTGTAGCTGTGCACACGTCTACAGGCTGTGCTGTGAAGGACCTGCTGTCATCAGCTGCTGTGATGTTCATGCCTGAATTATCATGACTGCTCAATTACATTAATGAAGGCTGTTCTTTTTGCTAAACCAATACAGTTTTAGTAAAGACATGCCATGAAGAAGCATGAGTATGTATTATGATACTGCCATGATGCAGACTTGACCTATTCCTTACAGGATAAGTACAAGCAAACACAGGATGTTCTCCCTGTGGTCTCTCCTAGTCACAGATCAACTTCTCATAATTTCTTAGCAGCACAGTTCCTTAATTTACAGAATATAGTAATTAGTATATTAGTTTGTGTAGTGTTGTTGAAATCAAACTGTGATTATTAAAACAAATGTAGGAAATGCACCCAACAATGCAGTACCGATAGCCTGTATTATTTTTGCTTATGTGTTCAGCTTCAGTATGTGGAGATGTGTTTCTTTATCCCAGACGTTTACTGATATACATATGTGCAAGAGTCTGAAGTGTCACAGTGGCCATAACAGAAATATTCATTGGCTTCAAGTTCAGTGTTAAGTGTTGCAGTTTAGAGTCCTCTCTTCTGCAAATCCATATGCAAGTCTCAGGTTATTTCTTTCAAGGAAACTTATTTAAAACCTTCAACTCCAGAAGCTTCCTCAGAGATAATACATCAGAACTGGCAATCTGGAATGAGATTTTCACCCCTATCTGGCAAAGCAAAACAACTGTCAGTCAGCCAAAACTCCAGCAACAAAAAAAACAGAAACACAACTATGCAAGTTATCTTAGCACAGGAAGGAGTCTAGAATTCTGCTTTTATACAGGTCAAAGGAGGAGAGGAACTCGAAGGGATGGTGCTAAAAAAAGTGCTTTCATGCCCCTAATTTCAACACACTGAAAGAGAAAAGCAACTCCACAGAAAGGGCTTTACTTCCAAGGCAATGGCACATGGTGTCCCTCAAGACATTTGCAGAATTTAAGTCCTTAGGTTTTAGTGAAAAACAACATCTCATTCTATGACATGGCTGATTTAGAGACTATTTAGGGATCAGGCACTGTAGCAGCACATTTATGTCAGAATACTGAATAAAAGTCGTGAAAGAAAAAAGTACCATTTTGAGTTTTGTTTTTTTGATGCACTTTGCTTCACTGTTTTATGCAGTTTTACTAATCCTTTCTGGCTTCAGCAGGCTTTTTATGCCAGTCCTGCTGATCAGTAACTTCATGATTGTTGTTTGTAACTCAGTCCCCTTTGGTTAGACCCTAAATCTCTAGGAAAATCATTTATATAGAACACATTGATCTGTTTTTCTCCTTTGCTTGTGCTGACGGTTCAGATTCTTCCAATAACGGTAATACATCTTCCTTTCACCAAGTGAATCCCAGATTAGTGAGAACTGTCCTCAGCATCATTGTTATTATTCTGGATGAGCATCTGGTGTTTTTTCATGCGCTTTCACATGCCTTCAACATCACTAGAAGTGAGTGGTGTCTTTACAGCCCTCCTGCTCTCATACCCACACGGCTCTTATTCCGGCTGTCTATATTAAAAGGTGCATTTGCAAATGCATTTTGTACAGCTTTGATTTTGAAATTACTTATCAAATTGCAGCTGTAGTAAGTTCATGGCATTGCTATGCAGAAAGCTGCCTCTTCCTGTTAAATGAATACCCTCTGTTGATAGCTGCTTTTACATCTGGGTTTTATTCCTGTCTTGCATCGATCTTACACAGGTGCTGCTGTGCTTGCTAAATTATCTCTGATAATTATCTCTGATGCTAGTTATTTTCTCAGCCTTCATGATTTTAACTGTTTTTCTCTTATTAAAGCACTTGCATTAGAAGTAATGGGAGACTCTCCTTTTTCTGTTGGCCATGAATACAGAATAATATTGGCTGTGGGCACATAATAATGTAGAATGGAAGGGACCACCTGAATGATTAAATTCCCCATCCCAGCTACTGCAGACATTACCTCATACAAGAATCACTGTTATTCATTTATTTAACTCTATCTTAAAAACACTCAGTTGGCTTGGTCTCATCCCTGTTCTGCACCTGGTTCTTCCTTTGCAAAACTGCCCCTGAATATGATTGGAATGGTTTGGAAACTTACGATTTTCAGCTTAAGTCCTATATGGGCAGCTGATATCTCACTTGTGCCAACACTGCTTTTTAATCTAAACAGTTACTCTTTGTGCTGAGCTTTTTCCTCAATATATTTGTAGGTGGCACTCTTTTTTCCCTCAGCCCTGGATGAACAAGCCTGGCGTGTCTGTCCAGCTCCTCACACAAAGTAAGTTCTCAGTACTCTTCCTGTTCTTCTCAGCACCCTTCACTGTTCTTCTCAGCCCTCTCTTGTTCCCTTTCTGGTTTGAAACCAACTTTCAGAAACACAGGTGATCAGAATAATATGCAGCCATCCAGACCTGGTGACTGAAAGGCCTTGTCTCATGCCTTCCCCTTTTTCCTTCAGAAGGTCTATCTCTGCCTTCGTCCATGAATCAAAATTAAAATCTAAGGGAGACACATAAAATGGCCATCATCATGCTGCTCTCCGGAGGCTCCGGCTTTCTCTCTTTGTGCTGTCTGAGTGACCTCTCAATGATGGCTCAGACTGACAGGAACTGCTGGATGAGCACCTATGCTTCCCCATGCCAGATGTGTGGATCACAGCAGGATTTACCACACCTCTTGTGACAACCTGGCGCCTGTTTAGTACACAATATATTATGTTTGCTGTTGTGATTCTTTATTTCTTAGCATTTGGGCATTTCAAACACTTTTTAGAAGCTGTGTTGTCTTGTTTTTCTCATTTCTAAAGTTGCTTCATTACAGCTTTTTTTTTTGAGGACTCTGCCAGTTCTCTGTCACTTCATCATTAGCATTATTTTGCCAGGGGTAACAGAAGTGCTGCACTGTGTAGGCAGTTTAGAAACAAGCACAGCCCAATGGGATAGGAAGTCAGCTTGATGAATAGTGAGAAAAAGTGAAATGATAGATGGAAATAAGGTGTGGTGACCTGGGCTGCCAACAGACATTATGTAGAACTGCTTCTAGGTTTGGATACCTTGGAGATATGTTTTTGTAAAGGTTAATATGGTTAATATTTTTTATATTGTGCAAGTTTTTCTGCAGGGTTTGGAGTAATGGGATTTGAAAACTAGGCTGTTGGCTTGATACTCAGATGCTTGGGAGCATTGCATCAGGTGAGAGGACCTGGGAAAGTATAGGAGAAATTTTGAGTGAATAGGAGGTACAAAGAACATCAAAAAGAACATAAAAACTGGTGTGCTTGACGAAACAGATGCTACAAATCCTGATGCCTACTAGCACCAGCAAAAGCATTTGCATTGAGTTTGACAGGACTGGGATTTAATGCAAGACATCAAACTAGTATACAAAGAAACATGGAGACATGGCAGGTCTCAAGGTGACTTGGTTACTAGTAAAAGCTGATTCCTAATGGCTATGATTTTTGCAGGCTATAATTCCAGGTGGGGCCAAGTACTTACGTATCTTCAGTTTTTGTTGCTCTGTGGCTAACTTTTCATCTAGCCAGGTTTCCTGGTGTTTCCCAGGCCAAGTCAGTTCCTTATACAAAGAAGAGCAAGATTGTTTTAATTTTTAATCCATTAATTTCCTTCAGAAGGAGGGTGTCAGTTTGAAAAGCTACCTCTTAACACTTTAGGTATTTTTGACTCATCCTGTCTGGCAGATCCCTCAGCGCCCTAATAAACCCAGTGTGAACACTTTGTTCTGGTGTGTGGTATTTCAACCCTGAGATTACATTTTGGAAGCCGCCTGGTTATTGTATCCCATTCCACTGTCCAGACCAACTGAACTGGAGCCAGTTCACTCTGCACTGTTACTACCAAGGAATGTTTCAGTGGTTTGAGTGGCCTCGTGGGAGCTGAGAGAGAGAAAGACTTGCTCTGAAACCAACATGAGCTACAGACTTCCCCATCCGTAAATGGTGTCAGTGATACCCGCTCCATTTTATGGACTGTCTTCACTGTTGCAGGTAGTATGCCTGTAGACTACTATAGGGAGGTACTGGACCCTTAGTGCCTTCCCTACCTGGTGTGTAAGCATCCATATACCCAACCAGTGCCCACCCACTGGCAGTGCACATAACCCCACATGTCACTACGTTCCTGCCCAGCCACCTGTTCAGATAGGGACTCCAATATCAATAATGATGTGTTTCTGTGTTTTTTTCCAACTGTCTGATCACGTGCCATTCCCGTGTACCTTTTTTATACTGATCACTGATGAAAGCTTGTTTCCTTGATGTTACATAGCCAGGAGAACTCAGTGCAAAAGCCACAGATGATAACGTCATCTGAAAGACATCAAGCTTCCCCCTTGGAAGCTCATGTTCATGAAGGATCGCTTGTAACACAAGAACTACGAGTTCAGACCCTCACCAAATACAGGTGATGGTAGGACTTATCTGCAATGTCTTTCAGTGCAAAATCTCTATAAGATATTGTGAGAGCTAGTTTCTCCTTCCAACTTTTACTGATCATCTCAGATCCACAGTGTTGTTGTTCTTCAACTGGTGCTTCAGGATTCTGCTGGGATGGGAGTGGCTTTTCTCTTCAGCAGTTTAAGAACAGCAGCTCTCATCTGAGCAGGCTTTCCCCACAATTTCCCACTGTCCCCAACCTGGCAGTAGCTTTATCAACACTAGCAAAACTTATGCTCTTGATTGAGACCAAGTCTCTAAACTTGCAGTGACACCCCAAGCACCAGGTATGGTCCTCCCAGCTAAGGAAGTCTATTGATATGATGGTTGAAAACAGGAGCTGGGCCTGGAGACCCACCTTCCCTGAACTGTTGCATTGTATAAGTGGACCTGAGTTAGCAATGAGAGCAGAAATTGGGCCAGGTGTGTGGAGTCTCAGGATTACTTCCTGAACAATATCCAGGCTGCCTCATGAAGAGAAAGAAATGGTGACAGACAAGGAAAAGAAAAATATGTGTAAAAGAATCATAGAATCATTTAAGTTGAAAAATACCTTAAATATCATTGAGTCCAACCATTAACGTAACTCTACTAACCTAGCTCTACCAAGCCCACCACTAAACCATGTCCCTAAGCACCATACATATACAACTTTGAAACACATCCAGGGATGGCAGTTCAACCATTTCCCTGGGCAGCACCCAACAACACTGTCAGTAAAGAAGTTTTTCCTAATATCCAACGTAAACCTCCACTGGCGTAAAGAAGAGCAGAAAAAACAAAAAAAGAGCACAAGGGAAAGGGAAGGGAAAGATCTTCTTGCCTTGTTTTCTGTTCTGCAAGCAGTAGGTAGCTATCTGTGTGTGTGTGGCTGAGAAATAGATAAGAGAAAGAAGAGTGAGTATTCTGATGAATTAGGGAAGAGCTGTTACCGATCGTTTATTTTTGCCACCTGTCAGCTTTTTCCCTAAAGCCAGGGTAAATCAGAGAACTTGTAAGTACGTCATAGGTAGATGCCCAAGCTTCCAGTTGCAGTCTTGTTCCCCTTCAAAAGAGGGGAGCTTCTCTCCCATCTTTTCATACACACAATGAAGTGTGGTTTTCCAAGTCTCCAGACTTGTATTCTGTGCACAGAAGAACAATGCTTTTTATTGTTACATACTCTGGCCATGCTTCTTCTACAAACACTTTAGCTTTTAAGCCCAGCATGTCTGGTTTATTTTGGCTTCCTTACTTTTTTTACCCAACATATGAGGAAAATAGACATGTATCTCCATTGCACTCTGCTCAGCTCTGTTTTCACAGCCTGATGATCTGTGCCATTTTCTGGAGACTCTCTTGCTTCTCCTGGCAGAATTGATTTTGTGCTGCCAGTGAGAACCCTTTGAGACAGACATTGACCAAAACACCCTAAAACTAGAAAAAGCTTTGTTTTCCCAGTACTACCCCAATTTTCTCATTAACAGTGGCAGAGGTCAGCCAAATCTAATACAATTCCTGTGATGAGATCTCAGGCCTAACTACTTGTGTGGGTGTTTCCTGAGGAACAGTCTGCCAGCAGAGAGCCTGACTCTCTCCTCACTTCTACTGATGTGGCATCACTGAATCCAGTTGAACTCCAGTGTTTCGAGACTGCTGACAATGAGAGCAGTATCAGACCCACCCAATGATGTGTGTTTTACAGGTCTCTAATTTTTTCCAGCCCACCCCTGACTCCACTTTAGGGCTGGAAAATTGACGTTCATAAAATATAATGCTTGATAGATCAATTGAGATTCTTTTTGTAGTTCTTAAAGAACACAGAGATTTGAAATAAAGCAATCAGTTGCCTTCCTTTGTGCAAATCCTGGTTTTCATATGGAAAAAAACAGAATTAGTCATTTGATAGCTGACATTTCAATAGTGTTGTGTTGTGTTGCAGATAGTAATTTTTCCCTTAAACATGGTGTGGAGGCTTTTTTTTTTCTTTTTAAGTAAGCCCCAGCTTTCAGCCATGTGATCCAATGAAAATAATTACAAGTAGGAAAGTGACTCCTTATGGGTCTTAGTGATCCAAGTCTCTTTGACCACACAAGTACCTGCTACTTTGACCACCAGAATCCTTCTATTGTAAAAATGTCCTTAACATTTGGGTTTTCTCACAGAGGTAGTTTTAATCCTCCACTCGACAAGCAGGGATTTTGCCCATATGGCCAAACCCTGAGTTGTATTTTGCAACTGCTCAGAATACTCTGTATACAGTATGACTTCAGAAATAGACCCACTGATAGTACTTTCCATTGTATATAATCTTCTTTATAGGATATTCCTCATCCCTGCAGCAAGTCCTCAAGGGGGAAGTATTAACAAAGGGAGAAATTTACTTGTTCTGTTATTCTCCTCCCTTGATGCTATTGCTGTGCAGGGCATGCATGGCTGAGCTCTCCATCCTCCATCAGAAAGAAGGATTTCCTTTTGCTTCCAGTCTTTTTCCCTGGAAGTGTTGAGCATCCAGCTTCTCCTTCCAGTTCTAAGACAAATTGCTGTGTGGCCAATTGTTTTCAAAAACAAGGCAGTCTGTTCACCTGCCTAGAAAATGGAGTTAAGAATTGTACACATCTCAACCAATGGACTTAACATCTTGTCTTTGGAAACTTTATACTCCCAGTTGCTGAAGGTTTAGATGATCAGACTACGCAATTATGCTATTATGACATTTTAACACTTCGCTCAGCATGTCAACTTTCAACAGAAAGACTTGCAGTAAAAGGTGATCATTTGCCAAAGAAACCACAAAGTGACAGTAATTTCCATTTGTGAAATCAGAGAGTAACTGTGGAATCTCATATAGACTGGCTGGTGAGGATAGGCACATGCCAGGACTGCTATGATAGACACCACAGCAATATAAGGCAAAGAAAACTTCTGAAGTATGAAAAAAGACCAATAAGACTTAGGAATACATGTCCATTACAGAGAACCTGTGAATGCTTGTATCAGACTAACCACACTTCAAGTCCAGCTGAGACAGAAATTGCCTCAGTCCTGCTCCATTGGGTGCAATGATGCTGATTTATATCATTTGAGCATCTGAGGTCATGTTGCTGCTAGTAACCATAATGAGAAAGGTACGTTCCGGTGCGCTAGCTGAATAACATAGCATGCTGAGGTTTAATGCTTTCTTTTTTTTCTTTTTTTTTAGTAGTACTGTATCATATTGTAGAGCCTTTACATAGAAAAAAGAGAGTTCCTCGCTTTCTCTTCATCTTATTAATGTTATAAGCAACAGCAAGAGTAATGTGAGAAAGATACAGAAATACAGATACAATTTTTTTATTAGTAGCTTTTACAAACTTGCACTTGCTGAGATGTGGACACAGCAAAATGGTATGTTTATTTGTTTGCAAATATTTTGGAAAATTTCTGTAAATATTACCTGTTTGTCAAAAGGTCAAAATCTAAGAGTATAATATACCATTAATTTTCCTTTTCCAGTGTGAATGTGATTCATTCCTCACTTTTCTTATGACTCATTCCTTCTTCTCATCTTGGCTTCTCTGGATGTAAGCTGGAAAATATATGCAGTCCTTTTCTAATTCTCAGGGCTGTTTTGGTACGCAGGTGAAGTTCACTAGGTGTTTTAAGTAATTCTTAGGAAGCATGCAAGGCAGTCACATTGTTCTTGCAACAATGAAGAAAAATACATAGATTAACATTATCTGTTATCTTTCTTTGTTAAGAATTTTCTGAAAACCTTGAAAACAGGCAAACAAGCAGTTAACTCTAAAGTATTTGTCTCTAAAGTCATATGCTTGTAGAATGGTGTGAATTATTTGATTTTTCAATTAAGGAGCTAAACAAAAAGAAATCGGGGGAAATACTTTGGGTCTACTGTGGAAAAAATGTGGTTAAAAAATGTGGTTAAAAAATGTGATGAAGTGAATCATCTTATTAGATCCATAAACCAAACATTTATTTCATTTTAACAGTACTGGGAAGGAAACACAGTGAAACAGAGTTTGCTTGCTTACAGTCATGAGGCTGTTGAAGCTTTTCTCCTAAGTAACAAGCAGATGAGTTTGCCTACTTTATCACAGCAGCACTGATTTCTTATTTGTCAGAGGTAGTAGGGAGCAGAGGCATCTTTAGAACTTTTCTAATTGCATTTAGCTGACCTTAATTTTAAGCATGTCTTTTAGCTTTGGTTTTTAACCACAACAAATAATCAATTGAAAGAATACTTTTAAGAACTCATAAGCCAAAAAGGGCAAAAATGCCAACATCACCTCACCTTGCCATTAATATCTGGCAAGTATTTCCCTTCCTCTCTTCCTTCTCCTATCCAGCCATATCCTCCAACAGGACCAGAGGCTGAGAACTGAAAGTATATAGGAAGGCAGCTGGGGACAGGAGAGATGAAAGCATTTTAGGTATGGAAAGGACAGAGATGTTTTCTCTTTTTCCTTATATACTTTCTAAGCATCCTCCCTGCCTTAGAGGGGAAAGACACCTCATCTGCCAACCAGCTACAATGTCTTTTAAATTGATATCCTTTTCCTAATCCAGTATTTGGAAAACTGGAATACCAATTGACAGTCCCGAAGTGTCATTTCAAAAGGACATTTGAAATAGTTTATTTGGAATTTTTTCTAAATTACACATCTTTAATTTTCTAAAAATAAATTCTCTCCTTTTTTTCACTCTAAAACAGGTTACAGAATCAATATGAACTGTACCAATATTTCCATCCAGCCCCAGCAGTGTCATTTTTTAACCAACTGAATGTCTGCAGCCTGTTCTAGTGCTTTGTCAGATCCCAAATGTCATCTGCCACCTGACAGCCCCTGACTTACATCTTGATAAACGGTGTTTTTCATTCCATGTGAACTGGGTTTTGTTCTTGTTTATACCCAGCAGTATAGAACAGCTCCTATTGTCCATTGTTCCCTATGTACTTTCAGAAAACCTGTTTGTTTCTGGCAGCCTTCTCTTTGAGGAATGTGATGCAGAACACAGATAAAAGCATAGGCATCTGTTAAGATGATTGGCATTATCCTGACAACAGTGTAGAAATTTTCTGCTCGGGATGGCAGGCAGGCACAGACAAACAAAATTAGCAGTAGCTTCAATTTGCAGTGAGTATGATAAAGCATATGTTTTAATTCAAAGAGACTGTGCAAAGCTTGTTGCTTACTCCCTATACTTCCTATTCATGATAGTTGTGCTCACTGATTCATTCAGCAGGAGCTGACACTTGCTTAGGTGCTAAGCTTCAGAATACTTTTGAGGATAATAGTACGGCTAATGGCAAAAAAATGGAGCTCTTCAAATAGTAATTAATTTTTGGGAGCTTTAGGGAATGTTTGAAATCCTAGAAACTGGTACTTGACAGACTTCAAGTGTTGATGCTTTATTTGAGTCCTGAGTGATTGAGGAAAGTCTCCCCAGTCATCAGTGCTATTTCAGACAACACTAAGAAAATTCTTAATGTTTTCTCATTCAAGCTTTGACCTGATCTGACCCTGCTTAACTTCTGACAAGCGTAGTCTGGAAGTATTTTTTCTGTAGCTAGTGGTTGAACACATATTTAAGTGCTTTGGGCCTTCTACTATCAATGTTAGTCCTCTGTTCAAAGATATATTGTTGTGTTTGGCTTTTTCATAGCCGATTTTCATACATCCCTAAAAAATATTTCTGTAGGGAAAAATTACTGAAAACTTACATTCTATGTGTTTTTTATATTTCTCACTAAAATATATTTTTAATAAGGAACTAACAAGCTTCTCTGGTGTCTGGGGAAATTCACTGCTGTGGTTCTGCAATGATTTTTTTTAATCATTATTCCTGATTGGTTGGCTGGATTCAACAACATAACCTTCCTGAAAAAGATCAGCTGTTACTATTCCTTCTATTCTCTCCTCCCCCAGCATTTTATTTTCAGTTTTGTAATGCAAATTTCAAGAAATCCTTATAAATGCTTTCAGTGAATACAAGTGTCAAATTCCCTAAACATCAGCAAGAAAAAATAGCTGTGAAGAGTCTTATGCAAAGCCCCAGTCCCCAGCACTTTCATAAAATGATCAAAGTGAGATGACTGGCATGCAAACCAGGGAAAGACTCTCTCTCATCACTGACGTTTCTCCATGGGCTGCACAGAGATATCAGGTTGATACTTTGATAGATTGCAATCTGTTTTCAGCAGCTGACCCAGACATAACATCATCATTTCCTGATTATATTGATATGTGTTTCTATTATTTGCTTATTTTGCACCTTGAGAAACAATTCCTTTTTGTTGCTAAACTGTAAACAGCATTGCAAGGCCTCATATTAAATCATAATTATTTACCATGCTGTTCACGCACCTTTGTCCCTGGGGAATGTGGTGACGTGAATTTACAGGAAGATCGGGGTATTTCTCACCAACAGTTTCCTGTTATTGATATGCTTTTGTTTAGTTGTGATCTTTTTTTTACCCTTTCACGTTCTCAGGGGAAAAATAAACAGGCACATGACATTAATCACAGTCCTCTGGTATCGTATTGGAGGTCTCACAAATACTTTCGATGTGGAATTGTAAACTAGGTTTGGATCTTTCAAAAAACACCCAATGACAAGTTATTGTTTATTAGTACTTACTCTCCTGTTCTGATAAATTATTCCAATAATTTTCAAAAATTCTTTTGTGATCATGTTCCTTTTTAGAGACAAGAAGGGTTCAAAAGTTTATAAAGACAACCTTGAAAGATTTGCATCTCTACATGTAGATTTGCATAACTGAGCTGTTTCCATTTGAGAGAAAACACTGATCACACAGAGATACAGAAGTAATTAAAAAATCCAGAACTCTTTCAGCAAATACTAGCAAACACAGCCAAAAATATTTTATTCAAAATGATTTGCCAACTTCTTTGCTTTATACATAAATTAAGCCCATGCTCTTTCTGCAGAAAGGTAGTATATAAATTTTATTCACTAGTGTGTCAATATCCACTAGCATAATTACCAGGGTAGTTATCTAACACATCTAACACGTGGATCATAAATCTTTTTCAGTGGTTTTGGCTATTCTACTTTTATTTCTGTCTCTGTGGATGTGTGGTACATTCCTAGCCAGTGACCTTTGCTTAATACCTCAATTTTGCAACAAGGAGCTGCAGCAGAACCACCAAGAAATTTAATTTCAAACCAGATTTTGGAGGGTTTAGATATTTTTCTTCCAAGGCATTGTAGTAATATTGTGGTAAAGGACAAAATGGCAGTATGTCCAAGAGAACCCACATCAGGGAGACTACCAACGGTTAGGTCTGTTGAGTAAAACAAACCATTAAAGTAAGCTCACAAGTAATGTAGTAGCTATTCAGATTCATTAACAAATTCTCACAGTTTCATATTTTTGTTTCATGTATTGTTAAGTAGCATCTTTCTTGAAACTGTGCTGCAAGATTTAGAACAAAGTCTCAGAGTCAAACGCACATGTCCACATCCTGTTAGTGGCTGTGGAGTTACTGCATTTGGTACTCGGTGTTCTGCTTTGAGTATTTGATGCCATTGTTTACTTCATTTCTGCTGCTAGTATTAATGACTACTAAGAACAGTGCAACAACAGAAGTTGTATGTGATATAACACAAATAAAAAAACATGTTATATAACTTCATGAAGAGGTTTTTAATTGCCTTCTCTCCTCCTTTTGGAGGATAACATGTAGACTTTATTTGGACACTTAGAATACTCAGTTGTTCTCTTTCTATCAGGGTCTGTTATCCAAAAGACTGTAAAAGTTTCTCTATGTCCATGCACAGCCCTGCTCCCATTGGATTTCTGTGAATTTGTTCTCATCTGCAAGCTCAGCCAAGTAAGATCTGGCTACTATTCAGGTGAGTAAATTCTAAGAAATCTCAGGTTATTAGGTTGTTCTAGTTATGACATTTCATCCTCTGGACTTCCAGGCCTTGAAAGCAATTTCTTGGTTCCATTGCTGAATAAGATACACTCTCTCTCAACAGCAACACTTGAAGATTTCACAACATGAGCAAATAGATTTTTCTTTCTGAAAATCCCACTGAAAAAAAAAAAAAAAGAAATTAAAAAAATCTCTGATGTTTTATTAAGCAGATAATAACAAAGCTTCCTATTTGATTTTGTTCTCTGGGTACATACATCCTTCAAACCATAAAAGTGTGCATTCCCCTCAGTCAACTTATTTCCACTCCAAGTGAAGCTCAAGACTAACAGATGAAGACCCCAGCACACAAACAAGCTCACCTCCCACTCTCTGATAGAAGGCGTTGAAGACCTTGTGTGCTGGGTTCTCTCCCAGCACACAGACCTTTAGGTTAGAGTCTCCTTTTTTAGGTTTTTTCCAACAGACTGCCTTTTTAGCAGCACCTGTTGGGTTATCAGCTTCAAGTTGTGTACCCATGCACTGTGTCCTGGCTATGCTTGAGCAATTGTGTGGTATGAACAAAAATCATTGTTTAATATTTCATTTATACAGCTGATGTATCCTTTCACCTGCCACCAGAACTGATTCACCTGGGGAAGATGGCCTTAGTTAAAATGTTTTAGAAATTAATTAAATGTTTAATTCCCTTGTCATATCCGCGGTTACTCACCCTCTGAACGCGCAGGGTTTTAACACAGTTCTTCCTTCCTCGATAAGGGTTTAAGATAGGGATCTGGATCGTCTATTTAAGTATCAGACAGGATGGAAGGAAGTCAGAATTACCTTTCATCCAAGATGTTTCAGGCTCTTCATTCCTCCTGGTTTGGTGTTTCGGATAAGTCCTCAATGGAGAGGAAGAGAAAAGATCTTATTCCTCTGAGTCTTTAAACATTTTGTTACTGTTGTTCCTCTGTAGCTCTTGCTGTCTGCTAACCACCTCAAGAGCCTTTTCCACCAAGATTGTGAGATGAGCTTGTATTTTGTTATATCCCTCTGAAACCTTGGTTAGTGATTTTGATACTTTTGGTATCTCTCTGGACAATTTTTATTATTATTTGTTCGTGCCACAGTAAAAAGTTATTTCTATTGGCAAGTGCCTGTGGAAAGCTGAGATGCCAGTTATGATCCTTTACATAATCATGGCACCAAATCAGGATGCCTATCCCACTGCATGGATGCTCATGGCCACTTTGATTGGTTTTATGTTTGTCTAACTGATTGCTTTCATATTTGTCACACTTAGGAGGACAAATGTTTAAGATAATAGATGAAGGACAGGTATTCAGAGGTCAATGTTAGATAAAAGTTCTTATCCACAAACCCTGTCCTATTTTTCAGAAATTCCAAAGTTCTGGAAAAGTAAACTTTCTTAAAAGCTCACAAGTCTCTCCTGTTTCACAGTTCAANCCTTCTCCCCCCTTCTCCTCTCTTCTCCTCTCTTCTTCTCCCTTCTCCTCTGTTCTCTCCACCAGTTGCAGGGTGATGTACTTCCTTCATAAGCTTGGGTACTGTGTTTTCCTCATGATGTTTGTTCATTATATCCAATCTCCATATAGCCATAAACCTATTTAAACACAGTGGCCAGAAGAATACTTCAATATTTATCCCAGTTGAAAGCACGGGGTACTCTTCACCTGACCTTACTCAGACAACTGCAGTGTGGACACCTACTGCTGATCTATTCTCCCTAGTTCCCCTATATAACCTATAGCGAAAATATAAGTTCTTTGAGTGAATTCTTCTCACCCTGTAGAAGACACCAAGAGTAGATCAGATGAGTGTGTACAGTTCTTGCAATTGACTTGGGTTTGGGAGTGTAAAGGTTTAGCAGGAAAGAAAATGACACTGCAGCTACAGCTGTACAAATGCTTTAAACATAGCATTGTGGAAGTCATGGTTGGAGGGGAGATCTGGAGGGCTTGAGCCCAACCAGCCCCTCCAAGCAAGGCTCACCATCACTGGATCAGGTCAGCCATAGCTTTGTGTAGCCCCTTGTAGCCCTGGGACTAACACACACTAACTGGTAATATGCAAATTCTAATATGCAAATGTTCATGGATGAAATGTGCAGCCCTCTTGATGCTGTTTTGTTTGCAAACAGAGAGCAGTGTCCCTTGGTATGTAAATCTGACTGATCTGAAGGTAAATGCAGGCTGAAGTTGGACCTGAAGCGGACCTGAAAGCCAGGTGTAAATCCCAGAGTAACCCCAGAGTAAATCCCAGTCTTGCTGGGCAAGGCTCTCAAAGCCATCAGCAAATGTTTCCCTGGAGACAGCCTGGCCTCATTGAGACACTGCTCAAACCCAACCCAGAAAGAGGGAAAACAATTATAAAATCAGTCTGCTCTGTTTAAGAACTCCAGTGGCAAGATCAACAGGTCCCAGAAAAAAGTCTGTGTGAAACCAAACCAGTTGGAATGCTTGAATCCAGCATTTCCAAACAGCTTTAGTTTTAGCTGAGAAAGAGTAACACAGGTCTATTTGAGTCCAGGTCCTGAAGATATTTCAGTTATGGTGATGTCCTCTACTGACTTAGTTAAGAGCTGAGTCACAGCAGTCAGGAGACTGACACAGAAATGGAAATCTTTGACTGCAGACACCACCTCCATTTATTCCAGAGGTGTTTACAGTGTACCACACCTGTGAAATGCAGAGTACTTTCATCTCACACAAGAACATTTCCGAGTGCTTTTAAAGTGAATGGTCGGGTAGAGTTTACAATATTACTTATGTGCCTAAATTTAAACACGTCAGTCAGACAGCTGATCCCACTGAGGAACTGAACTCCCAGCCATTGAGATCTACCACAGAGAGTACATTTATAAAATAAAAAATCCCACTATCTTTTCCTTTGTTAAATATTTGTTCTTGTTTTTCCTAAGATTTGTTTTTCTCTGATATTTTTCAAATATTGGTGCCAATGACATTTTACAATTTTTTTAGCTCAGAATGCAATATATTAAACTTTTCCTCTCCACACAAAACAAACAAATGAAAAGGGAAGCAGAAAATCCTTTATCTGTTGTCCCTTTTTTTTTATTCAGAGGTAAATAGTTACCCATTGTTATGATAACCACAAGTCACTCATGAATGTTACCAACAACCTTCTGGGGAAAATGAAGAAAAACATAGATGCCACTAAATAGTTCTTAGTTAAAAAAACTTGATATTTTATCATAGCGATAGACACTGATTTTATTTATAGAACTTAATTTTACAGGACAAAATGCCTGTTTGCACTTACAGTGAATTATGGTGTGATAGAAAGATGTATGGTTTTCATTATTTTTTCTCTGGATTTCACATAAAATTCAGGAAGCCAAAATTGAAGAAAATGTCCAGCAGAATCAATCCTGCAACGTTCCCAGAGCACTTTGCTGCTGCTTTTAAGAAACAATAACACAATTATTCTTCAAAATGTCCAGGTTGCATCACTTGTCGATTCTTTATTTGATCCTAACTAATTTGTTCCATTGCACTTTCAAATCCACAGATTCCATCCAGTAAAAATCCTATTTCAATAAGATATTTAAATCTGCAGGAGCTAAGCAACACATTTTCAGTGAAGGTGGTGGAATACAAATACAATCCCAGAAAAGTTTACACAGGTAGAAAAATTATTTCACTCTTAATGACGGGAAGGTAACAGAGCACTTGGCTCTTTCCTTTGGAAATGGGGTTCTTTGGCATTATGATCTGAACGAATTGCCACCCCACAGTGGGCTAGTCCATCATGCTAACATTGGCTGTCAGCCTGAAGAGAATTGCCAAAACAAGCCTTAGTGTGTATGCTGTTATTCCAGAAAAAGAGTCTCCTGTCAGCAGAGCTTATTCCACTCTGAACTGGTTTAAGAGATGCCAACAGAAGTACTTTCTTGCTCAGGTGAAGAGATATTGTCGGTATTGCTAAAACAGAAAGCCTTTTACACACAGACAGCCCAACTATGTGGGTGCAGCATGTGCTGCCAGTGCTGTCCAGCTGCAGAGGTGATGGGTGTGCCTTGGGGGATGCATATGGCCTGGCCAGTCTCCCAGCATCTGTTTTGTCTAAAGAGATGTTTCAAATTGGCAGCAAGAGGAACAGACTTCAGAAGGACCAACTTATCAGGTCCCTGCCAGCCTGCCTCCATGCGTCCTTGATCCCGTAACCTACGCATAGAAGAGTATCACTGGTAGTGTTCATATCACCCTGCAGAGGTGGCAGAAGTGCCACCACAGGCAGGGTCAGGATTGCAGGTTCACATTGCCAGGTAGGGAGGGTAACATCCACACAGCCCACATAGCTCCACTCAAAGCATTTTCAGAGGGGCTGTAAATAAAAGGGGAAAGCCTGGACAAGGTTTGGAAGCATTTGGTGCTCGACAAGCAGTGTGCCTGGGAAGAGGGAGGCACAACTGAGCCATAGACCAAAGCACTGGAGAAGCAGGCACAAGTTGGGGAATGAAAGGAAAAAAGGAAATCAATATGGAAGGAAGTAATGTGACTGAAAGGACCTGGCCAGCACACAACCTAGAGGGAAAGATAGGCCAATTCTCCCCAGTAAGTGTTGCTGGGTGTAACTTTATAGTTTTCTCTTTCCTTTTGATTTGTGTGTTGGCTTGTTTTTATTTTCTAGAATCATAGAATATTTTGGGTTGGAAGGGACCTTAAAGATCATCTCACTCCACCCTCCTGCCATGGGCAGGGACACCTCCCACCAGACCAGGATGCTCAAACCCCCATTCAACTTGGCCTTGAACACTGCCAGGGAAGGGGCAGACACAGCTTCTCTGGGCAACCTGTGCCAGTGTCTCACCACCCTCACAGGAAAGAATTTATTCCCAGTATTCAATCTAAATCTACCCTCTTTCAGTTTGAAAACATTCCTCCCTTTTCTATCACTACATGGCTTTTAAAAAGTTTTTTTCAGCTTTTCTTTTCCAGCTGTCCTGTAGGCCCCTTCAGGTACTGGAAGACTGCTAGAAGATCTCCCCGGAGCCTTCTCTTCTCCAGGCTGAAGAATCCCAACTCTTTCAGCTTGTCTCCATAAGAGAGGTGGTCCAGCTCCCTGATCATCTTCATGGCCCTCCTTTGGGCTCATTCCAACAGTTCCAAGTTCTTATGCTGGGGACTCCAGAACTGAGCACAGTACTCCAGGTGAGGTCTCACAAGAGCAGAGTAGAGGAGGAGAATCAGCCCCCTTGACCTGCTGTCACGCTTCTTTTGATGCAGTCCAGGATACCGTTGGCTTTCTGGGGCATGAGCACACATTGCCGGCTCATGTTGATCTTATCACCAGCCAACACCTGCAAGTTCTCCTCAGAGGTGTTGTCAACCCGTTGGCAGCCCAGCCTGTATTTGTGCTGGGGATTGCCCCAACCCAGGTGCAGGACTTTGCACGTGGCCTTGTTGAACATCTTGTGGTCTGCATGGGCCCAACTCTCAAGCGTGTCAAGGTCTCTCTGGATGGCATCCCTTCCCTCCAGCATGTTGACTGCATCACGCAGCTTGGTGTCACCAACAAACTTGCTGAGAGTGCACTCGATCCCAGCTTCCATGTCCCTGACAAAGATGTTCAAGAGCACCAGTCCCAGTACCGACCCCTGAAGAATGCCACTCGTCACTGATCTCCACTTGGACATTGAGCCATTGACCACAGCTCTCTGAGTGCAACCACCCAGCCAGTTCCTTTTCCGCTCAGTCGTCCATCCATCAAGTCCATGTCTCTCTAATTTAGAGACAAGGATGACATGCGGGACAGTGCCACACATTTTTCAAAAGTCCAGGTAGATGAAATCAGTTGCTCTTCCCTATCCACCAACTCTGTAACCTTGACATAGAAGGCCACTGAATTTGTCAGGCACGATCTATCCTTAGTAAAGCTGTGTTGGCTGTCACCAATCACCTCCTTATTTTCCATGTGCTTTAGCAGAGTTTCCAAGAGGATCTGCTCCATGATCTTCTTCAGAAGTGAGACTGATGGGAACTACAATTTCCTGTGATTTCCTTTTTTCCCTTTTTGAAAATGGGGATTATGTTTCCCCTTTTCCAGTCAGTGGGAACTTCACCGGACTGCCACGACTTCCCAAATATGATAGATAGTGGCTTAGCAACTTCATCCACCAGTTCCCTAGGACCCATGAATATAGCTCATCAGGTCCCATGGATTTGTGCACCTTTGTGTTCCTTAGATGGTCTGGAACCTGATCTACTCCTACCATGGGTGGTTCTTCATTCTTCTCGTCCCTGCCTTTGCCTTCTGTGACTTGAGCAGTGTGGCCTGAACACTGGTCAGTGAAATCTGAGGTGAAAATGTTCTTCCCAGCAGTTCAAGTGTGAGTGCAAATTCAATGACAATGCCTCTTCCCCTAAACTCAGAAATACAGCATTTGTGACTTACACTTCCAACTTGCAAGACAGAAAAAAAGTTCACATCTCAAAATGATGCCTCATTTTAACAAACTAAGTATTAAATAAAAACTTCAATCGTAAGATTTCCTGTTCAGTTGGTAATGACTGTCTGAGCTTAAATGAGGATCTGGCTTTTTTTGAAATGTACTATTAGTAATAGACTATTTCTCAAATGGAAATTTTGACTGAATCATTTATTTCAAACAAGAGGACAGCATCCTGTGGCTGAAGAAAACATTTGAAAGTACTAAGTTTACAGATCAGAAAGAAAAATATTTAGCTTTCATGAAGGCATGATGGCAGGGAAAAGGTTCAGGAGACATTTTTCAGTTGCTGCTTGGAAACTTTGCACTGAGGCCAAGGGACCCATTCTTGCAGTCTTTACACTCCTCATACAAAACCCCACTTGCCCTTCTGTAAGCACTTACTGGGGAAGCACTGTGGAAACAGATCCTTTCATCCTCAAGGAGAAAAATTGTAAACATAGGTTTAGGTTTTAAAAAGTGAAAATTATTTTCAGCATCTGAAGGATTAGCAGGAGCCCTGAGTCTGTTTCCAGCTCTCTCCCACCTGCTGGGTAAACCAAGTTGTTGCATCAGTACTTTGGGTCTCACTTTCTTCTTCTTTGAACAGGAAAGGGAAATGCGCTATAGGGATAAAGATACAATCATTAGACAAGAGGTAAAGATGGCTATTATTTTTTATTACAGATGTAGGACATAATCATTACACTATAGTGTTAAAAGCTTCACAGCTCCGAACACCAGCTCAATGTTTTTTCTATTTTTTTCTGGGTTTTTTTATTGCATATTCCAGACCATGGAAGGAAACTTACTCTCATCAGGAAGAATTGGACAGAAATAGTGTAAAGAAGTAAATATTTTCGATTTAATTAAAGAAAATAAGTTAAACCTGTGGCATGGGAAAGGGAATAGATAATCAGTTTTAGAACGAGATGTCATAATGTCTTACAGAATTGGAGGAGAATGAGACATGGTTTGTCTGCAGAAATAACTTTCACTGCACCCTGGAAAAACATCTGTGGTGATAAAAATATATAAAAGAACTTTTTATAACAAGAATTAGAAAAAATACAGACAGGAAGAAACAAATTACCATAGTAGAGAGGCTGAATTTATTTTAGCCCAGCAAGAGGCAAGAAGAGAGCACTAAATTGGAGCTCAAAGAGCTGCTCTAATACAGAGAGCAGTAATATATAGCATGTTGTCAATATATGAGGATATGTTGCTAGTCTGATTCTCCTTGTGTGTAAATCATGCTTTAGAGTCGTAGAGGGCATATCAGGGATTCCAAACCACGATTATGAGTTACAGGTGTAATGCATCACTATGCATATTAATTATATGCCAACATTTCAAGTATACATATTTACATATGTGCATGCTTAGTTGCTGGGGTTTATATGCCCCTGCTTTTCTCATAGCAGCATGCGCTTTTCTCAGAGCAACATGGACAGCATGCACAGCCCCGCACAGGACTGGCACTTCTTCGTACCTCACTCTGTGTAAGCTCACAGGAAGACATGGTCTTTGTCCCGAAGCATTTTAATGTCTACCTAGAAACAATGGCATGAAACAAAAGGAGGGAAGCAGAGAGGGAAAGGGACAATGAGGTCTCACAGTTACGTGAGTCAACTCTATGTACAATAGAATTGACCTGAATCATCTGAAAGGCTCCTCGGGTAAATAGCTTTGCTGTCCTGGTATGTGTCCGGGCAGCTGGTGCTTTTACGCAGCTTTGATGGTCTGTGTATTCAGTTTTTGTTCTGATATGGAGGATGTTGTTTGCATTGTAGGAGAAGCAGGCCTGATTTTGAGAAGGGAAGTGGGACTTCCATGTTTCCATGTCACTGCAATGAGTTTGGGAAATAAAACCTACGGTATACAGCGTTTTTTTACAGCATGTCTGAGCAATACAACAGGCACTGATATTAGTGTTATTATCAGTCCTTCTGGACCTTTCTGCTTCTACAGTTCCAGCAGGTTCAGAGATATATGTGGGCAGAATCCTCCTGAGATTTAGTTTATGTTCCCGTAGAAATCAGTAAAACTTAATTGCAGATGACAGTAAAACAAATTGCAGATCCACATGTCAATTCATGTGCGCTATCTGTCTGACATACAAACATACTTGTGTGAAAAATGCTGGTTCCCAAAATATCTGTATGAACAAAAATATTTTTACATGAGTCTTCCAAGAGAAACAGTTGTGAAGATGCACCAACCTGCTAGATGCAAACATCTGTCCAGAGCTGGAGGGAACATTCATAACTGTTTCACAAATTTGCTAAGCTGTGATAAATCCAACTGCAGCAGTAGCCATCTCATGCTTAGAGCTTCTTCATTAAAATGATCAGGTTCTAGGATACAGAGGAAGTGCAGACACAACACCATAATCAGGTCCCCCCCATACCAAATCATAACAACCAGAAGTCAAACTAATAGACATGATTCTTTTTATTAAGCCAGTGGATGCCTGGAGTTTTGCCTTGCAAATGTTTTGGAAGCACTTTGTGAATGAGGATGATCCAATATGTAGGTCACTAACCTGGTACCTGCAACAGCTGACTGAAGCCCTTGCTTTAGCATGGAGTACCAGTGGGGTCCCAGGTGGGATACTCGGCTTCCTCTTTCCAGAGTTTGCTGTCTGCAAACTCTAGTGCCTCTCTGTCTATGAGTGCAGCAATGGGGAACACACTAACAAGTGTGAGGTGCTCGTGAATTGGTGAAGGAAGGGCCACAAGGTGGTGAATGGTTTTAGTAATACACAGGGCTCCCTGTTGTTGTTTTCAGAAGAAAAATATTCCTACCTGATCAGCACAGATTTATCTGAGTTCCTACATATATTGCATCTGTGCTTTTAGAGCAGGACTACAGGTAGCTCATTTGCTATTTCCCTGTGTGTGAGCTCTGCCAGTTGAACTCTAAATGCTTCTGTCTCCTTCCTTATTAAGGGTGCTATTTATAGCCTCTTTGGCTGCATTCCACCTGAAGGTCAGATTGTTTACATGGAGTGAGGCTATATTGTGTTTTTCTAAATAGAGAGCACATTTTTTAATTCATAAAAAAAAAGAAACTTTTCCCTGCACAACATAATGGACAGATCTTACTTCTCACTCGTAACAGAGACCTGGCTGCAAAACCAAGGAGTTCCAGGGAATGGAGATGGCTGAAAACTGAGTGAATACCCATAGAAGGGACATTCATATGCATGTGGGAAAGTAAAGAACATCCACCTAATAATGACGAATAAATACAGACTAATGCAAGGTCATTTCTCTCAGTTGAATGTTTAACACAGATTTCAGTTTGTATTTCTTGCAGCTACTCCTGCTCTGATACTGAACAGCGCAGGAAGTCCTGCACAATTTCATACCCCTCAGGCAGTGCTACTGTTCCCATTTTTCTTTTCTAGGCACTGAAATTTTCCTATTCCCTTTGCTGAAAGCCAAAATGGGTCAAAAGTTTTGGGGATCTACAAACCCAAACAAAAAAGGAAAATGACAGATTCTGTATAAAGGAAAATGACAGTTTATGTGGATATACTATGTATTATACCTACTTTTTTCTTCCACCAAATTCCCCATGTAGTATAGAAGTACTTTGTGTCCTGGTGGAACAAAACAGTCCCTGAATATGACAAGATACAGTTCTCTTCTTTCCCTGTTGTTTTTGGTTCCTTATGACCTCCTCACTTTAATACATCATGGGGGGAAAATATCACAACATTAAGAACTATTCATTCCAATATTTACTGACATAAATAAAGAAAACAAACCATTTTAGAACTTGGATAATGCAGTTTTTTGGAGGATAGAAGCACATGGAATAGGCAGAAGCTCTTACATGTGGCACTAGGTAGTTCACCTCTGTCAGTTGAGAGAGCTATTTTTGGCATTTTATTTTGACCCTAGGAAATTAAGTGTCCTGAAAAAGAGTTCTTACCCGGTGTAGAGGAGGAGAGGCCAGTGTGTGGCCAGTGAGCTGATTATAGGCCCAGACTTAATTGGAGAATTAAGGTCTTTAGCCTCTCCTCTCCTGTTAATTCCAGCCGCTGCCATGTCACACAGTTGCCACAGCACAGCCTGCTCCTGAAATGCAGCCTTTCAACAGACTTTGAACTTGGTCTTTTCTTGCCATGACTGAGACTACTGCAAAGTTAAAGCCTAAGGAAAAGGGCTTTGAGTATCCACCACACTGCAAAGGCATCCAGGGAGCCGCATGAGGGTTACTGCACAGCTGAGCTCTGCCCAGATGTGTGTCAAGGGGGGAAAGTGTAGATGCAAACAGCACAGCTGGATTTGCTGATGTGCTGGTGGGCAGCTGGGAGAATTTACATCAAAGAATCAACACCATGGGGCCAGGTTGAACAGTGCTTCTTCAAAAGTTACATGAGATAATGCAAAACAAAGAGTTTCAAGTCATCCTATCTTGGACTAAAAGACATGAGAAGGTGCAGGTAGGCCAACAGTTCATGTTCAGTCAACATGTCACAGTTGTGAACAGTCAGCAGTTGACAGCTGAGTCTTCCAAGGCTATTCAGCAGCACAGCACAAGCGTCTCTGCCACCTACACTGGTAGGTGCTTCCCAGGACAGTCCCCTGCCTATTGGTTATGATAGACTTGGTCACTGGAAATAGGTGACAGATCCTACGGAGGTCTTGAGGAAAAGACTGACAGATTGGATGGCTTTTAAGGAGCCATGGTTATTATGCAGAGGATATTGGGCTTGAAGGATCTTCAGTCTGACCTAATATGAACATTCGTACTCCCTCCTTATACTGTTCACTGAGGTTAGCAGCAGCACTGGAAGATGGCTCTACCTTACCAGATGTTGGAGTTGAGAACAGCTACCATGTACTTCCTATGCAAACTCATCAGGTGTCTGATGTCTGGTATCTGATTTCTGGTGTCCCAGTATTTGTCCCTTCGAGCCAAGTGAAACTCATCACACTTTCTACTTTTTGTCCATCTTGGCAATAGGTACAAAATAACCTCATACTAGATCATCTACTTATCTGAGACAGAGCCAAGCTAGCTATAGAATTAAGCACCATCAGGACCTGGGAAAGATCTGGACCCAGGTGTAGCTTATGCTGTCTTGGTAATTTTTTAATTTTGTGCACAGGACATTTGTGCATCATTTTCATCAAACATCTTTTTACTGATGTTAAGCTGGGTGTGGTGGTGATAAGGTGCTGTGTCTGCCAGTGCTGAGTATGTCCATGCTCATGCTGGCCAGTGGGAGCCTGCTGTTGTTGCTTGTCATGGTAGCAGCCAAATTTCAGCATCTTGAGGAGGTTTTTCAAAGTAAGGAGGCAAGAGAATTAGGGAAGGGAAAAAGATGCTTTCAGTGTTCATCCTCCTTTATTGTGTGCTCTGGTTTTGTAGTTAGTGCTGGCAGTATCAACACTGTCAGCCCTGACATTTCAGTGTCAGTTGGGAGCCAAGTCCCGAGAAATCATGACATCAGTTTCATAATCTTCAACAGTTTGGTTTGGTTTTTTTGACACCACCTTTTGGTGGCCACTTATTTCTGAGTCTCTGAGTGCACACTTGCAATGAAGCGCATTCCCCTGCAATAATGAGGTTTATTGTGAGGGAAATAAAACTTTTCCCTAAAGAATGTTTTCTTTTTTTAAACACCATCTGAGGTTCCTAACTAATTCTGTGTGGATAGGTCCCACACTACAAGCAAAGCTTGCAGTAACATGAGATTTGTGATACAGTTTTAGGACATGATAAAATTTCCTGTTCTATAGATCAACTATGCCTGTACAACATCACAAATCTTCAACATACAAACAAGGGGGGGAAGCCCCTTCTTTATAACACAGTGTTTCACCAGAGCCTATTTTGTTCCTTTTTTTATTAAACGCCATCCTGCAACCTTAGTGTGGAGCTGGATACTGGCAGTTTTCCAGGTGCAAAGACATACTGAAGAGCTGACTTGGGCTTTTCTTGCATGCTGCTCTTTTCATATGCTTATAAAGCCTGAGCATGTTCAAAGATGAAAACTAGCAATGTAAATTTCCTAAATGCCTTTAGAAACCCAAGAACTCAACCACTGCCAAGAGAAACATGAGTTCCTGAAACTGGAGAGCATTGCTTGGGTTTCCTTTGAAGGAAAAAAAAATTAGAAGAAAAAAGAGCCAAATGCCTGAAATATGTAAGACAGAGCTATACAAGAGTTAAAGGGAAGCTGCATAGGAAGCAAAGCAAAGCCCAAAATAAAAAGCGGGAATGGAAAACTAAAAATAACAAACAGGAAAGTGTGACACAGCTGCAAGGGCTCTGGTATGTTCTCCCCCAGTATTGTACCTTTTTTTTTCAGGAACATACTAATATTGTGTTTGGATTTCAATGGCATTCCGAGCCATTATTTGTTCTTCAAAAATAGATGTTTCTCTTGTGAGGAAGAAAGATGTTTTCAAGTAATGTTAATATGATTTCTGATGTCCCAGTTTATCAAACAACACTATAGGCTCAGCAATTGCAGAGCAGAAAGTCTGCATCCGTTATGTCATCTCAAGAAAAACTAATTTGTGTCTCATTAGAATGGTTCATCAGATTATGTGTCTCATTAGATCAGCTCATACATAACCAACTGTTGCCCTTAATTTCAGTTGAATATTTATTTGATAGCTTTCAGAAGAAGGGAGCTAGCACTTTAATCTGAGTTGCAGCTACTTTGGAAGCAAAGTGAATGGGAAGGGATCAGGGAGGATCAAGAGCATCGTGTACTAATAAAGTTAAGGAAATCTCTGTCTTTTTCATCATCCAAACACAGGTTTGTTTGTTTACATAGAACATTTCACCAGCACTGAGAATCCTGCAGGAAGGCAGCGATGGGCATACAGGGCTGCTGGGGCTGAGACCGGATTGAAGCTGGCGCCTGCAGAAAAACCAGGCTCTCCAAGTCTGGGTGCAATACAACCTCCCCAGCCATGACTGCAGCACCCAGCACATGCACAGGGGTTACTGGTAGCTGCTGCTTAAGAAGACAGGAAGGAATGCCTCAGTATTCAGAGATCTTGCTGTATTAATGCCTATTTAATTGCTATACTCACCCATTCTGCAAAAATTAAGCCATGCATCTGGGTTGTGCATGGTCCATGGCCACCCAGAATACAGATGGATAATTAACTACACTTGAATAGTGCTGTTGCATATTTTGGGAGAGCAGGCAAGCCAGAACATGCCAGTTTGTCATCTCAAGTTCCCTTGGACAGTCACAACGCCACTGGAAAGCTCATAAAGAATAAAGAAGAGGCAGGTGAAAAGCCCTTGGTTCTATGAACATCACTTCATCCTTTGCATTGTATCTTCTACCAGCATAGTACTATTGCCACTAATAGCAATGGGTAGACAATTCAAAGGATAATGGATAAAAATTACTTATAATTTCATGTTGGAACCTATCCTGTGTGGAGCAATCTGTCACTGAGGCAGCTGAGGAATTGTAAAAGCATTTTATAAATTTGATGGAAAACAGAAGAAAACATCCAAAAAAAGTTTTCAGGCAACCCTCTCCCTCTTTCTCCTGACTTGCCAGGTGTGGATCCACAGGTTACTCCTGTACAGTAAATCAAACAGTGCCAAGGAGTTGCAGTTGCTGCCTCAGGGCTATACGGCCCCTGACATGAGAGCTGGCCAGCAAGAGGACTCCCAAACCTTCCCTGCACTGGGACTGGCCAGGGAGGGCCAATCTCCAGTAGGCAGCTTGGATCCAGCCACACTGTTTTGCAGGTGAAGAGGGTTGAATGGTACAGGTGCAAACCACTCTGGACGCAGGCCACCGCTCAGCTTCAGCAACAGAGAATGTTCTTCAGCAAATTCACTGAAATAGATGCAGCCATTGTGAAACCCTTTCTGTGGATTTGGAAGCAAAACTGTGCCTAGTCTGCAAGCACCATAGCTATGCCATCACCAGCAGTCTTATTCTGTAATTAATGGATAGACATAATAGACAGGGATGTTTTCAGTTGTTTTTTTATTGAACAATAATAATCATATACTTTTTAAAACCAACCAGCTTATTAGATTTACATTCAAGAACTCATAATGTCATCTATGACACTGTTCAAAATAGTAATAATGTATGCAAATATTTACTACATTCTTTAAATAAATCTTTTCAGTCTGCTGAAGGACCATGGTTTGATCCTACTGTCACTGAAATCAAGGAAAAAATGCTTTTGATATCAGTAAATGAGAATCAATATATTTGCTTGTAAATAGCCCAAGATAATATTGCTCCCTCTCAGATCTAAATATTCAATAATGTGTTATAAGCTAGTTTGAGATTTATGTTTGTGTGTCTCCGATTACAGTGGCAAGAGAGCCTGCACTGCTGTGCTGACACTTGGGTGCCTACTGCTGTCATCGTCCTCTGGTTCTAGAGCAGTGTTGTTCAGCACTGCCTTCCCAGGCAAGAGCAGCCTACTTCCACACATGTTGGCTTTGAATCAGGATTTGAATGCCTCCAAGGCTTTGGCGTTCCTGTAGTTTGTAGTTTTAAGAGTACATTTTCAGACGCTGCACCAAACTGGCTGTGTTACTGTGTGTCCCTTCTTTCACTGAAGTCACTGTCAAAGCTCACACTGATTTCAAAGGAAATATTCAATTCAAAACAGGTATCCAATGAGAGTGCTCTGTGATACGTGGCAGTTCCTAAACTCACACAATCCAGGCTCACTCTGACACTGCTACCTCAATTTCCATCATCTGAGGATCTGGCTGTTTGCAGATGTATTAGCAAACCCATCTCAGTGTGGATTTTTATGTTACAAATACATCATCCAGTCTGGACTGAATGGGGGACTGCCAGTTTCTACAAACTCTAGTGTATATAAGTTATTCTCCTGACTAAAATAGGACTGCTTGCTCACACAAGTAAGAAGCGAAGGACTGGGCACCAAAGTAGTGTAGGCTGTGGCTGCTCTACTACTCACTGAGGGTGCAAGTCTTCCCTACATAGGATGCGATGAACTCCTGTGAGTCGCAGTGGGCTGCAGCCAGCAGTGAGGATGGACAAGTGCGAAGGTCCGTTTGCTGGCCTCTGGCACTGTACCTCCTCTACACCAAGAAATGCAGACATCACCTTAATGGAACCAAAGTAGCTGCTTTATAGAAACATATATATTTAAATAATGCTAAACAGCCTCTTTTGTTTCAGATCCCCCTCTACAAATGTATAATTTACCAAGTTGCTGTTTCTCTGTACAGAATTTACCTTTAGAAAACAAATTCAATAAAATATATGTATGCAGTGCTTTGGCTAAGTTATTTACAAATATAAACTGAAATGCTGGGTGTTTTCTCACTGAAGTGTATTTATCCCCAAGTAATTGTCAACAAACTTCCAAAAAACAGAAAATTACTAATGACTAATGTTGGTTTATTTAATTCACACTGCTGTGCTCCCACGTTATTATTATTCTTGTGACTCACGGGTGTTGCTTTCTATCCTGGGATTTGTTTATGTGCTTTTCTTTCATGATGGCTCCACAGCGATAAATTCACTCACCCAAACTGTTCACTGAATTTAGTGAGAGCTTTCCTGGCCTCAGGCTGCAAGACTTGGCCTCTGGCATTATTTAAACGAGGAAGGTTGAGTTGTGTTGTTTTTTTTAATATTACTATACATTCAGGAATCCCCAATACATTTCTCTGTTCAAATACTTATCAAAACAAATATTAAAAATCATATACACTGTACAGTCTATTTTTAAGTAAACATTTTTCTCATGAAAACAAAATCACAATTGGCCTTCAGAGGTTACATTTTCATACACTATAGATCTACTTTGTTCTTAAAGTGTGTTGTTGCATATTCAATAATCTGTGAGAAACACATTCACTTGAGTGTCTTATGAGTGTAAGCAAATATCAGCGAGGATTTAGCCATTTCATTACTGGAGAGAGGATAGATTTCTCCTTGACGAACTCCTCTTTTACAGAATTGCCGTCCCCTGATGCCATGTCATTCTCTGAAAATATACAAAAATAAAGGTGAATTTCATCAAAATGAGAGTTAAAATATTGTCCTGCAGCAATGTCTCTAGTTTTGGGACACCTCAGAAAAAACACAGTTGACAAATCTTGCTGAAATCTCCTGAATGCCTCCAATTATCTAGTTACAAAATTTCTAACAAATTATGGCATAAGCCAGATGTGTCTTCTAAATAGTTTAAGCATAAGGCAGGTGGTTTGAGTTCAGTTTCCAGTTCTCAGCATAACATTGCAGTGCAACGTGGGACCAAGAAACACATCCTCAATAGCTACAGCAATAAATTTAACATGCCTGGAGCTATTCTCTGACTGAGGTCCACTGGTGTGGAGTAGTCTGATGCATGCCACTAAACTCTTTTACTCTCCAAAAAAAGGTAAAAGATGTCCAGTTTGTCCAACAGCTGTCCAACAGTCCCTGGTTGACACTGATGCTGAGCTGTGGCTGAGGTTGCTTGGCACAGCTAGCTGGGCTGGGACAAAACACGCGGGCCGCTGCCCTACTGTTTGACAGTGAAGGTAGTCAAGTTGCAATAAACAGGAATGTGCTCTGGCACCATTAAGTTTACTAGGGTATATGTAGCCTTAATATCTTTAAGAGATACACAGCCCAGAAACTCTTCTGTTTAAAATACAGAAGCACTCACAACTGTTTTAATTCGCTAAGGATCTGTCCCAGATCCTATGACTACCCTTGAAGACCACTATTAAATGAAACCCCATGTAACCATCCCATGCATTACTACCCACAGTGTCCCTGGTCTACTTCCAATGACGGATCTCTGAGGACAGAAATCAGTGTGAAATCTTTGAATGGGTAAAAAATATCATTTGTGTCGATAGGGTCAGGATTTCATCCTGGCTGGGATCAAGCAAGCTGATAAACAGAGGCAGCAGAAGGTTTGGGACCAAAAGCAAGGAAGGGAGAGGAAAGAGGAGGAGGAACTGATGAAAACAGGCTACCTGGGAAGATCTGGAATATAGGTTAGGTACAGAATAAAGTGAGCCAGGAATATTTTTTTCATGTTATTTCAGCACCCTTGGTAATAAACAAAACCTGGAAAGGCAAAAGAGCACAATCATGTAGAAGAAAACAAAAGGATCAGAGATGATCCATCTCACAAAGGTTTTTTTAAAGATAATTTTAAATGTGCTATGAGCATAAGCTGAACAAGTCTGCTTCTCTCTAACTTTCTCTAAACAAAGTGGAGGAAAGATATTGCATGTATTAAGACAGCAAAGTCTAGATAGCTTAATATAACAGAAGAAAATCAAAACAAGGCACACAAACTGCAGCTGGAGGAGAAATAAAATTCAAAGACTATTAGGTAAAATCCCAGAAAAGCCCTCAGTAGGTCTAGGATTACTTCTCTAGTATTTATTTTAAAATTTACATTTGTATTGATTTTGATTGGCATTTAAATTTTGAGTAAACCTTGTTCAGTCAAATATACCTCAATACCATCAGGTGTAGAATAAAAGGGGAAGAAATTTTAATCCCAGCTTTTGAAACCTCAGTGATCACTCCTTCCTGTCTCAACACCACTTCAGTCTCTCACATGCCTTTTTTTTTAATTCTGGAAAGATCTGCTACAGGCTTCAGACATAATCTTACAGGTAAGAACTTATTTCAGACATACTGTGATGACTACAACAAAACATTTCATAAAACAACTGACCAACATCTGAAAACATACAAAGCTTTGTCTTCATGGAAAAAGGGTGCTATTTTTTACCATATATTAGGTAACAGTAGTAAATGCAACCTAGCAAAATCCTATTCTACAGAAAGCAACTACATGCACCACATCTGAACTAAAGCAAATCCTAGCATAGCCTCCCATTACACTGGTGGTGTTGTACTGGTAGCATGCACCAGAGTTGCGACGTATTTCACCCGTGTTAGGATTTCAAAATGTTTTTACCATGTGTCACAGCTAAACCTAATTCCTTGCTTTATGTTAAGGGAGCTGCCAATAAGAAATATAAATGTACCTTGTGTTGTTAGTTGTTTGCACAGCTCCACCAAAGTACACATCACTCATGCACTGCATACACAGCATGGTAGTAGATCACATACAGGGTGACTTCTGCTAAAATCAACTGCCCGATAAAGTCTTACCTGTGTGTGAAACAATTTTTTGACGATTTTGAGGCTTTGAAGCAGACAGCTGAAAAAATGGAAACTTCAAACACTTCCCGGTTACTCTGTCACAGATGCCAGAGGGACAGTTGCAGGTTTTCCTGCATTCCATTCCATAGGTACCATAGGGACACTCTGAAAAAAAAGTCATATAGCAAAGCAATCCTCAGTGATTCAAGTCAGCTGCCAGCACTCATAATAGCTGGCCTGCTAATGTCCTTAAAGTGGAAAACCTTTGAGTGAAGGTCAGCTAAACCCTGACTACAGGATTTCAGCACACCAACTGCTTGTGACAAGTATTTTCCAGTTACAGCAAACCCTTGAACCAAGTTACATACATCATTTACTTTCCTATAACTTATTTACTATGTGTTATCAGTAATTCTTCTCTGAAACACTAATAGTATTAAAATACAAATTAAAGACAATATGAATATGTAAGTATGTATTCATAGAGGATGTAGTTAAAGGATTAGCACTGGATTTAGAAAAGAAGAAGACTTCAGAAAGGTCCTGAATTCACTCTTTGGGCATGATATTATCTGACTTGGATGACTGTCCTGATTTAGAGTTGCCACCAGTTGCTGGCACGGGGCTGCTGGCATCGGGGGCAGTGTGTGTAGTCTGTGTGGAGGCAGTGGGCCTGACCCTCAGGAGCTATCCAGCAAATGCATCCTCCAACTAGAGACCCTTCCAGCTCCCTGTGCAACAGCTTCTCAGGCAACAAAGGACTCCCTCCCCATGGCAAACAGCAAAGAGCTCATCTACTTCTCCAGCCTAAAGGGTGAGTGTGTTCTAAAGGGATCACAGGCACTAAGGTGACTACATCTGGTCACGTAGTGCCCAGAATCAAATCTCCCCTCCCTGAGCAAGCTCATAGAAGAACACCAAAGGGCACCTGTCAGGATAGGACCAAATGTTTTTCAAAAAACATTGAAAGGTGCAGAGGATTTGCTCCCTCCCATAGCTGACATATATCACATGCTGGATCACATAATTTCACAGAGGGTTTAAACCTGGGGTCACAGCCCTTGTCTTCCCCTATGTTGCTGTTGAACAGGCTACCTTTCCAGGACCATAGCTGAAGAGATGGAGACAAGGACAACCCAGATCTAACATCCCTTTTCCAAACCCCTAAACAAGAGATCACCCCAAGGGAAGTTTGGGGTGTCCCAGGAGAAAGGCCTTTAAGCTCAGACTGTCCTTGCCAACCAAGGGTGCATGGTCACCTTAAATGGCAAGTCCTAGACAGTTTCCAATTCCACTCCCAAGGATAGATGAATTACCATTAGGGCTGGACCAAGGATCCATCCAGCCCAGGTTCCCGCAAAACACTTAGGAAAGAAGATGACCATGGTAAACACAAATGATACTTCCCGCCTCACATTCTCCCTCATTTTCATCCCTGGAAACTCCTGAGCCAGACAGAGTTTCTGCGTATATAACCCGCAACAGGGTTATCCTTCCCAGTTTGTCCAGTCGGAAACAATGCAAATATTTAGTTTCACCATACAGCCTAGGCTACCTTAAAATCAGACTAATGCCCCAAAGTTAAAACAACAATTTACGCTTCTCTGCATACCCAAGGGTCACGCTTTTGTAAAGGAAAATCACAGGAAAATCAACCAAATCCCTGCTAGGGACTGCATAGTGAATCCCCCTCAGCTTGGAGGATCTCGCTGAGCTTCACCATACTCCCCTTTCCAAGCAAGGACACTCTTTGATCTGCCGTTCATCCTCACAAAATAAAAACCTGCCAAAGAGTTTTTGTGCGCACAACCCTCTGTGAGGGACAAGCTGAGAGCACACACCACATGGACCATCAATCTGTCCATTGCAGGTGCTCAGCTGCTCAATCCAGAGAGGTGGGATGCGAAGCTGTGCACAACAGCATGGAAACAAGTCTGAGCCTGAAACACATGGCTCTGTGTGGAATAATCCTGGCATTGATGCTGCCCTTCAGATTTGACAGAAGTGAGATCTGAGTCAATTTCGTTGTTAGATTTTGTTCAGCAGGAGCCTGCTCCTAAATAAATTTCAAATAGCTCCCAGTGATCTAAGGGAAGCAACAGCAGGTTCTTTATCTGCAGGTTATACCTCAGGTTTAGAAGTTATTTACCAATAAATGTGCAGAGCACCAGTATTCCCTAGTTTGTTTTGAACAACTGTGACATTGCTGCTGATTGTAACATGATGCATGATTTAATGTTATAAAACACTAAAAGTACTCAAAAATTGCTCTGAAACATATACTGTTCATGTTTTATCCATTTTAGAAAAAAAAATAGGAACAGAGGTCAGATCATTTTTCCAGAGCTTCGAAATAAACCAGTCGTAGGCAGCCAGAGAAAATTTAGCCTGACTCTGTGAATAATTACAAACATGGAAGTTAGTAAAATGAGTGAGTGATCTAGAATCATAGCTAAAAATGGATATATGAAATGGATGTATAAAATAACAATACTTTGCCTGATGAAATTGACATACATACAGAAAGAGAATATACTATCTCAGAGCTGAGATGAAAAAATAAAAAACATTAGAAATAATATCTATATCCAGTGCCAATAAATATATGGGGAATATATGCTTTAAATATCTATTTCCAACTCTAAGTCAAGATGTGGCTTCAGTGAAATTAACGAGAGTTTTTCCACTGACTCACTGGGAAAAAAAAACATTTTCTGCAGAGCTTCCAAGATTCAGCTACAGGGGTTCAGATCTCATGTCCCTCCATGTTTCTTTTTTCCCATTTGAAGTGTGCTATTGCAAAGAAATTGCTACAAGAACATTTCAAATGAACTGTTAAAAGCATTATGGGTGGTATCTTGCATTGCAATAAGTTTTAATAAACTGAAGATTAGTCAACTACCTCAGTAAAATACTTTCCTGGTGGGTGCACCAAAGGTATTATCTTTATGCCTAAATTCTAGTATTTAGAAATAAAAGCAGTATTTTGGATTTCACTCTCAAACATACATATGTATTTGTATTTAAATACAAATGTAAATAAGCATATGCTGTATGTGAGTCAGCCTGAATGATTTTTTCAGTATCTGGTCCTAAGTCATTACTTTATCTGAGGCTATTAATATTCCTGATGTTTAACTGCCAAGACATCTCCATTTTTAAGGAAGTTATTCAAAGGCGTACCTGTATCTACTTACTGAAATGATACACGAGCACAGGAAAACTCAATGCCTTCATACTTTGCAAAGCCTTCTTAAAAAAAGACTTATATTTAAAACTTTCATCCTACTTAGTAATTTACTATCTCCTCTCCTTTTAAAGATTCTCCTCGTTGCATGGAGTGAGGATAGGTCTTAAATTAAAAATGCCATTGTAGTTTATAACTAAAGAAATCAGCATGCAGCATACCTGGAATAAGCTGAGAGCAGTGGCTGGCTGCTCATCTCACAGTCAGATCTGTTCTGTTATTCCCATCTTTCAGGCAGGAGTTTCTCTGTTTGCCTCCCCTAACCACATCCCCAAGGCAGTTGAGCACCTCAAAGGCAGGACTGAATTAAACATGACAACGTCCCCAGGCACTCAGGCAGTGCTGTTATCTCCATCTCCTGAACCCCAGAGAGAGGATCTGGTTGCCGTGTAGGCAGCCGGCAGTGCCCAGGGGAACTTCACCACAGGGAGAGCCCAGCAGGGACAGGGACCCTGTGACAAAGTTGAACTCACAGGTTTAAAGTCTTTGTAATTTATAGAAAGCCACCTACCAAATCAGAGGAAGGATCAGGACTAGTGCCTGGGTCTCCCAAGTCCCAGTAAAAAATCTCATCTCCAAGCACACCCGATTTGTATTTCCTCACACATGTCCCCAGGTCTAAAAAGTATTTTCACATTAATAACCCTGCCCCTCCTACATGTAACACCTTTTAATAACAGCAGGCATTTTTCACCTTTTTCATGGTTAAGGGCTGAGCTGGAAAAATCCCATTTTAGATCATTCAAGCAGGAGGCAAGATCTATATGTAGGTTGCTGTCAAATTGCCACAGTGGGTGCATGCAAAGTGAATATTGTTACCTTTGCAGATACCAAATTCATCACCAAAGTCATCCTCCTCAGTGTAAAACTGGCACTTCAGCCCAGGACCACACTTGACACCATCCATACCCGAGACCGTACGATAGCAAGTCTCCCCCAGAGCAGCTGCACACACTCTGCAACAGCCACAGTCATCCAGCACTGTTCGCTTACAGCGCAAGGTACTTTTGCATGCGTTACTGTCACAGGGCTCGGGACAATCTACTGCATATTTCGCACTCCAAGCAGTTCCAGCATGCACGGGCATCAGGAGGAGTGTGAGAAACAAGAAGCCCTTCATGTCTTGCAGGGGTAAATGCTCCATCCCAAAGAGCAGGCTTTAATGCTCTGCCTGCTGGTGCCTTGTGCCGAGGGAAGCAGCAGTACAGAATCCAAAGTGGTAGCTGCACACATCAGCCTACAAGTTTATGAGCTTTATACAGTGTGTTGCCCACATGCTGCACCGTCGTCAGCTTCCTCAATCCGGCAGCGCTGCTCCTGCCAGCCTCCCTTGTTTCAGTTTGTGAAATCCAGGATGAAGGTTGGATTAGCACTCTGCTGCCATCCAGGAATTGAAAAGCCTGAGCTGATGTAATCTGTTATGTTTAGTTGGTTGTTTTGCATGAGGACTAAAAGCTCTCTCACATCTGCCTCATGCTCAAGGACGTCTTCCAAAAGAAAAAAAAAAACCAAAACAACCAAAAAAACGCACAACCAAAAAAAATCAAACCCCAAACCCAACTAGGTTGCATATCTTCCTGCAAGACAGGGATTGCTCTGACACTGGGTACACTGCTGACAGGACGGCTCTGCCTTGCTAACACACCTCATACAGCCAGAAGAAAATCACACTGAATCATCCTACTGCTGAAATAAAAATCTTTAAAAGAATAAATCGTTCCCTTCCCCTTTGAGGGGAGGTGGACAGTTACTTTAAGGAACAACATGAGATCATGCCATTTAACAGCCGAGCTCAAATATTTCAATAGTGTTTTTCCTGCCTGCATCAAAATGATACTTTTTAATCAGTATTTAGGTGAAAATGAATTAAACAATTCACTCACAGATTACTGCTAGAAGCAAACACAGGTCAGACAGAAACCAGCATTTTGTGGGTTCTTCCTCAGGAAGTTCAGGAGAATGATCAATGAGCTGCCCGGACCTCACAACCAAAAGGGGAAATCCCCATCCATCACTAGCACCATCTGAGCAGCCTTAACGTGGATGGGGGTCTGGTGTGATTCTCCTCCCCTTTACACCACTTCTATGCTGATCAAAATCTATGGGATGCCCTGATGTTGCTTTCCAATGAAATCAGTGTAAATAAAAAGAAAATAAGTCTCAGTTTTTCCCATCCCCCCCTTAGACTATTAACACTGCCAGAGCCTTGACAAGAAACAGCAAACAGCCAAAGAGTTCAGTGTAACAGATGAGCCACCAGAGATATGGAAATTTCTGCTCTAAAAAAGATCTGCAGGAAAGGAAGAAAGGAAGAAAGCTAGACATGAATAAATCTCTGAATTTCAAAATTTGCTGCCCCTGAAATTAGTGGCAACCAAATCAATCCAAACTTGTTACCAGCTTGCCACTTGGGAATCCTGTGACTTGAGTGAGCTGTGGACACTGCCAGTCAGCTACCAAATAAAATGAAGGATTATGCTGAAAATACACGAGAGAGGAAAGCCTTCTCTTCATGAATGTAAATGTTATTTGATAGACATAAGACAAAATGCTTAACTCCTCTCTGGTGAGAAAGCCAACATGCTGTATGTTGCACTTGGGTAGGTTGTTCATATACAAATGAGGCAAGGCAAATATTTGCAAGTGTCCATCTTATACAGTATGTAATTGCTGAAAATGCAGTTCTAATCACAGTTGTTGGCTGGCAGACGTTCACATGCACTGTCTTGCCTGTTTTCACATGTAATCTTGGACCAATCAACAAATTTAAAGTGCAAAAATTAAAGTACTACTGGTAGTCATGCAGTGACAGCACTTAGTAGTAGTACTCAACTTCATTTTCAGAATCCAATGCAACTGTCTTCTGGGAAGTGAAAGGAGTACTTCAAACATGGAAATGAAGACTGCAGCTAAAAACCAAGGAGGAACAAAAGTGCAAGGTTATAACAAGCAGATAAATTAAAAATTGATATGTTACTCTGACCTCATCACAACTACAACATGGCAAAAGCCCTTCAAAAATAAACAAATCCCAACGTCTCCCCCCTAGTTCACAGGTCAGCAGAGTAATGTAAACCACTGCCCATTTCTGCTGGCATTAGCATCAACTAAAGCTGACATTGGTTATACTAATAGTTCAGGCTGTAACCTGTGGGGCTGAGGAGCCTATGTCAATCCCACTGGGCAGTCTCTCAGTGGGAGAGAGTAGCTAAGTTTAATCAGAGGGCCAGGGAGCACAACTAAAGGCAACCATTGCAGTCCCCTGGCCAAATTTGCTTGCAAGAGTGAAATAGCCCAAAGAAGCAGGTTGCATACTTAGTGCATCAGACTTCACAGGTCTGCAGGGGTAAGGAGCAGAAAGGCTCTCCTTTAAGTCCCTCCCTTGAGTCTCTCAAGTTAATTCACACAGGCCCTTAAATTCATAGATGCTTGCTCACTCAGAGGAGATAGCAGAGGAGTGTGCAGACCCATCCACACGTGCACTTAGGCATTTATGCCTGGTAGTAAACACCAGCTGGTATAATCCTGTTCTGTAGGTATATTTAGGAAATGTTCCTTGTATAAAACACCAAACAAGATCTGAAAGAGCTGCACTTCACATTTGGGTTTTTCATAGGAAAAATGTCCTAGGGTGAAGATAAATAAAAAAATTACACACAGATGTGGTGAGGAAAAGGAATCGTAAAAGAAATCAGCACACTCCCCTAGCAACTAGCCAATATTATTTGGAATAAGATAGAAACTGTATTCTGTGCTTGGAGCTAGAAGCCAAAGTAAATTATTGCAATGGATCAAAAAATACATGTAATGGAAGAAAACAATATGAATAGATAGAGGTCTGGCTTATACATGAGTATCATGGAGGAAATTATGATACTATGGTCTTCCACACTGCCCACTGATTAAGTAATGAAATAAATTCAATGTCATTCCCTCTGGCTTTAATGTTTCTTTGTTGTTTTACCTGTTGAATCCATTAAGCTTTTCTTTTCAATGAAAAGCTTGATGCTGTAAAGCCCTGAACTAAGCTCTTCCTTGAAAACTGGTGCAAAGGGAGTTAATGAATCTTCCCCAGCTATCAACAGCAGAAAATTTGGCACCATTATTTAACTTGTGGTATAAATATACTTTAAATGTGGAAGATTTTCTGGATCAGATCATATCCAGATTTTTTTTCCCAAATTTACGGTATAAATTGTTTTGGTGCCAATTTACATCATAATTACATCACCATATATAATGTCTGGCATTCCTTCTAGAAGCAGAAAAGGTTTCAACCCTTAAGTTCAACGCTTTACAGGGGTCTGAGCAATCACTGGTTTAGTATCAGTGAACTGTGAACTGTGTTTCCAGCTGAATATTTCAGAGTACAAATTTTCTAGTTCTTTTGCAAATAATCCATTTCTCAATCAAAAACAGATTGTGAGGGGATATTGAGGTCTCTGAAAAGTTTAATCTCACCTGTTAAAGATCCTCATGAAATTGCATGCTTTGTGACACATGATTACTCTGGGCTGATACACAGGAACACACTATTCATTACGCTGATACTCTAAGTCTTTGCTCATTTTATTCTGCAGATAGAGAGTATAATTCACTTCAATTCTTCTGAACATAAGCATCCTGGCCACTGTCGTTATCCAGTCTTAAGAACATGTAAAGTTAGGATAAGCAGGAAGAATTAATACCTCTTTAAACATAGGAAAATGTTTAATGCCTGATCCTTGTTGCTCATTTCCAAAAGGCAGTCCCTAAACTAAAAATATGTTACCGTACATTCCTGAACGATCCAACCTTTTCCCAGGCTTCCTTTCAAAAAGCCATAAGCACAATGCTATATGAGAACCAAATATTCAAAGGGAAACACCGAAAGGAAGCTGAGCTGCAAAGTCCAAAATGAAAAGCCAGAAATAGGAAGTAAAAGATAAGAATCAGGAAAGTGAGATAGCGGCAAGGACTCCCCTTTGTATGATTTCTTTTCTTGTATCTTTTCAATGAATTGCTAATTACTCTTTGTTTCGACTGTAACATGGCAATTCAACTTCTCTCTGGTAAAAATAGATGCTTTGGGATATTTCCTACTTGCTGAAGGCAAGAGGTGTTTACATCCTTTCTCCAGGCAGACAAGGTGTTACACAGAGAACTGGGTAGGCTGGTTACCTGTGCACAGGCTTCAGGAGCTATAGAAATGACTGGATGTAGTGCAGTTATATGCAGAGACCCTCATGAACTAGAGCCATAGCTAGTTTAGAGCATAATTAAAATATACTTGCCCATAACTTCATATACAAATATGTGGCATGTCCAGTCTGGGAGCTGGAAGCCAGACTGACTGCACATAACTTCCGCTCCCAGTTTCCTCCATCAGACCAACAGCCATGCAAATGGAGCTGGGCACCTTTCATGTCTGTGCTACTGGTTCCACGTGGCACAGTTCTGTTCCTCAACAGGTTGCAGTCTTGGCCTGACTCTACATGAAGGATCTCTGCACTTTGTCATCCCTGCACAGCATGGCTATTCACAGTGCTTTTACAACCACTGCGACCATCTGCATAACAGAAATCACTGCTTCTTCCTCAATTAGTTCAAGAATTGAGTGGAATAATTCTGCTGTGCTTGGAGAATATGCTCAAGAGAAAAAGAATATCAGACTGGTGGAAAAGCTCTACTACATGGCAACAGGGGTCAGTTTTCTCCAAGGCAGGCAAGTTTGGTTTTGTCATACACAATAAGTAGGTCATTGTTGTAAGTGGGGAAAAATTATGAAAAAATAGGTTGTGGTTCTTTTAATCTGAAGTCCTTTTTTTATTACTTTCAAATCATCTACATTTTCAGAGGAAGACAGGAGCTTCAGTGCCCAAGACCTCTAAGATCCTTATTAAAGAGTTTCTTAAAAGTATGCAAAAGATCTCTGTACTTCAGAATTATATCCTTCTCCAAACTTAGCTGATCACTCACAGCTCCAACCAATGCTCTGCCTTCACACACCCCCATCTTATCAATAGTTTCATCAGTAACTTTCTCTTTTGCAAGACCTCTTAGTCCTAGGAATCTAAATCATCCTGATTAACCATGTGTTCACCTAGGAATAAAAAGCCTTTCCACATAGGAAAATCTCTTCACTATTTTTCACAATTACTGACTTTCAACCATTTGGAAAACAAACAAACAAATGAACAAAACCCCCCACCTATTTCAGGAATGATCTTCAAATGTTTGGTTTCTTTATCACTAAAAGAAAACAACAGGTGAATGATGGTTCTTCATATGTTCTGCTTAGGTGCTCAGGTGCACATATTCTGTGTGTACAGTACGCAGTTTAATGCTGAGATAATGTGAAAGATATGTTGTCTCTCACTAGCTGACATAATTAACTGATGTAGGAACATTCACTCATTTCTGTATTGCCATGCAGCCTATGGTCTCAGTACTTCTCACCAGAACTAGGATGAAACATATTAGACTGGAACAGGCATTTTCATTAGTTTTGTTGTGACATAAACAATAACACAACAGTTAATAAAATGACAATTATTATGCAGTTTTAGGGAGTGGAACATCTCCCTTATGAGGAAAGGCTGAGGAAGCTGGGTCTCTTTAGCTTGGAGAAAAGGAGACTGAGGGGTGACCTCATCCATGTTTACAAATATGTAAAGGGTGAAGGTCAGGATGATGGAGCCAAGCTTTTTTCAGTGACGTCCAATGATAGGACAAGGGGCAATGGATGCAAACTGGAGCATAGGAGGTTCCATGTGGATATCAGGAAAAACTTTTTCACTGTGCGAGTGACAGAGCACTGGAACAGGCTGCCCAGAGAGGTTGTGGAGTCTCCTTCACTGGAGACATTCAAAACCCGCCTGGATGCGTTCCTGTGTGATGTACTCTAGGTGACCCTGCTCTGGCAGGGGGGTTGGACTAGATGATCCTTCGAGGTCCCTTCCAACCCCTAGAATTCTGTGATTCTGTGATTCTGTGATTCTCTACAATGCAAATGGTAATTGTACTCTGACTCTATTAGTCCCTCATAACTAAGCCAAATTCCCATTTGGTAAGTGTTTGTCTTTGGTTCATGTGCAGAATGTCAAAGTGCACCGTTTGGTTTTCAAATCCTCATTTAGTTTTCAAGTTGTAGGTATAAATTTTAGAATCAAATATTTCAGGATTGTTGGGGAGTATCCTTTTACTTCCAACTCAAGCTGATTTTTAACTTTGGTCTTTAAGGAAAAAGCAAAAAAGGTTTAATCTCTATAGACACTTGCGAGAATAGAACTGTATCTTAAGTATTAATGTGATTTCTACTTTTCTGTACTAAAACAAGTTTTTGAAAACCTTGTTGCAATTAAGTAGTGCTATGATCTTACAACATTTCTGCAGAAGTTTTAGCTATGTTTTATATATAGTTTAGACTTGACTAAGTAGCTACTTCCTGTAATGAATGACAAAGCTATTAAAAGCTCAGCTCTTGTTGTACTCCATGGGTTGTTAACAAGAAGATCTGTGGTCTGTGTGAAATGTTGAGTTGTTTGAGTTTGGGTTAGATGTCCTCATGTTTCCATATATTCTTTGCAATATTGACAGGATAATAACCTCCCCATTGTCAGAGAAAAAAACATTTGAGCTAATACATTTAGACAGGAAAATTAATCACATTTATATCATTTTTCTTTGAGAAGAAATCTCTCATCCTTTTCTTAAACACCTATCTTTGCCATATAAACACTTTCCAGAATAATTATTAGTTCTCAGAAAAGCCATAAGAGGACTTCAGCATCTTCTAGGTAATAAAACTTCCACGAAGAGCCAGTCAAAGGCTGAAAGGGGTAAGAATACCAACAGGAACTATTAAAGAATTTCCCACAGTGTTACACGCACTTTATTTCCTTAGGATGAGTGGCTGTTTTACTCCAGCTTCTCTCTGCCACACAACCTCTCCAGCTCACCCTTAGTCCTTATTATGCTATCTTTCTTCACTGCTGACATTTTCATACCTTTATTTATCCTCTTTCTAGGATTTATATGTAGCTTTATTCTTCTCAAGTCCACTTATGCCACACTCAAAACGCATCCTAAATGTAAGAGTGGAACAAAACTGTGTTTTTTCAGCCCATCTTTATTGCTTTGTCTTGTTCACAGCCCTCACACTCTGTCCATCTTGTCTATTCCGACTGAAGCCTCTTTGAGACTTTGGGCAAACCGTCGCAGAGTCTTCTTCAAGGAGACTTTTGACAGTTGGTCTTCAGGCATTTCCATGCTATATGCAATTGGTATTTACATTACTGAAAAGGTTTAGACATGAATTGAATTAACATCTTGGCTTCCATGAAAAAGGACACCAGTCAAGGTCTCCTAGAACAATGCACTTGGAGGGATCTAGCACGGGTCCACTTGTTTCCCCAGGGCATGAACAGGATTTTCATGCAGGCACATGCTTCCTACATCCTTTGTCCTTTGCCTCACCAATCATATGACTGTATTTTCAAATATCTGAAANGGGACCAGGATTTCACACAACTCTTTCAATGTGTTATCATATGTGCTGTAAAGAAACCAAAGCCAGTTCAAAGCTTTTTGTGTGTGTTTTATACTCAAAGTAAGGAAAGGAATGTTTGCAAACAAGCTCTAATTACAAAGGAATGAGCGTTAACATCTGCAAATTGCCTGTGATAAGTTTATGTTTCATTAAGTGACAAAACTGACAAAAAGCTGAGAATTATAAGCCAGAAACCTAAAACCAGCCTAAACACTTCCAAATATATTTTACCTCACATCTCATTATTTTCAGCTTTCTTAATATATTGCTAAAAGAGGTCTTATAACTAATCAGTGTTACAAGTGTAGAACACAACCTTTTGTTCTTACTTAGAAACCTGATTTTTCCACATTTACATCCATTCTGCACAGTTAAGAAAATGAAATAAAATATGGTGAGTTGCATTGTTTTTTAAATTTTATTCATAGATCAACCTTAATTATTTGATAAAAAAGTTGATGTTAATTTTCAGTCATTTAATCAAATACACAGAAGCTTAATCCTTTAACACAAGTGTCTGGAAAAAAAATGAGTAAATTATTCAGACTCATAGCTATTTTCACAAATTGTGAATCTGACAGACTGAGTATGTGATTTATCCATACTGGCATGTTGTTCTTGTCTTTTGCTTTATCTTCTGAATTGTCATAGTCTGACCATGGGTTATTTTAGATGTTTCCATCCCTGATAGAATAAACTATTTAAGCAAGCAGAGTTTCTGAAATATTTCACAATTTGATACATACTCTGAAGTGATATAATTAACATCAGATAGTTACTGCTCAGCCCTCAGTCCTATGCTTTAATTGCCCCCCATGCTGGATTATGGATACTCTTTACAGTGCCAGGGGCTGGCCTCTAACGCAATGGACTCTGAATGCTGGTCAGGTGCTAGGTAAGTATGTCATCCTGCCTGTCAAGAAGTTGCAAAAGGGGCCAAGAGGAAGGCAGCTATAGATGTTTGCTGATGGTAGAAGACAGCACCCAAAGCTGTGGTACACAAGATATTCCCTCATGTGGATCCCATGAGGCCAGTTGAGTCAGAATTGGGCAATAGTATCTTCAGTTATCGTTCTAGTGGCTTTTTCTGTTTTATAAAGTGAAAAATGTTTTTTCATTTTATAAATCATTGCTAGTAAACAAGTCTATTTCTGTAAACAACATAGAGGGAAAGGATTTTTTTGTTCGTCTGTTGCCTAAGCGCTTGAAACAGGACTTGTGAATCACCAGCTGTCCCCATTGAAACCCACCCAGAGTCACCAGCAGTGTCTGGCTAGGCAGATAAATACTGCACAGGATGGCTAAGCTAGAACCAAGCATTGTGAAAAGGGAAAAAGCCAACCCAACCCAGCTGGTGGAATAACAAACCCCTCTGGAAACCACTGTTCCAAATATGAATATCAAAACTGGCTACCATTACCGTGACCCTGACTTCAATAACTAGGCACAGGGCATACAAGGGGAGGGAAAGAGGCCTGGGAGAGAAACACCTTAAATTTCACATTAGAACTGAGTCTATTTTTTGCATTATCTTATCACCAGCTGTGTTCTTACCTCATGCAGATACTCAATATTTCTGCATAGTGAGGCCAAGATCACACGATAAGATCAACACTGTTGTTCATGACAGAATACACAAACTGATTTTGTTCAATAATTCAGGGCTCTGATGTGTAGTTCCTGTCAAATCTCACATGGCGTTGCCCGGCTGGTTGCTGCTGCTGCAGCAGCGTCTCATTTCACAGCTCCACAAACTAATTTACAGGGCAGCAAGTTAACTCAAACCACTTGTTTCTGCTCCTAGAGGAGCACAAATACCACTCCCCTCCAGCTACAGATCTGATAACTTCTGAAGTTGGTGTACCTTGAATCATGAACACCATAGCCCCCTGTATCACACTTTTCAGCTCACTTCTCGCGTATTCATCCTACTTTTTCCTCCCTTATGGAATGAATGTGCTGGAGGGTCTTGCAGACTTCTACACTGCTGATACAACTGTGTGTTTCCTAACAAATCTCACATCTCTACATATATTCAGTTCACTAGGATGCACTGAATTATAATTATTCATCCATCTCTGTTTGATCACAGGTATGCCATGCAGTTACTGACCCCAGCTAATCTGCTTGCCAAGATTAATGGAAAAGACAGCATTGAGAAAGAGCATATTGAAGAAATAAATGAACTTTTCTATGATGCCAAATCCTCAGCAAAAATCTTGGCTCATCAACAGGAGAAGTACATGCAATGAAGAGCTTATCATGTTAGATGCTTTGAAGTGGCTTTAACCCTTACCCAGGGCTTGGCTCAGTTATTGAATGAGAAATGTTAATGGTTTGTCTCTTTTGGGACTGAAAAAATATTTAAAAGTTGGACTGTTTTGTCAGGCAGTAGAGGGATTCCCAAGAAAACTTGTAGTTAGAATCCATCCCTTTGAAATACTGTAGGATAAAAATTAACTACACAGCAGTATCAACAAGTTTATCTTCTGTATTCTTTATGTGTGAGATCTTTAGTGCTGCAGATACAGCTGCTGCCTTCTCATTCTTTTCATCATGTTGTGGATTGTATGTAGTAGAAATTCATAGAAAAGATCTGGCTGGACCACCATGGAAGATGGGGCCTCTCAGTAATCCCCAGTGAAAGGAAGTGATGCAAGTTTCTCCACAGCACTACATCAGCATGTCTGAAGACTCATTTCAGAGAATAATTTTGTCTTCCGTGTGACTTTTTACTTGAACTCTGCTAAGACCAGAACTAGGACAGGACTGTGGTTTTTGGCACTGGACCTGAATGCCCCAGAATTCAATCAGTGAAAGCCACATCCCTGTCAGTGTGGTCCATTGCCATTTGAAAATGTCAGGGATTTTGCAAACATGCTAGTCCAGAGCTAGCCCTTGTTTTCATGCATCTGCTTCTGTCTGCTACCAAGTGGGCTGAAAGGATGTGTGATGCAACTTTGGTCATAACAGCTTGAAATAGGGATGTCCCAAGAAATCTGGACACTACATCCTGAGAGGTAACATCTTCTACATGGTTTCAAGATAACCCAAACAACCATGTGCCATTTATTCCTTTTAATGGAAATAGCTAATTAAATAATCACAGCTAGTATTTTTTTATGCCAGCACTGAATAAAGTATTTTTTTTTCATTTAGTGATGTTGTTGTTGTTTTAATTACTGCTTATCTTTATTTTCTATGTGGCTGCAGAGAGGTTTAATATTTTATCAAAATAAAGATTTTGTTAGAGTGTGTTAATACGGCAAAGTTTTTGCTTTTTGCAAACAAACGTACATAAAAATCAACCTTGTGAAACTCCATTTTTATGCATTGAAACTAATCTGCACCTTTGGAAATAGCTAAGAGATGTAAGTTTCTGTTCTATTTTTTCATTAAAATAAGGGGTTTTTTGCTCATCTTTCTGTGGTTTCCTTTGTCATGACAAGGATGTGGGTCTTGGTACAGCTTTTAGACTCAACAAAGTTTTTGAAATTAGTGGCTGACTTTCAATGCACATTTCACAGCTGATTTCAATGGATCTGAAGTAACTTGTGCTGACTTGAATTGAATTACAGCCAAATTTTACCTTCTTGCAATCTGTTGATTATTAAGTATTATTAGTCAATCCTAAAAAAGCTTCATCAGATGATTGTGAGGTTATAAGCTGGGATAGACATGTCTGAACCACCTGCCAGCTCATTAATGAGATAAAGTTAAATTTTGGAAACTAGTAAATCATAATTAAAAGATGTAACAGACATATTAAAATTACCTGCTGTAATTTGTATGACTATAATAAAATGACCTATTCAGATGTCTGCATTTATTTCTCTTGGGCAAGTATCCAAGAAAATTGTCTTGAAAATCTGATGGTTTTCTTTGTTTTAATTCTGTGTTCTAAACTTTTCTTCCTGATGCCAGATTGAGTTGCCCAAAAGGAAGGTTACTTTTACAGCTAGCTAGATGGAAAGCAGTTCTGTAGTCAGAAGATAAAGCAAAGATTTTAACTAGGAGCTGTGGAGGCAATCTATGCTCCAAACATAACACCGCACTGTCAGGAATCAACAGTTGCTGTCAATAGATAATGCCACCCTCAGTAATGAGAACTAGAAGTTTGTTTAAAAAAAAATTCCCACATTGAACATACAGTGCATTAGACATACAGGCAAAACAAGTACAAAACGTCAGTCACTACTGTCCAGTACAAAGGCAGAAAGAACATACGGACTCAAGCTAACGGGCACCTGCAGCCCTCTGTGATGTGTGAACACGAGTTGTCAGCCCCCTCTACTGGATAGAGGGCTGTCAGCCATATGCCAGCACCTTACGGTCTACATCAGCACTATACATTGCATGTTAGTGCCATCTGTCACGTCTTTGCACAGCCTGGTCAACCTTAGAAGCTGCTCTCTATGTCTAAATATGACTATGTGGCAGGTGTATGACTATGTGACAGGTGATGAGAGTGTCAGACTTCTTGGCAAATAATCCTTAAGAAATATCACTTGCTTGGAAGACCCCAGTAAAAACAGAGAAAGATGCAAATGTCTGAAAGTCAACTCAACAGACACCAAGCTGTCAAGCGCAAGCATAGATAAAAGCCCAGCCCTGGCCAAGGGCAGAAGGATTCCTGGGGCAGGACTCCTTTAATCTACTCATAATTTTTCAGTAAAGATAAAAATAGATACTAGAGGAGAGCTGATCTGGTACAAAAAACCTGTATTTGGAAACTAGGAGGTAATGTGGAAGGGGACACTTCACAGGCACTTAGGTGAGTATTGAAGGCGTGACAGGTTAAAAGAGACAAGACTAGATTTCTCTTACTGAAGAAAAGTGGAATTGCAAATGCTGTGTTGGAAACAATTGGAATCTAGAGTAAACCCTACCACAAGCTACTGAATATGAGCTCCTCTCAGTTTAGTAAGAATGTGTTTCTAACTTAATTTTTTCAGGCTTTGTGGGTATCACAGAATCATAGAATCATTGAGGTTGGAAGAGACCTTCAAGATCATCCAGTCCAACCACCTACCTACATCACCACTAAACCATATCACCCAGAGCCACATCCAGACACCTCTTGATCACCTCCAGGGATGGTGACTCCACCACCTCCCTGAGCAACCTATTCCAATACCTAATCACCCTTACAGTAAAAAAATTTTCCATAATGTCCAATCTGAATCTCCTCTGTTGCAGTTTAAAGCCATTTCCTCTCGTCCTTTCACTATGGGCACGGCAGAAGAGACCGACCCCCATCTCACCACAACCTCTTTTCAGGGAGTTGTAGACAGCGATGAGGTCCCCCCTGAGCCTCCTCTTCTCCAGACTGAACAACCCCAGCTCCCTCAGTCATTCCCCATAAGACATGTTTTCCAGTCCCTTCACCAGCTTTGTTGCCCTTNTGGCCTTCTTGGCCACCTGGGCACACTGTTGGCTCGTCTCCAGCCGGCTGTCAACAAGAACCCTCAAGTCCCTTTCTGCTGAGCAGCTTCCCAGCTGCTCTTCCCTCAGTCTGTATTGGTGTCCGTTATCGTAAAACTGTAACATACCTGGAGCTACCATCTGTGGCTTTCCTGTTTTCAGCTCAGTTCTGAGGACCAGCCCAGCAGTGAATGACATCAGTGGTCACCTTGTTTAGCCAACACTCATCCATTTTGGGACTGCAGAACCAGCCATCCTTCCACTGTGTGCTTTCACAGGTGCTAATAAAATGCAGAATTGTGGGGCACGTTGCAGTCCCACTGCAAAACTCCTATCATGCTCCCTGGCCCAGACTGTCCCTCACCCAGAGGCGCAGGGGGGCAGCCACTCTCTCAAGACATGGAGATTCCCATGCTAGTGAAGACCTCCCTCCTGTTGCATGTGGAGGGAATAAAGACTCTGCTTGCCTCAGGGTGAACAGAAAAAGAGTCAAGGTTACTGCTTGGCTGACTGCTCCAGCACCTCCCTGCGGATGGGGCAAGGCCAGGACATTGGCCGTGGGTAGGCTTGGCTCAGCAGAGGCCATGGCTGGGCAGAGCCAGGCTGAGCAGAGCTGGAGATGGGCTCTGCTGTGGCATTGTTGAGGCAGGGTCTGATAACCCCAGGGGTTGACATGATTTCTGGGCCACCGGTGGGTGGGCGGGTGAGCCCCGGGGGATGAGCAGGGACAGTCAGGCCTGGTCATGCCCTGGCAGCCTGGCAGTAATGCCCTTCCATCTGCTACATTGCCCATAAAAGAAAAAAAGATGAAATAAAGTCATTATAGGAGATCACACACAAAGACCAGTATCTGAACTGGGATTAACCTGGTGGGCTATGGTTTTCTAACTCTAGCACTCATTATTTCCCATCAATAACTGAGATACAGCCACTGTTCACATGAGCAGAGCCAGTGAAATCTTTTCTTAATTAGTTGTTACTGGGCTGCAAGGTGTGGCAAGTCTCCTGTAGGATGGGCAGAAGGATATCCTTGCTGGCATTTACCTTGCAAAGCTAAAAGGCACTGATTTATGTTTACAACATCCTCTGATACCCTCAGCTGAAAAGTGTTAACAGTGGCGTGTTATTCTTCCTACTTTTATACAGCTTCCCAGTTTTTTCCTCCACTTTCCCAGTTTCTGCCTGTGTTCCAGGCCTGAGCCACCTCTCACTGGCACCTCTTAAGATCTTCCCATGACCTTCAGTGAGAATTGGCTCAAGCCCCCATACGCCACATTGGCAGGTTTTATTGCACCATGGCCGACTACAAACTCAGCTCTGCAGAGTCCCTTTGCTCCTTTATCTGGATAGCTTTTATGAGAAAGGGTTTGCTCTGCTCAACACAGTGGCACAGATGCTGGTCAACAATAAAGGGTATCATGCTGATGTACTGGAGTTATTTATTCATGCCTCCACAAGATCCCAAAGTTTACAGTATTCAAAACATATTAATGCAATAACCAAAGAAGCAGAGAAACCTTGCAGATGGTCACTTCTAAACTGTTGGCAAGAAAAGACCTCAAGAATGTTTGGAGGATAAGGGAATACACCAGGCTAACCACAGGCTTAACATAGCAGGTCCTTCTGTTAATTGAAATCTGTTGAAATCCATAGCAAAATTACTGTTTGTTTTAACAGATGTTACATAGGCACTGTGTTAGAGAAGTATAAGTACTCTCATTACAATCAGTATTTATATTGTTTCCAACAGACCATTCACTGAAAGGGTGAGATCATGAATCAAGCTGTGAGAAGAAATTATTTTGTGGATTTGATCACAAAAAGTAAGGAAAATAGTCTAGAAAAAAAGACAATTTTTTTTCTCTCTCTCATAATGGAAGATTAATTGGAAAAATGTTTATCTCTCTAATACTTTAACTCTGAAAATTAATTTTAGTTATATAAATATTTAGTAATGAAGAACTGAAGCATTCGCGTTTTAATCACATCACAGCAAAATGTTTGAAAACTTACAGCTTTTGTTCTGATTTTTCTCATTCAACAGACATCTCATTCACTATCAGTCTGCAATTGAATTTTTCTGTAAGTACATATTCAAGAATACTGTCTAATCCCAAGCACAGTCAATAAGGTGAGCGGTACTTTCCCATCACACTAAGAAGTAGAGTAGAATCCAATACAAATTGAGTTATCTAAGAGGCAGTTTCCTACTAAAGATGAGCAAATATATTATCTCTACAAAGGGGGATATTTTGAACTGTTCTCATAAAGCTGTGATGTTAGTAAAGCTGTAAAGCTGGAAGGAACTTTCTAAAGGTGACACACTAAAGCAGCAGCACCTAGTTCTAATGCACAGCACAGTACTTTTTAAAACTGCCTTGCCTGTCTCATGAATATCTGTGAGGGGAAATAATTTTTTTTATCCAGTCACTATATTTTTCAGTCAGTCATGTATAAACTTCAGGCATGCTTCTTCTTCCACATCCTTTTCCAAAAGAAACAATCCCACTGTATCAACCAGCACAGATTAACGGCCCACCTGGATCTCCCTAGAATACAAAATAGGGGCAACTGTCAGTGTGTGTTCGTTGATCTCCAGAGGAACATGCAGTGCCACCTGCAGTGCTTAAGCATGTTTGGAAATGTTTCTTCTAATTTGTTCCAACCTATGAAATGGATCGGTTGGCTTACATCACTTCATGGATGTTGGGTAAAGTATAAGAAGAGGTTGCTTTTAAAGTCTAAGGGAGTCTGATGTTAATGTTGTGGACCAGCACAGTGCTATCATAATTATATTTCAAAGGTATTTTTTTATTGTTGATATAAATTGATCCTCACTTCTTTAGCAACTGGCCCTTCTGGACTCAGCACAGAAGATATCAAAAGCAAGATCCAAACAGCACTTTTGAGTGTACAGCTAATTCTGTAGTATTCAGATGTTGACATCTAGAAAGGATCAGATGATTCTTTTTCTCTGATAACTACAGGTGGTGCCTAAGGACAGCACCTTAGCTAAAGAAATGCTCCTCAAGTTAAATAACATAATCCCAGATTCAAATTCCCATGCTCTTGGTCTTGTGTTCATTGACCTAAACTACTCAAAATTTTAACACTTCTTTTTCACATCAATAAAGTCTTTTATAAATGTGATTAAAATCTGATTGGTCTCATTAAGTGTCTAGCACTGCTTTGTTCCCAGTGAAAAGGGAATGATTGTTAAAAGCACATCCATTCCTCTTTGTAACTTTGCTTCTTACCTTGCAAGTATCTCTCTTCAAAAATATATTATTCCCTACCGCACACAACATGTTGCTGGTTATTTTCATGTATTCTGCATATTTTCTCTCACAGCTTCTTCTCCCAACAATTCTAAGATTTGTTTCCCAAAGATATTTTGATGGATTTCCTGAAGATGTGACTCCCCAGCCAGCCACCTTGCTCTTTGTGTCAGGTTTGATATCCTCACAAGAGTCAGGCAGAGGCAAAAGTTGCATGTATTTATTCAGTTCTGCGAAACCATTCAGCTGGAAAAAAAGAAGGGAAAAAAAAGGTTTCTCATGCAGAAAGGAAGGAAACCATATTCTAATTTTAATTGGCATTTAGTCTCACTTTACCAATAATTTCCTTATAAATCACTTTTCAATATTTAGGAACTGATCCTGAGCTTAACTGCCTCCTTGAAAATCCAAAAGAATTTCCCCGTTGTCTGTATAGCAATTTCCTACCTATGGCAGCACTAGCGAGTACAAAACCAGCTTCCCATTGATTACAGTAGAAAATTAAAAACCTGCACAGAAGTTAGGCTGTACGATCTATGTCCTGTTCAAGAACCTAACTTGCCACTGAACTTCTGTGTTGAAATCAGACTCTGGTCCTTGACTGGCACACAGGAAAGTCTCAAGTGCAATGTACCCAGTAACAAAGATAAAACCAACAGCTATAATCAACTAGACATGACAGCAGCAACATAATTGTGGAAAAATGAGGTCTTGAACTCTTCAGACTGTCAAGTTTTTGCTCTGAGAGATTCAAAAGGACTTAAATGATCCAAACTATCTGTGTTGGCCTTTACCTGAAAGATTCATCCTTCAGCAGAGGCCAATTTAAGCCTGTAAATGAAAACATAGCAAAACACTAACACATATTCTCAATACGCTTGGTAAGGGGTCACAGTTACTGAACAAACATTTTCTGTTTTACACGTGATCACCACACCATGATTCATTTCTCAGGTGGTTATACGTGTTGCTGAATGTTTGTAATTTAAATTATTCTGGATTTATGCCATTTTAAAAAGGCACTTCAACAAATCACAAGATTTTCCGAAAACATTCTTGCAGTTTATTGTCACCAGGAATTTCCAAAAATAGAAAGTTTATCCCAAGTCACTTAGTACTCCATTACAGCAGAACTGCAGAGATGGGAGCTGAGCCCTGGTGCTAAAACTATCCCTGCTCCTGTATCAAACTTAGACCAAGGATTTTATGGTATCCATGCAGTTCTGGAACACAGATGTAACTTTCAGCTCTAGAAATACTACTGCCTAGCAAACCATTTTAGTACTGTGTTCACAAATAGCCCAGTGCTCCTGATAAATTGCTGGTGGCCACAGGAGGAGCCAGTGAAATGAACCTGCCTGCCTTTGCAATGAAGCAGATGGAGAATGCTCACTAACACCTGGGGGAAAGAGCTTCTCACACTTAGTGTTGAGTCACTGGGAGCACAGATGTCTGTAAATTCTCCAGCTACTTCCAGAAAGGGACATTGCTAGTTTCCTCCCTGTGTCATTGCCATAACAAATGGGTGATATCTTCTAAATATTAGAAATCAGGTTCAAGTGATCTCTTCCTTTTCTATATAATCCCACCAATTATTTTGGAAGTGTGGTGATATTCATAATATACTGTACCTAGTAAATTATTTTAAATATACATATTGATCTTTCACATAAAACTATTTCTTCATTATCACGGGTGTAACATTAAAGCATTACCTAAATAAAGATCCATCCAAGATTTCTTAGGCTTTGTACTTAAGTCATGATGTTTCTAAAGATATAGACAAGATGATGCACTAGTCTTATCTTTCTCAGGGACTTTGGATCAGCACCAAAACTGCTGGAAGGCAGTCCACCAGAACCATTTGAGCATGTACAGGTTTCCCACATAGAGACTGCCCTCTCCCTATTCAAAACGTCCATGGCTGCCTCCATGTCAGTCTCAGTGCTGGATTAACAGAGTTTTCAGTGCAAAGACAAGTGAGGCATGAGCCAGGTTGAGTAGGAGCTGTTATGCAGGAAATTCTTATAGCCCTCCCCAGTTTGGCATCCAGGATGGTGACGTTGGTGAGGGCATCTTTCCATGCTTCGTCATGTAGTGTCCTGAGACTTCTTCACTGTGTGACCACTCTGAGATCCTAGAGTTGAATTTATCTCCATCCTGTATTATTCATACTTTTGCTTTATGTGGTTACCCCAAACAATTAACAGTAAGTTTCATCTCCATTTTTGCTTTGTCCAGCACAAGGTATCCTTCTGGGATACAGCTGTGACCTGTTGCATGCATCACTTCATCACTGCCTTTGAAAAATTACTAAGAATATGTTTTGGGGTTTTGGAGGGGTGGCTGTAGTGAGTGGATTAAAGTGAGATTTAGAGCACAGAATGGGCTTGAAATGTCATCCCTTCTCACTGTGCCAGTGATGCTGTAACCTTACCTAGATCAATACAAACAAAAGCAGGGTGTTCTGTGATATTGTTAAGCTATCTAAACAATGTACTCTTTGATATCAAAGAATAGCCAAAATTATCATCAGCAGATTTCCTTTTATAATAATAAAACAGTAAATAACACAATACCTTGAGGAGCATTATATCATTTTCCTTGGAAGACTTGCCAAACTGGGGATTAGTAAAGTAGTCCATAACCTTAGATATCTGCTGTTCTTTTTCATCTATGGATGGTTGACAGGCTCCAAGAACAACTCTAACTTTTGATGTGTTGAATCTGTAATTTAAAGAAAGTACAGGAAGAGAAGGTCACTACTGGAACTGAACAACATCTCTCAAGATAATCAAAAGACATGTAACATGATACTCACAATTTCATTTTACAACAACACGATTAAAACATAGGGAAGGAAATTGTTCATTCTGAGGTTTCGACATGAGCTTGTATTTTCCTGTACAAAGTAAAATTTCTTTACTGTAAATCTAGTTTGGTGAAATAATGCTGTGATAGCAGACCTTCAGGGATTTCCAGAGCTTGGAATTAGTTCAATTTAAAAGCTTAAGGAGATTTTTAAGGAGAGTTTCTTGCACAAGAAACTGCTGGTGCTGATGCATTTCATTAATCTTTTAATGGTCTCCTTTGGATTTTATGACCTAATCCCGCAAAGGACTGAAACATGCCTGATTAACAGCATGTAGGTTGTCAAGTTGACATTAACGGGATGTCATTACACACATCGATACTCAATACTCATTCTGAGCATTATGCATACAGGTAACTGCTCTGCTAAAGTGAACATCTTTAATATTAGTAAGAGTTTTGCCCTTAACTTCACTAAGTACAAGACTCAGCCCATTAAGGAAGGAAGATGGGTGTTGCCTAACTCAAAACATCCTTACAGTGAATATTAAAAAGGGAGACTACCAAATCCAAAGAGAGTTATATTTCCAGTCTCTGCTAGTAAACGGTAAGAATTAAGCAACTCATAAACCTCCCTGTCCTCCAAGCTCTCTGAGTATCATCAGAAATGTACTTATTAGAGTTTGTCTTTCTTCATTTTTCCCTGCTAAACTTAATGCAGATCAGTAAGATGACACCGCCAAAAGACATACTGCTGGTTTCCTGTGCTTCATCTTCAGAAGACAAAGACTTTATCAAGCCAAGCAAAAAAAAAGTTTCTTATTTTCAGCTGCATGTCTCACTGAAAGATACAATTAATTTATTTATACACGATTGTTTGCTTGTGAAAAGTGCAAAGGCACTGCTGGATCCTAAAGATTTCTCCTTTTATCTACAAAGCAAGCTTAACCTGTGAGAATGATGTAAGACTCACAAAACTCCAACCCTTGGACTCTTTCACGTATCATCCTCAACAGAGGTGCAACTGCTGAACTTGCAGAAAGCCCAGGCAATCGGTCACTGTGCATAAAAAGATTGTGGAGGGGAAAAACAAAACAAAATAAACCAAAATCCTGAAACCTCACCCAGGTCTCCAACAGGTTGTTTGCAGGCTACAAACAAATTCATGTTGCTGGATTCATGCTATTTTTGTCTAAGACAAAAATTATGTCAGAAGTGATTGTCAGGTACTATTCATTAGTTAGGAAAGCTTACATGCACTGAAAATGCACCTGCTAAGAAAAGTCTAGACATAGCATAGAGGTGAGTCATTTTTGCATGGACATCATTACACAGCTCAGGAGGAGAGGGGACAGATGTTGTTTCACTTTGCCCAGTGACAAAGATTCAAGGTCAGCCCAAACCAGTGTGCTCATCAGAAAAACAAACCAGTGACCAGAGCTGTCGCCTCCACAGGACCGGAGACAACCAGTGCCCTTTCCACTTAATAGCTCCTAAATCTTTTTTTTTTTTATAACCATAACTAACTGGATATCTCTAACCCATTGACTGAAGAGTATGAGACTCCAGCTCTCATCAAAAAATCCCTTACTTCAAAGAGTAAGGCTTGGCTTTTGTTTTGTAAATGTCCAAGACACTACATGCCAGGTGTGAATGTAAGGTTTTACAGTTACAAAAAATGCAACCAAACCTGATTCATCTGAAGTGTGGAAGTCAAATTCACTTAGAAAGAAGGAGCTGTGTCCACTATTACAGAATAACTGATGGAAGAAGGCTGACTGAGCTGCTCACATTGTGTTTGAGCAAGACAGGTTTCACAGGTTTATTGTAATTGGTTTGCTTTTAGTTACTCAAAATACAGAAAATAAAATTGGAGAACTAAAATACAATTTAGAGAATGTTGTACCAAAACCACGGGCATTTTACTTCCTAGAGTGAGCAGTAGATGTCCTCCTTACCCTGAGCCAGCTGTTAAAACAGCTGTGACAGGCTTGAGGTATCACACCTGGGGAAGGGGTGCTTGTGCTCATATTTGACTTGTCAAAGGATAAGGCTCCTTGTCATAGTCATGACTGACATTCAGTTTTTGTGAGCCCAGGTCACTTAAATGGGAGGAATAGTGTTTCCATCTAACTCAACTTCATCTCTCAGGGTGTTTTGAAGCTTAGTCCAGGCACACAGGCAAGATTAATTTAAACCACTTTGGAATATATCCCTGTCTCTAAGACATTGCTCTTTCAGATGCATAAATAGTGAGTTTGGTCTTTTATCAGCAGTCTGTATCCTGTAGCATGGCAGGATCTGACTAATGAAAGTAAATGCACACAATGCAGATCAGTAGTTTACAAAACAACTTAAAACAGAATGACAAGTTCTTATATCAGTTTAGTGAGAGAACTGCAGCTTTTAACAAACCTGAAGAAACAATAACCACTTTTCTCTACTTAAAGGCTCTCACACCATGAATGTCCCACACCTCAATGAAGAGTTAAAATTGCATCAGCATAAGGTACTTCCTCACAATGCACTGCTGTCAAAACCCATTGCTTTTCCACAAGAGCTCCTTCACACACAGTTAAATTCTCTATCTGGATAGTAGCCGTAAAAGGCTGGGAATGAGGACGTACAATGTGTCCTCCTATAATGTCCATGCAGTCATCTGAAATGCAACAGGAGTACAATTATGTTAGGTATTATCTAGAGAAAGGGCAATTTGGATGTTTTTATCCGTAGAGGAGTACTTACATCTCAGGGGTAGGATAACAGTGATGACAGAGAGCAGGAGAGCTAACAGGTGGCTTGTCATAGCTGATGCTGATTACTGACCAACACTGTAAATCATAATACAGTCTTTTCTACTTAAATGTCCCCTACAGAAAATGGTGGTTGAAATGTTTCATGAATAGCTCCCTCCCTTGAAATTTCCTTTACATCACCAATATTGTATTATTTTAACTGCAAATAGCTCTCTGTAATTTCTTTCTTCAGGTCTCTTTAAACCCTGCCTATTTCTTGTGTCAATATTAATTGGTTCATCTTACAGAAACTTCAGCAGCCCCTTATCATGGGTATTATATTAGAAAACAAGTGCATAAGAAAATTCCTGAGCATTACGTTGGATGAATGTATAATAAAAGCTAAGTGCCTCTGAGAATTCAATACTGTTTCAACTTTAAAGAAAACAAAAAAAAATATGTGAGAGGAATGAAACTGGTCATCTTCAAGCAGGTGAACAAATGGGAGAATGAATACAAGGGCCACCAGAAAAGGCTTCAGAGAACACCAGTGAGAGGGAAAACTCAGAGCATGTAGAGTACAAAAGTAATTCCCAAATTGTGGACCAAGATACAGCAGCAGCCATCAAACCCTCTGCAGAATTATACTGCCCAGTAACATTTTCATTTGAAAGACTGAAAAAGATTCACACATGGAGTTTATGAAAGCCACTAAGAACTGGCAAGCATCTGCTGTCTGATAAGTTTCGGAACACCTAACACAAAAGACAAGCTACACACATGGAGGACAGAATCATTTGTATTTTCTTAGAAATAATTTTTGAGGGTGCAGGATTCAGATGCAGAAAACCCTAGAGTGTGTAAGTGTCAAATGCAAACAAAATATCTAATCAGTGTTCATAACAAACAGCTTAAAAGACACAGTGGTGGGAGAGACATTTCTGTATTGCAAACCTCTGTGTATGCACCCACATTGTGCATGCCTCGCTGGTAAACCACTACAAAAAACCAGCATGCCGTTGTGTGAAGAACTTAAAATGCCTGCTATAATCTTCAGTATCTTTAGAAAGAATCGGAAATTTAACTTGCCCAATATAGCTAGCTCTCATTTTTACTCAAGAGAACAGCAACTCAAGACTGCTGAATGAAGTTATAGCATTGAAATACTTATTTCTATAGCACAGAATCTTACTCAGTTATAACCCTAGTTATAACCCAGTTTGAAAACATGTACATGATACAACATAATGTAATACATTTCACACTTCAGAAGACTCTTCCAAAGCTCTTTTAAAAGAAAACACGTGACTCTTAGAATTCATCAGCTCATAAAAGTGTCAGCTGTAGTTACCCCAAAATCACTCTTCAACCTCCAGCTAATCCTGGGATTATTCACCCACTGGAGGTTCTCTCTCAAAGGAGGGTCCTAAAGGCATAATTATGTTCAAGTTCTTTTTTGGCTTTGCCCTCCCACAAATTTGCTAGCTTAGAAAGCAGCATAAGACACAAAATGGGCATCAGAGCCATATTCTGACCAGACAGGAGAAGGCTTGTGTTTCCAGAGCATATCTGATGTTGGATTCTTTCTGCCAAGTACATTCAACCTCATAGAAGTCTCTGAGTTAACTACATCTGCCTGTATTTCTGTGCTACTACATTTTTCTTTGATATCACACAGTAAATAGGTGAAAATAGGGAAGCTGAGCAAATAGCTGAGGTAGAAAGAACAACATGTAAGTATCATGAGACACTGCTATCAGAGAAGAAAGTAAAATAGACGTCCCCTGCATAGGTTCTGTCCCTTTCCCAATAAATTCCTGGGAGTGTGTCCCCCAACCACAGAGGGATGTGTCAAACACACTGGAGTAGAGTTGGGGATAGGGCAACTCAGGGAGGAGATAAAGAAGCACCACAGCTCTGCCTCGCTGTGCTCCTGGCAGCTGCCCACTCTGCACCACTCTCCTGCTCTCCCTTCCCCAGCCCCAGGCACCAGCCCTGTGGATGAGTTAAGGTGCTGCCTGAACTCGGATACCCAGCTTCTCTGGAAGGTTTAGAGCTGCAGCTTAAACTGGTCTCCTGAATTGGTCTCCTAAAATAACGCCTGACATTCACCTTTAGCACCACAGAAAGCAGCATGAAGGAAAAAAGGAGCATAGTCACTGGGGAAGCAAAATTATGAAAAACTGAGTATGAGATACAGGACAGAAGTGCTCAAGAGAGTACAGAACAGAGCTGAAAGTGATCCCCTGACCTACAGACTTAATATCCATGGGAAATTTCCTCCAAGATAAAGGTTATAAATAGAAGCTGAGTAGACTTGTTCTTTTACCCAAGCAGTGGTTTCTGCTGAGAGAGTGGCTATGCCCCATGGGCCATGTGGGGGGAAGGATGGAGCATTGTGCTTACATATGTCAATCCTCTTGAAGACCAATTGCTTATGCAGCAGAGGAGTTATCAAAATAATTTGACAATGCACTCAAACAGAGAAGGAAATTTTGCTTTGAGGTTTCCATATACATGCAAAAGGACAATAAAATCTAAGCTTGACTGTAAATTAGCTTATTGCCATAACCAAAAGAGCCCAGCAAACTTGTTGCACACCCTAAAATTTTATGTCAATTTTTCAACCTCCCAAATATTTCATGTTGATGGAAGTTATTTCTATTATTTGTGTATATATTTGGAAGTGAGGAACTGTGGCTTTACAAGGTTCTTGTAAGATTTATTCAGTTTTCAGGATTCAATTCTGTTGCCTAAAACTGAGCATTTAGTGACATTTGAGATACCCTGGGTTTCCCAGACATGGGCACAGGGCTCGCAAATCTGACATAGCATCTACAGAAGACCTGGGGCCTTGTGCACCAGGAGTCAGACCTGAGACACTTTAAGACTTTTTAAATGGTCTTACACCCTTAGCTCAAGGCCTCTAAACCACACTAAGTGCTATAAAGATGCTCCACCAGTGCAAACCTAATGAGATAGGATCACATCCTGAAAGGAGCAAACATCAGATTCGTTGGCCCTGAGGGGCTTCTGAACAACACAGGTAGCTGTCTAATGGCAAAAGAGCTGGGATTAATCTCTGATCTGGAAGCCACCTGGGGTGTCTAAAATGAAACTGTACAACTTCATGTGGGCAGCTGAATCAAGCCTAAATTTATGTGAGCTGAATCCCACCATGTAACTGGACACATAGCAGTTTGAAAGGTTTCACCCAGTGGTCATATTAGCTCTCTGTAAATGCTACAGAGAGAACATGAAGGGGGGCAGATCCTGTCTTCACACCACGACGGGTGACGCAATTTCTCACTAACACCTCTGCTGTAAGCTATGTTGCTGGGGAGGTTTTTTGCCTTTGCCACAGTTACAAATGTCAAATGTCCTTAAGAGGAAAAAAAAAACCCACATCCTTTTATTCAGAGATATATATTAAACAGTGAATAAGGAGGAACACCAGACAGAAATCATGGGAGCTTTCCTCACTTTATCCACCTCTGCTATCGTCATTCTCCTGGTAATCCGTGGAGGTAAGTGCCCAGTTTGATCCTTTGAAGGTAAATGCTGACAAAGAGAGTTCCAGTTAAGCCAACATGTATTAGCGTAAACGAATTAGTCAGAATTTTTGTTTGAGTTGCTATTGTTAGCTCTTTTCCACTGTCTGCATGTGTTTGATCTTTTGTACAAACAAAATAATTTCTGAATGGATAGCAATTAAAGCTGCAGAGAGAACAGGCTGTCTGGAGGAGTTCAGAGGAGTTAACACAGTGATTATCTAACCTTTCTCTCCAGAGGCATACACATAAATTAACACCTTGATTTTCTGTTTTTCTGAAAAACACATTCATGTAATGTGACTTACACTACATAGCCTATTTTCCAGACTTCCACATAAGTCACATATGTACAACATTTATCATGTGGCAGGTCTGAGGTTGTTACTCACAACAAAAGCTAAGAAATTAACCATAGTAGTGAACTTCAAGAAAAGAAATCTGTGCAAAAGCCACTATACTTCTGTGTTTTTCTTGTCAAAGCTCACCACACTGACTGACTTTTGGTCCCATTGAAACATACAGAAGTAGTACGGCTGAACAAGTTTTAGAAGTCTACCCTGGAGACCAGAATTGTGACATATGTACATAGTTATGTGTCTGTGTACTTAGTAATTACATTAACTCTTCTTTCTAAGAGACTTTGAGTGTCTTACAGTATTTATTAGCCTAGCTGTATGTATTGTGGCTTATTTTCAGGTTTGTGTGTGGATATCATTGGAGGAAATGAAGTAGCACCACACTCGAGACCATTTATGGCCCTAATCAGAGATTCAAAAGGAAAACTTATTTGTGGAGGAGCTTTGATCAAAGAGAACTGGGTGTTAACAGCTGCGCACTGTTCTGTGTAAGTTCTTACTCTGATTTAGAGACTGTCTTTAGTGATTAGCTGATATCTCTATTCAAGAAGAAAGGTTAATATCCCCAGTTGTTTTGTGCATTTGTCATGACCATGATCATGTTCTGATTACTGTGTTTCATAATATTGACAAATGTTCTTCAGTGAGTAAAAGATAATATAACAAGGTATACTGATCTTCACTGTTTCTGAAGAGATTTTACAAGCTTCTAGCTGCATGCAAGCACAGAATAGCAACACTGAAGCAGTGAATTTGGGGGAAAGGTTTATCGCTGTTTTCTCAGCCAACTGATGCACTCAGCCAGAGGGCTGGCCAGTCTAAACAGCTGCTCAAAAAAGAGAAATAAATTCTTATTGTTTTATCCTGTAAAAGATACGCAGTTCACCACAGATAGGGAGAGCATGCAGTTGTACAGGAGCAAAAATCCTCCAGACAGATGACAGGAGACACTGAGAGATCTCTGCTCTACTGGATATGTTGGTTTGTCAGCCAACCTTTCTTCTTTCTGTCTGACTCAAGACGTAAGTGGCTGTTTTGGCCCCGCAGGGTCCCTCAGTGAGGCAAGATGTGAGGTTTAAATTACATTTCCTACCCCTCACCTTTGTGGGGAGGACTGGAGATGCTGCTGAGCCAGACCTCACATAGGTTCTGTCGATGTCCTGCCCTGGACCAGTGAATCACTGGACTCTGCAGGCATCAAAATAATTTATCCATCTCTTCTGTCCCTGTCCGAACAGGGAGATATATGGGACCTACTACTAAGAGAGCATAGGGCCCAAAAGCAGTCATATTAACACAAGGTAGAGTATTTCCAAATGAGATCACATTAAGAGAAAATACAACAAATAATTAAGTTAATGATGCTTAGTCAACAGTCAGACAGTTCTTAATAACTGAAAGAAAGGAGAAACCACTTTCTCAGGGTTGTGTTTGTTGCAGTAATTTGAGGGCCACTCTATACATCTGCTCAAAGAATACTTTCCCATTCAGTTGTAATGCATTTTCTGCCACAAACAGCTATACCTATGGTCTGATACAAATGTCTGGTAAAGGTCTGCTTGGAACACTTGACCAAGGTGTGCTATACTGCTAGTTTATATACCAGAGAGCCTGACCAGGCACAACTGTCACCAATTCAGTATCTAGTAAGTATATGAAGTTGTAGGACAGGTTAGAGAAAGGAAATGAGCCACACCTCACAAAGACTCAGGAAATGGTGTTGAAACTGTGTTAGGTCAAAGCAATGGTGCAATTCAGTCACAGAATCATAGAATCGTTTGGGTTGGAAGGGACCTTAAAGATCATCTCGTTCCAACCCCCCTGCCATGGGCAGGGGCACCTCCCACCAGACCAGGTTGCTCCAAGCCCCATTCAGCCTGGCCTTGAACACTGCCAGGGAGGGAGCAGCCACAGCTTCTCTGGGCAACCTGTGCCAGTGTCTCACCACCCTCACAGGAAAGAATTTCTTCCTAATATCTAGTCCATTCATGCTTACGTCTGAACAGTGCTGTGAGATATTCTCCTAAATTTTCAGCACAAATTGCAGAGGGCAAAGTTGGTGAGACCACTACCAACGGCAAAGTGGATGCATCCGTCCTTCATTCAATTCCCAAAGGGAAACAGTTGGAGTAGGTTCAGAGCCAAGTATCTGAACTCTGTCTATGCTCCTGGGAAGCTGAAAATAGAATACCATGAATTTTGATTCACTGAGTCAATTTTTTTTATTATTTCTTGCAAAAACAGAGTAATCTTTTATATCTTACTAAATTACAGTTGCTTTCCAGGCACAAGAAAAGAGACTTTGTGGTAGCTGCACACTATAAAACCACACTTATTAGCAAAGAATTAAGGAGTTACAGCAAATGAATCCCACTAACCATGTTGTGTCTCTTTTCAGGAAACAAGGCGAAGTTATTCTTGGAGCTCATTCACAGACAAGAAAAGAAAGAGAAAAACAGGTTTTTCGGATTGCAAAACTAATTTCCTACCCATGCTACTGTCCCACTAGTAAGGAAAACGACCTTATGCTTATGCAGGTATAGACTTACTTACGAACATTCCAGGGGGATTCTGGCAGTAGATATCACTTACGGAATATGCATCTCCCATGACGTATCAATTTTTTCCTTCTTCTGAGGAAGATGAGCCAAGGGAGTTCTTGGTGGCTTTTTTTTCTGGGGTGTTGTAGTCTGGTCTTCTAATCCAGATGGGGAACTTGGGATGCACTTGGAGCTAATGCAATCAACAATTTCTGTAATGCATGCCAATGTTAGAAGTAGAAAAATTCTTGAGCTTGACCAAGGTATTTCAATTTCTGGCTTTTCAGTGAAAAAATAAAGATAGCCCACTGAAAGCAGCATATTTGACACATAGAGATAATTTGGTTTAAAAGCCTAATGTTCCGTCTGAAAAACAGTTCCAACTAAAAATTTCGGAGTTCTCTGATTCTCAACTTTGCCAGCTTCAGTGATTATGGTTATTTTGTCCTCCCAATGCTCTGAGGGTCAGAGAAGTAAAATAGGGTATCTTTTAGAGTTAGCATTTCAGCAGAAGATAAATGTTTTTTCATGAGACAGAGAACACTCATTTTCATCATTCTTACATTGATTACATAAATCCTGTTACAAAGAACTTAGGAATCTCAAAAAGGGGTTGCAGTAATCCCTTGTTTCCATAATAGATCCAATGGTTAAGATGTAGGGACCTCTGTCAGACTCTGTCCCGTAATAGCTATTTTCCATATCTTCTACAGCTTAAGAAAAGAGCAAAACTTGATAAAGCTGTGCAACTCATTCCCCTGCCTACCTCAGATGATGATCCCAAACCAGGAACAACTTGCACAGTAGCAGGATGGGGACTAACTCACAATGCTCCAAGAAAGTCTTCTGATACCCTGAGGGAGGTCAATATCACTGTCCTTAGCAGGAACATCTGCAACGACAATAACCATTATCAAAACAAACCTGTTATAACAGACAAGATGATATGTGCAGGGGCTAAGAATGGAGGAAAGGACTCATGTTCTGTAAGTATATTTAGTATCTATATCCACTTAGATTATATTAAAAATGAAATATGAAGTACTAGATTTTACACTTTTACAATTTCTGTCTCTCTTCAGTTCAATGAAAAATTTTATTAAAAATGAGTCAACTTACCAAGGCTTGTTCTTCTAAGCCATAAAATCAAAACTTCTGATCGATAAATTCAGCTTCACAGACTTTGGATATTGTGGTTGTATCCAGGCATGGCAGATAGCTATTCTCTTCCTCACTAAAATTATTTTAATAGAAAAACCTCCACAACTTATCTTAATGAGACCATTCTCAAGCAGCTAATCTCAGTGGAACAAGTTCTCTGATATCAGAGGGCTTTGAAACAGATTTTGCTAATAAAAAGCATTTTGACTGGACCCCAAATCAAATACACAGCTGTGTAAGAATTACCACATTTTAAAAGATTTAAATATTAAATTTATGAAGTTACAAAAAAGGTATCTATTTCTAGGGACTTTTTAAGATTTCCTGCTTTTACTCTTCAGATTCAAAAAGATTTCTTTTCTGCTAATGAAAATTGTGACCTCCAAGGAGGAAAACAAAGAAATCCACAATACCACTCTACTTTTATATTTACACAATGCAACCACTGCAAATTTTATTTAAAAGAAGCATTTTTTATTTTTTGTAAATTTGAATGATGGATTTTTTTTTTCCTTTTTCCAGGGGGATTCAGGCGGACCTTTAAGATGCAATAATGTGTTGAGAGGTATCACTTCTTTTGGAAAGGCAAACAAGTGTGGTACTGTTGATGCCCCTGGCATCTACACTCGACTCACAAAGGAACACGTTCAGTGGATAAGGAAAACCATAGGGGGAGCCTAACAGATTGGGTTTTGATCAAATGATTTCAAGTGTACTTGTGTAACAACACCTAGGTTTTGAAATATGCTTTTTAAAATAGCTTCATTATACTGGCAAAAGAGATATTCCCATGCTGAGTTTTAGCAGTTTGATATCCTTATAGATGAAAACACATTTGTCTGTTTTCAAGGCAAAGGTGATCTTAACAGGGCCAGAACACAGGGCTTTGCTTCTGTCAGCTATGGAGTCATTCAACAGGTATTTGTGACTCAGGCTTCCAACATTCTTGTGTTGCACATTAGGACTGAGCTCTACATGGATGAGTATTTATGACCAAGAATCTAATCCAGCTGTTTGCATCCTCACTGAATGCTGAGTATATACTGCACTCTTCTGTATCTGGACTTTTGCAAATAATCCTGAAAGTTAGTGAGATGCTAGGTACAACTCCAGACACACATGAAAAATTTGGTAGTTTCTTTGCAGCAGAGCTCCAGCTGTAAGAGACTGCTAAGCTTCCCAAACTGCATTTGATTGTGGGACACAATAAGTGTGCATTTCCTAACTGTCTTGTATTTGAAACCTCTAGATTTCATCCCCTTATGTATTTTGCATTTAATAAAGAAATGTTAATAAAAATCTACTGCTTGCAGCTGTTGCAGTACAAAGAGTTTGTGTACGTGTTTTGGATGTGCAATATGTTTGCAGAATGCATTAAGATCAGAAACATGATGGTAAAAAATCAGCTGAGAACCCAACCTCCAGAGAAATTAAAGAAAGTGTCTCAGCTGGAGCATCAGTATAATAAAGTGTGGTTCGTCACATAAAACAATCTTAATTTTATGATGCCACTACTGTTGTTTCAGATATGCAGTGAAATTTATGAGTGCTTCACAACAACCACTTGTCAAACAGCTAACACCTATTGTGAAAAATGTTTCTGGCCATCTCTGTATTAACAGTCTTGGGCATTTTCAAAGACATGAACACGTCAAAAAGGACTTGGTTTTATTTTGTGTTGCTTTTAGAGTTTTTGCTTGAAAGTAGGCATTAGCTAAGAGAAAGCAGAGGACATTAAAACCACGGAGAAATCTTGTACTGATTTTAATTTTAAAAATCACTTCTTGTTTCATCATGAGCAAATAAGCACCACTTAGAAACACATCACAAGAAAATACAGACTAAAACTTTTTTACACAACTGCCTTCACCTGATCTTGTTAAGAAGAAACAGTAGTTTTGTCATAGAGGAATAATAAAGTGAGACTACAGAGATCTTTACTGGAAGTTTTGGTGTTGAACATCTTCTTTCATGTTTTCTGTCCATTATAAGCATTACATAGTCAGAACTTTTTACATTCCTCATTCTTATTCCGAAAATGTTTGTTTTGACTCTTAGGCTGAACTCACAAAAACTCAGACACAGAGGCACATACAAAGACAGAAGCAAAGTAGGAGCAGAGAGAAGGATTCCGAGTCAAGTAAGATTGCAACAGTGAAACAAAGAATAGAATTTGCCCCAGTGACTGTCACTGACACCCGAAGTGGTGACTTTGATTCTGCCTTTACACACACAGGAAGTAAGACAGACCCCTTGCTTCGGAAAGAACTAGTTCTAAAAACGTTCAGAACACAAAAATATCCTTATATATCTAGTTAAAAATCTGTAGCTGATCTTCAAGACAACTGATTACCCGGGGCTATCTCACTCTTCCTACATATTAGTCTTCTTTAATTTCTTTCCTCTCTGATCATTTTTTCACTGTCATTCATTCATCCTGCTATAGCATTTTTTTCATCTTACTGCTTTTGCTTTTGTCTGCTTATTCCTCTTCCCTGGAAGTCACAGGCAGCATACTCGTCAGTGCAAAATCCCACTCAAAGCCTATCATTCAGTATTTCTCCATTTTTCATACAGGAGTTGTGACCCAGGTGTTGCAGAACCTTAGAGACCAGGAAGGAGATGTTCTGACCAAAGAGAATTTTACAATGCGTGAAGATAAGTGTAAGAAAAAATGTGCAGCCTTCCTCCTCTAGATTAAAAATTAGGATCTATCCAAAAATACTTTAAAAATTATTTTTTTATATGAGTGTTATTTAGTCAATTGTGCAAAATGAACCAGTGAAACTGGACTTACATGGTAAAAAAAACATTCAAGCCTCTGTCACACTGTCAATAATAGAAACCTATGTAAAAAAGAAGTGAGAGCAAGAAGATAGAACCAAGTTTTCATCTAGGCAGGAACTTTCTCTGATGAAGAGGCATGAACTCATTCCCAGTACAGCTCCACTATTGTGAGATGGTGCCATGAAAAAAGGGGAAAGGTAAAAGCCTCTGCGAGGTGGCTGGTGAAAGCCCTCCTGTTGAGTCATGAGGTTCAGACTAGACCTCCTTGCTTCCTAAACTCCTTCTCAGAGAGGAGTCCGGGTGTGGCTGGATCCAGTCCTAGTCCCAGACTCGGTCAACAGGTTATAGCTAAAGGGTTACATTTGTGTGTACAGCCACCTGTCAATGTTTGCCTGTTTCAGAGCCTCACAAAGGACTCAAACAAAAACAGATGCACAAAGTTGTAAAAAGTCAACTTTGTCTGTCCCAGAATCCTACCAAGGACTTGCACTGAAATAGATGCACAAAGCTGTAAAAATAGAGTTTATTAAGGTGACAGATATAGCAAGTTCGGAATTGCCATTGATAAATGCACTGGCTGCACCATCTCTACTCATTGATGTTAATATTGCTACCAACAATAATAATACAACCCAGGGATACTTCCACGCAGAAGGTGAAAGGCACGGTGCTTACCCAGAGA
>VZRW01005580.1:0-106816 GCA_013398125.1 Aegotheles bennettii
GGGGAACCTCATGAGGTTCAACTTTCCAAATTCAAAGTGATGTAGAGCATCAAGAAGGAAATAGAGGATTAAGTCTGTAGTCTTCCATGGCTATAATTCTGTTTTCAGGAGTACTGAACTATGCACTGAAATCCATCTTTATTCATTTACACGTTGAACTCCCATCCACTTCAGTGGAGCAGAAACATGTGTAAAGTGTACCATACACACAAGTGCTTTCCCAGCACTCCCTTCTCATGGTCATGGCTGCTGGCTTCAACCCAGCCAGGAACGATAGTCACCTAACCTTATTGCATTAGTGTGAAATTCACTTATTGGCCATGGGCAGCTCCTTCTGAACAGATATCAGGATCAGAGCCACTATGACAACCCAGATTCATTTCATACCCGGTCAGCAGCAAAGCAAAGGATGGGAACAGCCTTACAAACAGGCCTGCTTTTTCACCCCAAGACACTTGTCTTCAAGGCAGGGTTGACACACGCAGGACAGGAATAATGCCGAGGCACCTACTAATGTTGCCTGGTCTGAATTCCATTCTCTCAGGATGTTAAGCCAGCCTGCACTTTCAATGGGTACAGTATTCCTACTAAAAGCATGAATTGTAAAAGTACAAATGGGACATGATTCGCAAAAGGCATTTTTATAGCCGGCAGAAAGCTTCATGCCAATTGCTTAAACAGGCTTTGAAAGTTTTCCAAGAAAGCACAACAGAGGCCCAGATCAATCCTACTGGTTTAGCTTCATAATTGCCTTCCCTTTCAATACTGATTTTTGCCTTCAGCCAAGTGCCTCCCACCCTGACACCCAAGTTCCTCTCACTGCCAGCATCCTTCAGAGAGGGCTGAATAAAGCTTCCCTTCCCACCCCACAGGCATGACCCAGCTGTGCCACAGGTCATCATGGGTGGGAGCACAAGGTGTATTTACCCAGCTGTGCCCAAAAATACTTCCAACGTTCCCAGCACGAAGTACTAGGGAGAAAGCCCAGCTCTCAGGTGCAGAGCAGCTGACTGCCAGCTCCTGGAGCATGGAACAATCCCAAAGAATTTGGCCATTTCTGATTTGCCAACACAACTCCTGTGAATCTTAACCTATTCTGTCACCAAGAATTACACGACCAGCTGAGAGGAGGAGATATCTGTGCTTCAGCCAGCCTCTCGGGTTGCTGGGTTTTACTGAGACAGGTTTCTGCAAGCAACCTGAATAAAAAAATCATACTCTGAGCTCTACCACAAGTTTCTGGAGTTTCCCAGAAGCCTTTTTTCACCTGCATAGTATCTATTCTCATCCCGTGCTGGGGATCACTTGAATTTTTAAATGCTGTATTTGGATCAGATTTTTTCAAACCTCCTTTGCTGTCATTTCTGTACATGTTGCAGAAGAGCTAGTCTGACCTGAGCTCTCTGAGACTGTCCTAGAGACCTTTACTTATTTGTTAACTCTTCTGCTGATGTCTAGGCCTCCTGGGCACTTGTATTTCCACTTCAAGATCTCCAGTGGTGCTGTCCTCACTCCTACATCCAAGCACTGAGAAAGTTTTGAGCTAGCTGCTTCAGAAATGCAAATCAGTGGATGAGAATAACCTTTTTTCATATGTGTTCCTTAACTAAGTTTTCTGTTAGTAAAAAATGTACTTTTTTTTCTTTGTCTTTTCTACGCCTTCAGCACTTGAATGATCAGTCTACTTCTTATTTCTTCCTCTTTGGATTTTTTTATATATTGCTGACACTTTTTTATCTGGGAAAGATTTGCTGGGTTCTTCAATGTCTAACCACAGGTTTCTTCCTTGTTATTGTTAGCTGGCTGTGTTAGATGTATCTATGTGGGATACAGCTGTTTGTATACCTAACTCATCCTGGTGGTCAGCTTTTGCTGGGTAGAAGTCAACACAGCATGAGAGTGATGATGTCAAAGTAGCTCAACACCCATTTTTATTTTCTTCTCTGGCTTCTCATAGCCAAAATCTGCAGAGGGCCTTTCTACTCTGAAGCTATAGCCCTTCTGCTCCAGTCCCTATCCCATATATCTGCAAGGAGTAGGGGAGCCTTTCAACTCCACCTGTGATCTGAGCTCTTTTCTCTGCTTGCCCCTCCAAGGAGCCTGGGTTTGGGATGGCTGTGGATGCAGTTCACATGGAAATGTCTGCAGTCATCACAGCAAACATTTTGGGAATCTGGGGTCACCACTGGGAGCAGAGGCTGACATCAGCAAGGAGACATGAGTGAGGCAGCGGTGAGGAGCCCAGCTGGGTGAAAAGCACAACAGTCAAGGAAGTGAGCATATTATTACCAAGGGGAAAATTGCCCTTCCATTAAGGCTGGAGGCAGCAGATCGTGGCAGAAAGCAAGTGTCCCTGTGCTGAGGAGTTAAGAGCTTGCTTGTTTATCACAAAGCACGAGGAAGCTGAGGATGAATAAAAAGACACAAGCTCTAAGCCTTCCTGAGAGGCTTAAACATTTCAAGTACCAGCACCCACAGCCCTGTAGCCATGTAACTACAGCACTGCCACTGCTCATGACGGGCTGTTATGTGCCATGCTGAGTTTGCAAGGTCTCAGGACTGAGATTCATCAGGCTTTTCCTGTCTGAACCCGTCTTAACCTGCCTAGAGCAGCTTTGTTCTATGCCTGGTTAGCTGTATCTGAGGTTTTTTTCTAATGTCCAGGCAGCTATGCTTGATTTGCTTTCCTTTTGCTTATTTTTGCGTGCTATAATCATGTTTACATTGAAGGTAGGAACAAATAGCTCTTCCATGCAGAATGAAACCTTCATGCCTAACACAATGAGGTGGTGTAGAGGAAAACAGACTGGGCATGATACCAGGGGCCTTGAACGTAGGAACACAGGACTTGGCGTACAGACGTGAGCTGATAAAAAAAGGGGCAGAGGCTGACATGGCAGAGCCCAGGCTATAAACAACTTATCAATGGTCAGTTAAAGAAATGAAGACCTGGGCGATGGACAAAGCATGTTTCAGGGTAGCAAACAGAGCAAAGGACAAGTATCTAACAGAAGTAAAAAGTACCATATATGTAAATTTAGTTGCAATGCAGAGTGGCAAATCAAAGTGTGAACTAATTTAGAAAACTTATAGGAATGATCCCAATTGGCTTCTATGGGGAGGAGGAAGGAACCATCAACCTTGCAAGGGACTTAGGGGTGCTGATGCCCCCACCTTCATCCCCCCGGTTTAAAACCATCAATCTGAGCACCCAGAAGGGCAGTGAAAGGGGTTACAAAACACTGGAAAAAGGACCAGACAGTAGGACTGGATATAACAATTTTAGCTGTATTGTTATTAATGAAACTTTTTCTATAGTAGTATTCTCTGCCTTTTTCCCCCCTTTCTTTTCCTATAATAATTAGATACAGATTAATAAGAATTCTTTGATGAGATCATTTAGGTTTCAATTACAGTAACAGTAGGCTCTTAGCTCTACATATGAAGTGAGTTTCCTTTTTGTCCATAACAGGATTTTGAGCTCAACGCCTTCAGCAAGTCCCTGATGTGTTGGGGACTGAGGCAATTTCTGATTTTTCTCTCTGTTAACAGGTATGCACACCAGACACCTGAAGGCACTAACGTTCTCACCATTCTCCCAGAGCAATGTGAGTAAGAGCAGGAAAGAGATGCTCAGCAGTCACAGAGCATTCATTACAGCCACTCAGCCAGGGTAGCAGCTTCACTGAGGCCCTACATAACCACTCTAGTATAGAGGATTTCTAATTCCAGCAGGAAACATTACTCTTTCACATGACTCTGTAGTGCATGCAGATAATTCCCACCAACTCCTAGCAGCTCTATGCTATGTGTTTTAATGTGCTCTCCCTGCTTTTATGAGTATGATAGAATGAGGTCCCAAAAAGTGTGAGATCATCCCCCACACCTTTGTTTCTGCACTGTGGCAAAGGGGTTGTGGCATTCTAATAAAATAATCTTCAGCCAAGCATCACAGAGCAGAAAAAAACCCCAGCTGATATTGGACGTGTAGGATCCATTATAACAGTTTCTTGCCCACAGAGGCACAGTCATCTCTTAACTATGCTGGTTTTATGGTCATTTTGCCTGAGGAGAGCAATTTAAAGCAGGTGCAGCATCACCAAGAAATGAGGCCAGTGACCTGGAGTTTCAAAGGGATTTCAGAATCTAGATGAAAGTACAGCCTTGCTCACAGCTACCTCACACTCCTCATGATGTCCCTCCCTCCCTCTACTGCTGACTCCTCAGAGTTGCTTTTCCCCTGATTATTTCAGCACTTCCAACATTTGCTCAAGAATTTCCAGATCACTGCTGAAATGGATGACTTTAGGAGACAAAATGCCAGCTTTTCCATCTACAATCATCAAGATAAGCCACTGAATTTCCAAAGCATCTGCCTGCAAGTCTCACTCAATATCAGGAGCTCCAGTGGGAATTTGGTGCCTCTTCAGAGTCCAGCAAGGAAGAAAAAAACCCAAACAACCAAGCTACAGACAAACTAGAGAGGATATTGGTGAATGAAATGGAAGAATGACTCTCTGAGAGATGTGGTACCCCCTGGAGAAGAGGATGCTCAATCTGACTGCTGTATAGATTTATAGGTTGATTTTGAAAAAAAGTGTAATTATGAATATGTTAAAAAAAGTTTTCATTGGCAAATGAGCACCTAAATCCTTTGCAGAAGAAGTGAATTAAAAAGGAATTTGGGTGAGGAAAGGACAGTTGTGGGGAACAGGAGAGCAATCCCTTCCACACAGTGTATATGTCCTTATGATGTGCATGCATTTTCCTTGCATTTTCCAACTTTCTGCTCTCTAATTTAAGGTTGCATGTTCCACTAGTAAACATCTTACAGCTGCAGAAAGGAAGTCGCAGACAGCCTGTAATTTACTGCCAAACATCACTCAGAAGAAGTTGGCAATTTGTGATAATGGTATCGTTCCTTCAGTTCTGTTCTTGTAGCTCATCCTCCATTATACACAATGCTTTACTAAGCTTTCTCTGTTTAGCAGCGTTTAGCAGCCCCTTAAGCAAGAGTTTACAGGAAGAATATTTAAAATGTAATTACTGCAGCTATTTTTTTAAGTCTGTAGTGGCATTAAGTACAAGGTATGAGTGGGTAGGTCCAGGAAAAAACATTCTTGTTTGTATCAGGCAACAAATAAACCCCACATGTCTAATACAATTTGACATAATAAACCCTCAATGCAATTAGTCCTTAGATCAGTAATTTCATAACTCACCTGTTCAGCAATGCCTCAAACCTACTGTATGCCATCTTTCAAGTAACAATATAAATAGCTGTAGCGAGGAAAACAGAGACATGCATTTTATTGGTTCAAAAGGTACTTTTCCTTTCCAGATCTCTAAGCTTTTTTCTGATAAAACAAACTGTCTGAGGATGATTTGGATTAAATGGATGGGCTTTACCCAAAGCAGTCTGAGGCTCAGCTAAGAGTGTATAATTTGTGTCAGCACTGAATGGACTGGGAAAGCGTACCCTTGCCCAACAATAGGCCATTTATCTGCTAAAGAATTTGCACTTTAATGCTTTCCCAGGCAAGATATGCATCACCTCTAAGGAGAATGGGGGTGTGCACTGAGAATCGCTGCACAGAATCATGCAGGCAGGATTCAAAGCAGATGGGTTTGCTGTTTCTTTAGACTGAAGGCTGAGGTCTGCTTCTGATTATGATACTGGTCAAATCCACAAAGGATTCAGATTTGCAAAATTCAAGGGTTTTGTTTGGGTTTTTTAAAATTTATTTTGATTTGTGATATTGGTCTTGTTGAGTTTTCCCATCAGTGTCTCATTTAGCGTCACCAAGGGCCTCTGGAGGAAGGGGGAGTGCTCAGCTCTGCTGCAGAGCTATTATTCACAGACCACATGCAATTGCTCAGGATCTGTGCAATTGTACTTGGCTTTCAGATTATTCCTGTACTTCTGAATTGCATCAGTACTCAACATGTCCTCTGGAGTGTTATATTTACATGGTTAAGCTTTTCCTCTTCTGTGTTCCAGTATGCTTCTTCCTTCCCCCCCTAGTGGGATGCACCTTTCCTCTATAGAAAAAATGTGCAGTACCTCAACATTTTCTTGTGCTATGGAAATACACTGCTTCCTTTTTGAAGAGTTTGTGTTTTATCCTAAAATACAGCAGGAAGCTGAATCAGGGGAGGTTTAGGTTAGATATCAGGAAAAGGTTTTTCACCCAGGGTGTGGTTGAGCACTGGCACAGGCTCCCCAGGGCAGTGGTCACAGCACCAAGCCTGACTGAGTTCAAGAAGCGTTTGGACAACGCTCTCAGGCACATGGTGTGACTCTTTGGGTGCCCTGCACAGGCACAGGAGTTGATCTTGATGATCCTGATGGGTCCCTTCCAACTCAGCACATTCTATGATTCTAATATGTTTTCAGCCTCTGTGTTTATAAACCCACTTTATAATATAACCCAAATTCCACTGCCTTTTATCCCATGCCTTTCTTCCCACCTTAGTATCATGAGAAAGAAGGAGTCATGCAGGATAGACAACTCAAACTGCTTCATCAAGAACTAACCCAGATTGACAGCTAACGGGTTGTACACTTAAACATGGCCTCTGTTCAGCAGATAAAAGCCTTTCTGACTCTGGTAATATATATCAAAAGGAACAGGGCACCTGGGAGGCCATCATGGTAGACTCTGCTGCTTCCGTTGGTAAAACAGAAACAGGAATATGAATGATCTACCTTTTTCATACAAATCATTAGCTGTATTTAATTGAACACCAGGTCAATAAAGGCTAGTGATCTGATAATTTCTTTAAGTGTAATGAACTTGGACTAGACAGCTGAGTTGTTACAGCATTTGTAAATTTGAATTTATTTTTCAAGAACAATTTTGGTAAGGTTTTGTAAAGCTAATGCAACTCTAATGATGTTAAATATGAAGGTGATATAATTAGAAGGTAGTTCACAGATAATCAATGTTATAAAATTCTCTAAATGCTTTGGTGGACAGATCATCATATAGATTTAAATAAAAATACAAATAATATTGGTTGAGAAAAAGTCATATTTTCAGAACAATTCTTTGGCCAATTTTTTTTCAAAATACATTACTGTCTTGTTCTGCCAAGATGAGAAGTTCAACTGCATAAAAGAGAGAAACTGCTACAAGACTGTGCTTTGTGAAAGTGCTTAAAAATCTACTAACAGAAAATGCTTGCTTTGCGTTCTGATTTCTTCTTAAAGAAATCTGTATCCTCTGTCAGTAATTTCTGTTTGATTGGTCAGGAATAAATGTAACAGAAGTGTCATCCAGGCTCTGCTTCATTCCAATGTAATGGAAGGAATAAATATTGTCTGTGTGATTTTTTTTTCCTTTTTATTATTAGTATTTATATCTTAAAGTAATTTCTTAATTACAATATGCTTTATTCTACTTCTACCATATCCTAAAATACAACCTTTGCTTTAGTTTCTTCAGGGAACAGTGTCTGTAGTTTTCAGGGATTTTCAGGTCAGTTTTAGCAGCCCTCATGTTCTGAGCTCCATAGCAGCAGGGAACACCAGAAGACAGTGTGGAACCTGCATGAACAATGCACAAAACACTAGTTGCAGAATAATTACTGTCCTTACTTTCATCTTTGCACTACCAACCACATGCAGTCTCCTCCTGGTGACCAGTGAGCTGTAATTTGCACCTCCTGTGTGAATGATGGTTGCAGATCTCAAGTGCTACATGAGCTTTCGTTGGAACACAGGTTGATCCTCAGAATGTCACCGTGCCCACTTCTGAGACTGGGCTGCACGTGGGAGAGGTTTCAGAAGACCTTGCTCTACAGGGCTGCTGACATGTGGGAGCATGACTGAAAACGTGGCATGATGTGATTAGATAGGGTGATATTTTAGGTTTGCTATTAACAGCAGAAGACATTCCAGCTAGTAGTTCCTCAAAGAGAAGGGAGGCTGTGGAAGATGTTGTTTCTGCTTGCTGAGAGCACGTTTCCACCAGAAATCAGCATTAACTAGCCCTAAGAATAGCCTTTTGCAGATATGTTGTCAGTTCTTAGAGATCTGATCACATCTCAGGGTGAAGGCTCCCTCACATCTCTCCTCTCTTTGTTTGTGATACCTGCAGATCAGCACCTCACCCTCACGTTGCCAGCCTCATCTGAGCCCACCTCATGAGTAAACACAGACTCTGCTGGTAAGACAAAGCCCCATTTACCCACCAAGAGATAAGGTCAAGTTTCTGTTAGAAGACTGCAAACTAAATTGCCAGCAAAACATAAATACAATTTTAATCTCAGGCCTGCAACACAATGTCTCTGTTTGCTTAGACTCTCTTACCTAGGACATATCTCTACTCTCGGAAGAAAGGGCTGAAGACACAATGCTGCTATCAGGGGGTCCTCTTCTGCTGTCCAAAAGCAGAGACCTCTTCCCCAGCATGGAGCTGGTTTATAGACCTTAAGACTAGAGTCAGAGGTAGAAAGGTAAATGCTGAGGAGATTATTTAGGAATCAGACTGGAAATGAAAACCACCTTAATTATCTGCAAACTGTCTTTCCTCTGGTCTCTGGGGGAGATAATATAATTCATTGCTGTTGTATACTTCACCTGTAACTGATCGCAGAAAAAAAATGGTGAAGCTCATGTGGTTTGCTGCATACTGCAGCTTAGATACCCATTTAAATATTGCCTTATTTTTGTCCTTTTCCCTCCAGCAAATGTCACAATCAGCACAGCAGAGCTTCTGAAGGTCTTGTTTTTCTCCAATAGCATGAAGCAGCCCAAATAATATCAATGAGCTGTGGCTAGAAAGCATTGCTGCGGAGGAGAATTAACCCAGTTTAATAAACATGGGTCAGCTTTGGCTAACACCTCAGGGTGAAATCTCTAGGTCACTTTGGCTGAAAATGATGATATGAAATTGGTCAGACATCCAGGCCTCCGTTGCTCCTGTTTTCTAGGCTCTGAAGTTAGTCTTCACAGGCAAAGCAAGCAGGGAATGTGTTCCTGCTGACCCCATGGGGTTAACAGGCTCTGGGAAGGCACAGGGGAATGCTGAAGCCTGTGGAAGACAAGGATGGAGACAGGAGAGCAGAGAGGAGACATAAAGGGAGCAAAGCATTGTTGCTGTGACAGCGAGCTCCCACAGCACTGTCCAGCTGCACCCTGTTCTCTGCACAGCCAATAGGAATAATTGTATTTTGAAAAGGCTGGTTCTAAAAGACACAATAAATTTCCTGACTGACATGTAAATGTGTATAAATTCCCTTGGATGACATGGCACTCAGAGAATTACAGGCTCTGAGTGCCTGGGTAAGTTTTACCGCTTTGGTTTCCATAGGCTGGCTAATGGCTGTGAAATTCCCTCCCAGCTCTTAGTTTGAACACTGAATCCACGACTTAAAAGCACTCATATGTTTACCTCTATGTCAGATAATGAAAGAAGCTGCATAGGCTATAAAGTATGTTATTCCTGATGCAGCTAGAGGGATACCAGTCCATCAGCAAGGCTGTAACCTTAAGTGAATAAATACACAGAATAGCTTCTCCAGCAAAAACCAGCTTTGAGCACCAGGAAGAATAAAGGTCTAATTCTGCAAAGATATTATCAACAGCCACTGCAGCACCTATTATTTCTATTCATAAGCTCTCTCCTGTATCTTTTCCTCTTTTACTACATCAGTTTCAGGCCACTGAGAAATTCCTCTATTCCCAAATCATGCTCAAGCTACTGTAATCCCTGGATGCACTTGAAAGCAGCTGATTCTGATTTGTTTTTTTCTCTATTTTCTCAGGTTTCCTCCCTTGACCTCTCTAAGAGATACCATTCAAGCACTCTGAAAAGAAACTCTGACTTGCTAGTTACATAAACTCTCAAACAAAAGGCATGCATAATTAAATCACCCAATTTCGTGCAGTAGCAGAAGCCTTATTAACGGACAGCAACCCGAGGAAGACTTTTTTTTCTTAACCAAAGAGAAACTACAGTGCTCTGAAGCTGTAATGCTGAGAAAAATTGGACAGTACTTATCTACTGCAGTTTTATAGATGACATAATGCTGTTAATTAGTGGACTCCAGAGACTCCCTAGTTTGTCTTTGTCTACAAGCACATTTAAATAAAATCCTTTCTATCACTGACCCAAACTCTCTAAAAGAGAGTCCCCTAAAAAGGGACCAATTCTGTGTTGCATTTGCTATGGAGACAAACACCGTGCAGATATATAGAGTAAAACAGCTGTACAGCAAAACAGGGTTGTAGGGAGTTTGCTCAGCACAGAGTAACAACTCGATGTTAACGATGGCCATGTATCACACGTTGGACGACACGAGGTGTTACGCACATTTGCACCAAGCAAAGCTAAGGCTCGGACAGCAATGGTGATGGTCACTTGGTTGTTAGACAACTGCTGTTACAGCTAAACAAGCAAACAGGAGCTCCAGGCAGATTATGGCTCCTCCAGGCATGGCCATTGTTCAGCTACTACAAAAGCTTGTGACCTGCTCCTTGACATGGGACTACCCTACTTACTGAGCTATGTGGCCACCACAGGTAGTGAACAGCATCTCTGGGGACATAGAGCAATTTGTATCTCCATGACTTTCTCCAAAGAGATAACATCAAGAGAAGCTGACATTGTCCAGGGGAGGTATGGACCTAGCTCATGTCCAGATCACAGCCACAGTTTGGGTCTGTGAAAGGCTTAAACAGCTTCATTTAGAAGCATGTCCTCTCCCATGGGAAGTGAGGAAAACGGAGGCAAGGGAAACCATCCTGGAGAGCTCAGCTCATTTGGAAGGACTCCAGTGTCCTTGCATAGGTGCAGTGTGGTGTCTTCAGAGAGCTGAAGAGTCTGCTTGGTTCTGATCTTGCATCCCTGCAGACACATAGCTTTGGTGTATTCTGCGTGAAAGCTGCGGGTACACAAAAGGATGAGGCAAAAACGCAGCTGGGCCCAGATGTGTGCAGGGACACTGAGTGTGCTGGTGTGTGCAGGATGGTAGAGGAGCATCAGGAACATTAGGAACACATCTGGGTGTCCCTCTGCAAGGATTCACCCGCGAGCAAGGTGCCTGCTGTGCCTTTGTAGTCAAGGCAATCTCTGGCTTGTGAGGACAGTTTTACTCCTTTTAAAGTAGACATTAGCTTAGCTAAGGTAGATGCTTGACAGTTGCAAAGGATGTGTCTACACTATTGTTTTGGTTTGGATCATGAGCAAGCTTTAGAAGTGACTCTCCTGATCAGCTCCATGGAGATTTCATGGATACTGAGAACAGCCTAAGTACCCCTCCCAGCATCTTCCTTCATATTTTAGGGGGATCTTCAGGCAATCAAACAGTTGACAAATTTCAAAGCATGGCAAAGCAGCTGTTTCACAAGTTCCCTCCAGAGGGGGGGTGACCAAACCTACCAGAGACCTGCTCTGCTCTCTCCTCCCAGTCCCATCCTCAAGCACTTCCCTGCTCCCATCCCTCTTGCTGGAGACCAGCCCACAGGCTTTACCCTGGCAAGAGACTTTCTTGCTTGGTACCTGCCCATTGACTTTCTTTAGCATCTCTTGAAGTCCCTGTTGCCCTTCTCCCTCCCCTGAAAGGCCTGGCAGCCCCAAACCTTTGCCCAGCAGAGATGCTGAGAGGTTTCCCCTGTAGCCTGTCATAGCAGGCTGCTCTTCTTCCCTCTGCCCTCTTCCTCATGGCTTGGGAGGCCATGCAGAGTGTGCTGAGCCAAGCAGGCAATTGCAAGCTCAAGCAAGCTTTTTTGTGGCTGTAAACATTTGCTGCTAGCACCGGGGCACAGGGGGAGGAGAGGTGGCCGCCCCATGTTGGACACTTCAGTCTGTTCTCAGGCTGTTGCAGAAACTTCTGAACTTGGCCAGCTTCAAGCCCTTTCCAGCTTCAAACAGTCCTGGCAAAAACAATGCCTGCAGCTTGGGAGATCGGTGTGGATTGGAAGAAAAAGGCAGTTGATGTAATTCTGTTCCTTACCCTCTTGAGGCAAGGCTTGGAGACAGAAAAAAAAAGGTGTGATGTGAAGAGGAGGAGAAGGTGGGAAATAGCTCAGCACTTTAATGAGGACTTTTCAAAATGTCTCACACCTGTTCCCTAAATTCAAATCTCTTCCAGAAATGCACACCGAGGAGCACGTAGCCATTGTTCAAGACAGCCAGTGGTGATAATGCAAGACACCCGCACTGGTACGTAATTTTTGGTTGATCTTTTTTTCACCTTCTTTTGTTGAAGTTCAAGAAACATGATTCAAAAGGTGAACTTCAGACCTTGGGAAAAATGTTCCTTCCCTTGAAAGAGGGAGGCTGGTTTTGTGACAAAATTATTTTTTTCTCCTCTGGGGCTATTAAAAACTGGCTTTACAGAGAACAATATTTAAAATAGTTTGGTTGAAAGTGACTGCAATCCTTTTTGTACTGGAACACACTGGAATATCTGAAATTCTCCTTTTGGTGTAGCAACTTTTCTTGGACCCACTGACAACCTCCTCCTGGGATAAACCCACAGAAAGGACATCACTCTCCTGAGATGAGGGATCCTGAGATGTCCCGTTCTTCTTTCCTCTGCCAGACCTCTGTGCCCACTGTGGTTCACCTTTTCCACTGGCACCCACTGCTCAGGACAGTGCTGCGGCTCCCCCAGGAAATCCGCAGGGAATCATCTCCCTCTGATGGTGCAATCCCGTACTACACTTGGGTGCTCCTCTCCAGGCTCCCCAGCCGAGCAGAGGCGGCAGCTCCCGCCTGCCTGAGGGAATGGGAAGGGACCAGGCAAGGAACCTCAGTTAAGTCATCTCAAGAATGAGGAGGTCTAAGCCGGGGATGGGCTGGTAATTAGAAGAGGGTGTAACTGCTAGCGGAGGAAAAGGAGGGCAGGAAGGTGATGGCAAGGTTTTTCAGTTTATCAGTGAAATCAAAGGAGGCAATTGCCCACGGCTGCTGAGGACTGGAACAGAGAGGCAGAGCTCCCAGTCAGTCCCTTACATGACAAATCCAAATATATTCCCTTGCCCTGAAGCCGTGCTGGCCATGGTGGTGCTGGAGCATCCCGTCCCTCCTGCGGGAGAAGGATGCCGGGGATGTGAGCAGCACAGGTCTGTTTGCCCATTGGACAGGTGAGCACTAACCTGGCAGGACTCCGTGCCAAGGCTGGTGGTGTTACCTTCACCACTTTGTCTGAACTCTTACAAATTCCATGCATCTCTTCTCAGCTTTGCCCCCTCGTGATCACCAAGGTAGACCTTGTAGATCTCCACCTGATGCCTGTTCAGGGAAGAAGTTGTCAACCAAACTTGCCAAAACAATACTTAGAGCTGCAGAAAACATACAGAAGGCCAGGTCAGCACCAGCCTGCTGGGACATGCCCTTGTCACCCCATGGAGACCCATCCGCCTGGTTGGGAAGTGCTGCAGCTCCCAGTTGACCAGGGAATCTCTTCTTCTGCAGCACCTGGCTGTGAGGGAAGCTGGTGTGTGCCCAGGTCCTGCCTAGAGCCCTTTGCCCAAAAGACAGGGCTGCTGATGTGCGCTGATGGTGCGTGCCCAGAGACTCCAGCATGGCAGTCCCAGACCAGCCTTGCCCAGAGGCTGATCCTGGTTTTCATCATCAATCTGATACATGGGAAACCTTCTTGAAGCAATTTCTGCTGTGTCCATGCATCAGTCTTGAAAGAGGATTGCAGGAGCTTCCTTGTGCTCAGGTGACTGTGTTGTTCACAGAGCTCAGGCCAACTGGGGAGGCCTCACTTCATGATAAATATTCAGAGAGAAAAGCCCACTTAGATTAACAAGAATTCACAGTGAGACTGGCCACAGTGATTTAAACAACCAAGCTATCCCCTTTTTGCTCTTCACACTTGTGATTTTCATAAACCTCACAAGTGCATGATTGATTGCTTTTGAGCTAGACTATTTGTGTCCTGTTAACACCAGCAGCATCCGAAAACATTACAAGAGTGATGCTCAGCAGCAGTCCAGAGGCACACACAGGTGCTGGAGCCTCACACGCAGGCACGTGTCCCCTTTGCAGCTCATGGCAGAGGTACTGCCCCACCACAGACCTCTTCTCTGCTTCCCACCTCCCAGTCACATCTCCTGCAGCTCAGCTGGTGTGACAGCTAATTAAATACAGTACCAGCCAGGTGCTCATCCTTTGAGATGGACCTGGGAGTTATCCAAGGGTTGCTTCTGCTTCTGAGCAGTGATGCTGGCTGGTGCCAGACTTCATGGGTTGCTCCCATGCCCAGTCCTTATCTGTGAATTTTGCCCCCCAGATTAACACTGGCCCAGGTTGCCCAGAGAAGCTGTGACTCCCCCTCCCTGGCAGTGTTCCAGGCCAAGTTGGATGGGGCTTTGAGCAACCTGGTCTGGTGGGAGGTGTCCCTGCCCATGTCAGGGGGAGTGGAACTAGATGATCTTTAAGCTCCCTTCCAACCCAAACCATTCTATGATTCTATGGTTCTATGATTCTATATAGGCATGTCCTACTGAAGTTGTAATTTAACATGGAAATTACAGGGAAAGAAAGACTAAGGGAAGAGCAAGAAGGATGCCTACTGCTAAGGGAAGGTGGTGATAGAAAGGGAGGAAAAAACCTGTAAAGAGATTTTTGAAAATCATGAAGTATTCACACTGTCAGTGCACAGATCTCATTGGAGGTCCCACCAGGAAGGGAACATTTGGATCTTTGGATTTCTTTGTGTGACCAACTCCTCCCAAGTGGGCTTTGAATGGGCTGCAGGGACAGGAGGTGCTCACAGCACGCCAGGACCCACCAGTGCAAGGCCAACTGCCTTGGGCTGTGGCAGCAGCCACGTGGCATTGATCCTGGGCACTGACTGGGTGACATTTCAGTCGGTATAAATGACAAAGGTTACAAGTGAAGGAACAGTTTGAAATTCATAGAGTCATAAACTGGAAGGCCAAGGGGGCCGTTACCATCAGCATGCTCTGGCCTCCGGTGTAACACCAGCCATAAAACCACAGCCAGGAACCCCCACATCACTCCTGGCAATTTGTGCCTGAGCAGGAGTGAATCTGTGAGAAAGACACTCTGTCTTGATTAAAATCCAATGTGACAGAGCTCATATATCCTGGCTGAGATCTCCTAAAGGCTAATTACCACAGAATTCATACCTTGTTCTCACTTTGGGTTTGCTCCTTGCAACAGGGCTCCTACCTGCATTACTCACAAAGCTCCTCCAAGAAAACCAAATTGGACATTTCATTGTACCCACGGGTGTTTGACTGCCTTAGGGACAATTGTTGTTTGGGGACCAGATTCACAAAGCACCCTGAGCAAACAAGCAGGGGTGTGGGATCACCTGCAGGTTTTGGAAATACCAAAATATTCAGGATGTTCATCAAATATATTTTATACAAATGATTTGCTGAGCCCTCACCTAAGAAGGGGTCAGTGGGCGTTTGTGCCTCCAGTAAGGGTGTACAGGGGAAAGCAAGAAGGGGAGGGTGAGGTGAGCAAGAGGATTGACCCGAGGCTGATTATGGAGAAAACTGGAGGTGGTGTGCCAAGCCCTACTGAGGCTGAGGACTGAAGAAAGCCAAAAAACCCCCACCAAAACAAAAAATCAGCACATTTTAGTAAGTGTGAGTGCTATGGGAGCACCAGCTTCAGGAAAGAGGAAGGAAAGGGGTTTGAATCCTGGATATGCCTAGTGCAGGGCTGGACTGAAAAGCAGGAAGATGTTTTCAGCCTCCGTGCCAGGAGCAGGCAGGAGAAGGAGGCAGCTGCCAGCCACGAAGGCACCAGGGAGCAGCCGCACCAGCCTAGGAGGGCAGGGGACCAGCTAGTTTATCCACGTTCACACCAGCACAAAGCCTGACCTCCCATTCCCATGGCAACCCTAACCTGGCAGATGAAGGCATAAATTTAACCGCAAAGCCAGGCATCTCAGAGCCTCGGCGCGTGTGATGCAGCCGAGTTCGGGTTGCTGGGGGAACCATAACTTTTTAATCACACTGCATTAAGGATTTTATTACTCTGCATATTTATAAGGGTTGGCTCATTCAGATCCGTTGAGAGAGGAAGGGAGATTTGCCATTTTTACTGTGTCTTTCACGTTACTCCAGGCTTTTTCTTTGCTTTGGACCATGCTGGTGCAGGCGACTGGGGCACCACTGCTGAGGGCAAATGGGGTGCAAGAAAGTCACGGCATGTGCAAGAAAATAACAAGCAGAGATTCTAAAGAGACAAGTGCAAAGTATCATGAGGAGAATCAGTGCTCGATATGATATATCATATTTCTGTGAATTCTGAGTGAAAAAGCAGCTGGGACAAACCTTAGGAGGGTGTTTGACATGAACGGCAGCTACAAACATTTCAACAACCAAAGAGAATGACAACCAAAGGGAAAATAACACTCAGTGAGCTACCTTCTAGAAAGACTGAGAAACAAATGCAACCCAGAAGAGAAGTTTTCTGCCCTCCAGGGTCTTTGTACACCCTTATTATTCCCCATCCTGACCTGTACAGCCTTTCTCAAAAACCTACTTGGAAAGCTTTTGGAAAAACATCAGTGCTAGTCTTTGTTTCAATCAGCTGAGAAAAATGCACTTTCCAAAACATTTGGAAAGGCACAAAAATGACCTCAAGAAACCCTTGGAGGTTGTCCTGGGCACAAGGCTCATGCAGACTTCTTCTTTCGGATGTAGCTGTGGTGCTTTAACACGTCCCTACAAATTATACAGTTTTGCCCCACTGGCTTGAGGATGTTTTGGGTCCTTGCTGAGCGGCTCAGCTGCTTGGACTGGCTGGGCCAGGAGGTGTGGGGTGCCAGGGCCAGGCACCTCTTCCTTTGGCTCTGGAGAGGAACAAGTGAGGCGTGGGGAGGCTGTGTGCAGCCCGTGCAGGGTGAGCCATTTGGCTGCCCTTGATGAACCTTACAAACAGATGAGCTCATCGGCAAAGAAAGTCCCTTCTGAAAGTAGCAGGAAAAACAAAAACTGTCAGCTTTGTACCATGTGCTTCGGAAAAACCTTACCAATGTTACAGTCATCACAAGACCTCCATCCCAGACAAGATGAGCATCTGTCTGTGCCTCAGCCCAGGATTTTAATGCTGGCCCCATCTGTGGTGGTGTTGTGTTGGAGTAGAAACAAGACTTATAGCTTAATCAGTACAAACTCCAGCACTGGCTGCTGGGTCTTTGAGAGGGCTGTGGACACCAGAAACCCTGGAGCTTCCACAGGGGCTAAGATCCAGGTTATTTATTCCAGTGACAGAAAGGGTGGGGAGGGAAGGAAGTGTCTCTTCTCATGCACTTTGCTCCAGTGCTGATTTTTCGGGTTTTTAATATTTTGGGCTTTGACCATTAAGACGATGAATAGGCAAATAGATTTTACATCAAAAGGCTCCAGCTGTGCCGGGTGTGCTGCTGTGCTCTGTGACCAGGGGGGACAAGTGCAGCATGTTTCTCTGCACATGGGTTTGCCACGCTGCAGCCACAGGGTGACCTTCATGTAGTGGGCCAGGGACAGCTGCCCCTGACTGTGTTAGACTTCTTCTCGTAGAGGAGCAGTCACCCTTGGCCAGACCAAATGTCCATCCAACCCCACAGCTTGTCCCTACCAGCAGCAGGGAGGAGATCAAGGACAGGATGAACCCATTGCAGCAGCAACCCAACTTGTCCTCCCCACCTCTGGGGACCTCCTGGGCCAGAGCTAGTGTCTCTTTAGGCAATAGCCTTTAAATGAATTTCCTTTCCTGATTTTTTTCCAGCCATGTTTTGAAGCTGTGGCCAGCACTGACAGCCTCCTGTGGCAGAGTTCCATCATGTAACAACATGGTGTGTGAAAGGACCTCTCCAATTTGAAGCTGCTGCCTCCTGCTTTCACTTAGTATCTCCAAGGCATTGACCTGGAAAAGGTAGTGAGTGGTCATGGCCTATTGGCCGTTTCCAGGCCACCTCTATCATCTCTTCCTTTAGAGGGGCTGAAAAACCCTATCTTTTTTTTCCTGATATTGCAACCATTCCATATCTTTGACTACCCCTGCACCCACTCCTGCCCCTTCTCCTCCTGGCTGAGGGTGAGAGGAGCAGAGCACCATGCAGCAGCCCAGGCACAGACACGCCATGGCTCTCCATAGCACTATGATGAGCATCGGGGAGGAAACTTGTCCTCATGGGGCTTCCTTGCAGGCATGGCATGACACTGCAAACCCCAGCATGGAGTGAGCAGCAGGTACCTGGTGCCACTTGCCCAGAGTGATGGGCAGGAGATTATCATGGGTGCCTTTCATGGTAATACCTCGGAGCTGCTGGGTGCCCTCGTGTCAGTACAGCAATGCAGCACTGTGGCCTGGCCCACACACAGCCTGAAGTAGGACACGAGGGGTTTAAAATAATGTCATTCCATAAAGCTTTCTGGTTCTACAGGGCAGGCTGCCACACTTGCCTGTTGGTGCAGAGGCTGAGAGCCCATACCTGGCCCAGGATGGCACCTTCGGCTGCCCATGGTGACCCGCCAGTGTCCACCACTAGCACCAGGCCAGGGGCAACCCTCACACCATTCCCCAAAGCCCTTTGCACAGTTGCTGTCAATGCTGTGATGCTTTTTTTTTAGTGCCCTTTTCTTTTCTGTACAGCCAGTAAGTTAGAAGCACAGAAGATATTTTTAGACCTAACTTTGAAGTGTTTCAGGTCTGCAATTGGGTGACTCAGCTGGCAGAGCTATTCACTTTAGTTCTACATTCAAACTGGGCAATTACAGTCCCAAATGGCTACTTAGAGACCATATTTCCTTGTCTTGCTGTCGCATAGTTTGCATGCGGCATTGTCTGTAGAGAAGCACTCTCTGTGTCTAAAGGTTTTTCAAAGCAGGTGGAGAACAAAGCCCTGGGCTGTCACACCTCTGTCCTCTGGCAGCTTGCAAACCCACCTTCCTGTGCCCTTCGTAACACCGCCTTATTCCAAGATGATCCGGCCGGCTCGGCCAGGGATGCTGCCCAAGATGACAGCTCGCAAAGGATTGCTGCAGGATTTGGGTCACGGCCGGAGCATTAAGGTGGCATTTTCTCCCTAACGAATGTCTCTCTCACAGCTTTTTCCTTTCAGAGGAAGAAACCTCTGCAGCTCATAGAGCCATTTGTACTGGTTTAATGATCCTCAAGACAGTTATCCTGGAGAAGGGTTCTGCCTGAGCTCCCTGTTTATTTCAAGCCCACTTATTTATAATATCCTTTCCTCCAGTTCTTGAATCCTTCACCTGCACGAACATCTCCTTTAGATCATCTTTATTGAATACAGTTAAGTGTAGCTCCTGAAGTTATTGAATTACAGGCACGAACTTACAAAAATGAGATAAATCACTCATGTATTAGCCTCTCTCTATTAAATACATTTCACCTGGAGGCATTTTTCCATAGAACAGACACTATATATCAAGTGTTTGAGTACTCGGAGTCACTAAAGTGGGAGGGCATGCAAGGGGAATGCAGCAGCCCTCTCTGAAGGAAGCTTTAATGCCTAAAATATTTGTTAGAAATAACATCCTCTGTGTGAGGCACAAACAGAGAGAGCTCGAGGGGTTTGAGCTACATTTGCTGATACTGGATTCTCTTCCATGCGGTGCAGGATCAGACAGCAATGCCCAGCTGTGGCACGGGAAAACAATGCCCTCCTTGGGATCACTTACCAACTGGCATCTGCCAGGCACACCTTTGCCCCCACAAATCACCAACTGTGAGAGAGGTGGGTCTTGTCTTCGTGAGATATTTGAGCATGATGGGGACAACACAGCACTGGGAAGTAGCAATGCCATTTAGGGATGTGAGGGGGACCTGGATGTGTGCTCAGACCCCAGCATGGTGGGGAGCAGCGGGCTCTGAAGCTGCACAGCCTCCGACCGCACCACTTCCTTGCCCGCTCTGAAGCACCCTTGGAGTCGTGCACCTCCAGAACATCTCCAGATCACTTGTTTGCCTTTTTCTCTAGTTACTTTCCATTCTGGCACTCCTTTTAACTTCCCTTACCTCACCTTTGGTATTTGCACAGCCAACATCGTATGCATATATTTCCTTCCCTGCTTTGTGGTTTGACAGGTCTTGGGTTTTTGATGGCTTTTTTTTGCCTTTTGCAACCACCCTGAGTTGGAAGCCTGAGGGGGTTTGATGATGCTTTTTTGGAGGATCCTGATCCCAAACTGTGTCTGCGGACTCTCAACCATTGATGCTTTACGGCCACTCGCAGAGCTTCAGCCCAAGGTCCGGGAGATGAAGACACAAAATCTCTCCCCACAACTTCGCCACGTGTGTGCACAATCTCTCCTGAGGGCTTTGGTCTTCTGCAGGGAAAGCAATGCAAAGCTACCTCCCCTTTGGTGCATCTTTGTCCAGGTACAGAACTCAACGGGAACCATGGGCAGTCTCAGAAGAGGGCTGATGCTCTTAGCTTGTTGCTCAGCCTGATGAAAAATGGCCAAAATCTCTGCAGAAATCCTGTTCTGCTAAATCATCCTATTTTCTATTATTTTCAGTAGAATCAAAGTTTTAATTATTTTCAGAAAGGGGAAAAATATATATACAGATATACAGTAATCTTCCCTGATGCATGAAGATTAGTAACCTCTTGGGAACAGGCATATTCACTGGAGCATTGCTGGATCCTTGCTCCGTATGCACAGGATTTTGTTCTGAATAGCTCTTGGATTTTAATTAAAATTTAATAAATAATTAGCATAATCAATATTTTAAATCCTGGTATTGGTAAGGATTACACAAGGATTGTTAAGGATTGACACAGGTGTATTTGTAACCTCAAGGAGCAAGAACTATCCTATTTAAATACTACTATTTAAGTAAGTTGCCTTGCTTTAGGAAAATAATTTTTACAATCAATTAATTAGGTTTCCAGACAGTGGAAATGTTTTTCAGTGTGGATGTTTAACTTCTGGCTCTGGGAACGCAGGAATAAACTCTAAATTTGATAACAGTGATGACATCTATATAATAGTGTCCTCTGTATGCAAAGGGAGGTTTTCTGCCCCATTTTACAATGTTCTGCAAAACACTGCAGTGGAAACAAAAGCCACACCACCCCTTCTCTGGCCTGTGCCCCTGCTCCCTTCAGGACCCCACTCAGAAGCGTCAAACCCCAGGAGTGGGACCAGTCGCTGCCCATGGGCACACCTACAGCCCTGAAAACAAGCCAGGGTGGGACCTCCCCATTCCCAGCCTATTTGTTCAGACTGCAGGTTTATGATACGTTGCACCCACTTTGTCTTCCAAAACCAGATTCCAGCTTGGATTTCTCCCCTTCTTTTGAGGTGTGTGCATGTTGCTGGTTTACAGACACTGCATGGGTTACCTCTTTAAAACCCCATTTCTTCTCATTCCAAGTGAGCTGGATTTCATACTGTCAAATTTCTGTTAAAAAAATAAATAAATAGACAAATAAGACCAAAAAACTTTCATGTTCAATGGATCAATGTTGATCCATTTCTCACTGTCTTCTCTCCCAATGGAAGCTGAAATCACTCTTGAAGCCATCTCCTACTCTGTAATATTTTAACCAAGATCATCCATCTCATGTAAACATGACCGAGCTCGCCGTTTGTCAGAGCAAGGTTTGGTGCCTGTGTCGCCAATTTCCCCAGTGACTGTGTCTCACTGGGGTGCTGCACTCATCCCAGTTTGCCAGGCAAGGGTAGAACAGTAAATCCCCGTGGGGGCTGAGGACAGGGTTGCAGCTCCCAGCAAACGCTGAACCTCAGGCAACACAAGCAACCAGGTGCTCTGCAAGGCAGCTGTAGGCCATTTTCTGGTCTCCTCCTTTAGTCCCCCTTCGGGCAGTTTGATCTGCCTTTGAGTGTCCACATGCTCTGCAACTTTTCAGCTGGGGAAAAGGAGGTTTTCTGGCAGATTGGTAGTTCTGATAGTGGGTCCCTGCGGCACTTCAAGCCACCACTGTCCTGCTGAGCCCCAGGGTGCAGGTCAGCCAGAACAGCCTACCAGCACCCCACCATGTGTGGCTGCCACCTTCCCCCCTCCCCTCAGACCCAACCAGCAATGCCTGTGCCTCCCGGGGAGCCAGAGAAGTGTGTGATTGCAAATGAGAGCTTCACCTCTTCACCCAAGGAGCAAGGGGTGGATGAGATCTGATCAAGCAGCTGCTCATCGGCCCCAGGTGCCCACTGCCCATCGCTCAGGAGGCATCAGCTGGTCCGCCTCAGAAGTCCCCATGGGATGCTCCCAGCAGAGCCTCCGAGGCAACTTGGGTGGGATTTTCGAACCAGCTGGTTTTGCCTGGCTTGCAAATAAATTGCATGGATATCTCACATACCTGCATGGTTGGTGGTAGTGGAATGTATATTAGGAGTTTATATAGGGATTTCTAAGTTCCTGGGCTGGGGCATCATACTCCTCTTACCTTCTCTCCATCTTCTGAAGGAAAGATGAGGCAGAGAGCCAGGGCAAAGCCTGATGCCTGTGCACAGAGGACATCAGGAGTGCCTAGGCTGTGTATGAGCACATCTCAGAGCACACAGCCACCACAGTGACAGTTCCTGCCATCCAAACACAGAGCTGATCCTCAAGGAAACCTTCTCCAAAGTTTGCTGTGTGTCTCCATATTCTGATCCAGATCTACAGGAGCACGTGGCTGAAGCAGATGTGAAGCAAGCCAAACAATTTATTCTATTGTGTTTCCCACCCAGTTAACAGGAAGAGCTCACTAAGGTGGAGCTTTGCTGGTGTAGGAAGCCTTACAGGTCCTTACATACACTTGAGAAACACCGTGAACAGCAAAAGAATTTTAATTTTAAAAGTTGATGAATAAGAATAGCTCTGTGGACACCCTGCCAGCATCTTGTGAGAAGTGGATACTAAAGGCAACCCTGCATAAGCTGGAAACACAAGTGTAGGACATGTTCAGATTTTGGCACAGTGACTTGGAGAAGGAATGAGCTCCAGTAAGATGGGAGTGCTGTTTACACCTCACGGGGTAAAACTATACCTCTTTGCCTTCTTATATAGTGCCTCTGGGAAAGGCACAACCGTGCCTCCCACAAGCACCTGCTCAGGGCTTTTCAACTCTGATCTCTGCACTCCCGTTGGACCTCTCCTTACACAAATCCCTACTTCATCTCCCTCCCTTCCTCCATCAGCTGGTTGCTTTTCTTATGTAGCTGGTGGGGTGGCAGAGAGGCTGCTGCTCCTCAAACACCATGGGTGAAGCACTGTACAAATCCAAAGCTCCCCCAAATATTAAGCAAGGCCTTGCTCTGAGCACAAGGTGGCCTTCCCACATCCCAGGCTGAGGAAATGGAAACATCTCCTGAAAATGGATGCTGTTAAGGCTATCCTTGTTGCTTCTGTGGGCATGGGGTTATGTACCAAGACATGCCGTGCTGCTTAAATAACAAGCACTCCTGCACTAGCCCTTTCTCCATCTCACGTGGCTCAGGTGGAGTACCCAGCCCACCGAAGTAGGACCAGAAACCGAGTGTGAGGGCCAAGGAAACAAACCCTAATCCTGGCAGGCTGAAAAGTACTTTTCAGTATCTTGCAACATGGGAGCTTTCAGAGCAGTGATGGAGCTTGTCCAGATCCCCATCCTGGGTTGGAGCTGATGTGCATCACCCCAGGGCAATGGCTTCATTAACATCAGTGCTAGTGCCAAGCTCTACAGCACAGGATTCTTTTAAAAGACAGCCCTCTGGAGATAGCTGCCTTCTGCTGTCATTCAAGCCCACCACTAAGATAAAGGCTGCTTTAAATCCTCAAGGAGAGGAACTTATCACAGGGTCTTGGTGGAAGAAGCAGCTTTGTTTCCATTTTTCCTTTCAAATGTAAGCACCTTTTTCTCTACCTCTCCTGCTAGAGCAGTTTGCACATTCCATCATTCAGATGTCTGACATACCACTTCACAAAGCGTTCTTTATCCATAGCTGTGACAAGCAAATTACACTGAATTAAGCTCATCTACCTTGGCCTCAAGGGATGTTGGCTATTAAACTGTCTGAGAATTGGCATCCTGAAGCACTGTCACCACTCAGCCTGGAGGAAGACGCTGAGACGGTTGTGTTACCCAACAGAAAAAGGGCTGATTTTTTCAGGCTTGTAACTAAAATAGCACATAGGGAGTGTGTAGTCCTGCACAAGTAATTCCTTCTCATAAAACTCTCACTTGCAACTGACTCCAACCCTTGTTCTAACTAACCACCACTTCTGCTGGGGTCTGAACAGGCAAGAGACATACAACAGGGTGAAAATTATAGGACCACCTTCCAAGATCCTTTATGACAGAGCTTAAGGTCATTTCACACAACACAGCTAACTCCTGCATGCTTCACTCACACTCCACTCATGCTTTGCTGTCTTCTTGTTTCAGTTGGCAAAGGAGAATTTACACCATTTCCTATAAAATAGAATCATAGAATCATTAAGGTTGGAAGAGACCTTCAAGATCACCCAGTCTGTACATCACCACTAAACCATATCACCCAGTGCCACATCCAGACACCTCTCAAACACCTCCAGGGAAGGAGACTCCACCACTTCCCTGGGCAACCTATTCCAATATCTAATCCTTACAGTGAACAAATTTTTCCTAATGTCCAATCTGAATCTCCCCTGCTGCAATTTAAAGCCGTTTCCTCTTGTCCTTTCACTATGGGCACAGCAGAAGAGACCGACCCCTGTCTCACTACAGCCTCCTTTCAGGCAGTTGCAGAGAGCGATGAGGTCCCCCCTGAGCCTCCTCTTCTCCAGACTGAACAACCCCAGCTCCCTCAGTCGTTCCCCATAAGACATATTTTCCAGTCCCTTCACCAGCTTTGTTGCCCTTCTCTGGACACACTCCAGCCCCTCGATGTCTTTTTGAAGTGAAGGGTCCAAAACTGAACCCAGCACTCGAGGTGCAGCCTCACCAGTGCTGAGTACGGCGGGACAATCACTGCCCCTTTCCTGCTGGCCACACTGTTCTTGATACAGGCCAAGATTCCATTGGCCTTCTTGGCCACCTGGGCACAATGCTGGTTCATATCCAGCCGGCTGTCAACCAGCACCCCCAAGTCCCTTCCTGCTGAGCAGCTTTTCAGCCACTCTTCCCCCGAGCCTGTATCAGTGCCTGGGGTTGCTGTGGCACAAGTGCATAACATCCTAATTATGTCTCACAGAAATGTGCTGCAACAGGTTGTGGAGAAATCTTCGTGCAAAGCCACCACAGACATGGTAGCTGATGAGACACACGGGACTTGGGCTGCTGATGGCTCTCAGCAAAGAAACACAGAGGAACTTGCTCTTTTTTTTTTTAGAAGAGCCCATCTAGCACAAATGAGACACCAAGGACTGTGATATTGTTTGAACAGGCAGTAGCACATGCCTGCCACCTGCATTAAAAGCATCTCCCCGAGAAAGCAAAACATCAAAACATAACTCCCATAAAAATTAAGCATTGCACATAGAAAGTAAAAAGGAATTTGGAGAGAAGTTTGTGGTCACTCCTTTCTGGCTCTGCTTGAGCAGTTTGCCACCTACAGATTAATCACCCCAGACCCAGAAGAGACTTGGCCCAGCAGTGGCTTCAGAATGAAGGAAAAAGAAAGCCGAAAGGAAACCTGCACTAACACTGGCCAGCCTCACAGCTGGGTACTGCGTGGGCACTGCCACAGGCAATTCAGTGAGTACTTTCCAATTCACATACACACAAGAAAGGACAGGACAGACCTAGTCTCATTTCCTTCCTCAGCTGCTCTTCCCCACTACTCATGCTGAAACCCTCTTTTGGGGAGATTCTGATTGGACACAGCGGGAAATTTTTAACGATGAGGGAATTGCTCTTGGAATAATCTCCCCAGGGAAGTGGTGGATTTCCCATCATTGCACACCTTTAATATTCAGCTGGACAAGGTGCTGGGCCATTTTGTCTAGACCGTGCTTTCGCCAAGGTTGGACCAGATGATTCTTGAGGTGCTTTCAAACCTGGTATTCTATGATTGATTCTAAAAGGGGTCATTGCAAAACATACTTATTTCTTCTTAAAGAAGCTAGGTTCTTATCAGGTACAATAAACTCAGAGCTGCCACAAGCCAGGCTTGCTGGGAGTGTCAAGGTGAAAGCACAACAGTATATTTATCCTCACAATCAAGCTAAGCTTGTGGCCCATTTTCAACATAAGCCTACTCTAGAAAAACAATTTGTTCTTTAATCAGAGCAACAAAGACAGGCTCCCAGACTCCAGCTATTTGAAGTACACTCAGATTGGTCTGGATAAGTGTTGGTGAAAAATGAAAAGCTTTCAAGTTTTTGAATCTAGTAACAAAAGCTGAGCAAGGCGAGCAGAGAGGCAGGGCTCACACACTGGCTGCTGCATCCTGAGCTGCCCTCTCCCCCATGGGAATTTGCAACTATTCTATTAAATGTTCTCAAAGGTGCTTTATTCTTCCTCCCATCTCTGTAACCCTCACCTAAAAAGCTCCCCAGAGCAAAACAGGAACAGGACTATTTTTGTTTATTTATTTATCAGTTCAGGAAAGTAATTTATAGCCTTGCCCTTCAATATTCCTAAAACCAATATATAAAAAAAAATATTTGATGCAGAAGATAATTTCAAATTGTCACTAATATGACAAGATTAACCTTATCTGCAACAGAAATATACCCCATCTTGAAGGTACCAGGGGTTATACCAAGCATTGAAAAAACTTTTCTTTCCACAGTTCTAGAGAATGAAACCTCAAATTCCTCCTCCCAAATGACCAGCTAACTCAGACATCAGAATAAGTCAAATACTAAAATTTTACTTCCCTGTAGGATATAATTTTTTTGAGGTAATCTGCAATATGTCTACTAAAAAAGGAGTAGAATGAATGAAACTACTGCAAATGGAGTAGCAGGCTACTTACAACTAAATATAGAATGTAATTTAGTTTTATTATATTTAGGTGATAAGCTGTGTCTTCATCTCAAATACCTTGCTAACAGGAAAATTAAATTCAAGCACAAACTAATGGCAAGAGTCCTTTTTCTCAGTTGGATGCATTTGCCTTTGCAAAAATGAAATTAAAGCCAGTCTGCTACTTTTAAACAAAGCATTGGAGACATCACAATATACTGGTACCAAATAAGGTTTGAATTAATATGAATATTAACTATTATGCATTAAGATAAATATGCATCAACAAGAAAGAAAAAACCTAGACAATAGTACTTTAGCCAAAGAAAAGTTACTCTTGTCACCATTTCAGTATCTGGTAATAATCTAGACATTTTAAACCGGCAAGTTCAAAGTGTACATGTAAAAATTAAGGATGAAAAAAGGCTTTCATTTGAAAAACAAACCAAAAAGAAGTTTAAGGCACTCACACTTATATATTTATTTTTATTCCAGAAACTGAGGAAAGCCAGATTTTTACAACAATTGTGTCAAAATGAAACATAGAATGTGCTGCATTGGAAGGAACTCATCAGGATCATTGAGTCCAACTCCTGTCCCCGTGTGTCCCCAAGAGTCACACCACGTGCCCGAGAGCATTGTCCAAATGCTTCGTGAACTCAGTCAGGCTTGGTGCTGTGACCACTGCCCTGGGGAGCCTGTTCCAGTGCTCAACCACACCCTGGGGGAAAAACCTTTTCCTGATATCTAACCTAAACCTCCCCTGATTCAGCTTCCTACTGTTACCCCGAGTCCTGTCGTTGGTCACAGGAGTGAAGAGATCAGTACCTGTCCCTTCTCTTCCCCTCGTAAGGGCGCCATAGGCTGCAATGAGGTCTCCCTTCAGCCTCCTCTTCTCCAAGATGAACAATCCAAGTGACCTCAGCCGCTCCTCATAGATCATCCCTTCTAGGCCCTTCACCATCCTTGTGGCCTTCCTCTGGACATGCTCCAGTAGAGTTTGATGTCCTTTTTATATTGCGGAGCCCAAAACTGCACACAGCACTCGAGGTGAGGCCGCACCAGTGCGGAGCAGAGGAGGTTATAACACAGCATTACTAAAGCAACATAAACTTGATTCAGATATTTTGTTTAATTTTAAGACTCTTGAGCACTTAAACCCCTACTCCACTCATAATTTCTTCACCTCAAACATGGTTTATGTTTCAGGCTGGTTTTTCTTCTGCACCCCATCTGCAGCTCAAGTGCATCTGGATGTATCGTACTAGTTGATATTCAGACTACATGAAGCACTTGGAGGACAAAACCCGGCATATGTCATAAAATCATGGTGTGGTATTAGATATCAAGATAAGAATGAGTTACAGAAACCTTAGAAGACCTATTCAGTCAGGAACATCTCTACATTTTGTAGATGAAAAGGAGTTGTCTGATTTATGAAACGTAGCTTAGCAATAAACCCACGTTCAGCATATCTCCAGCTGATCAGCTACATGTATGCAACAGGGGTAATGACACTTTACAAAGGCCCTGTATTTTTTTCTGCTATTTAAAACCAAACCAACCATCTCAGCAGTTAATGGAAGCCTGCCACTTGCCAGAAAAACTCCTGTCAGATACTGTTTCTCAAGACACAATGCAATACAGATGTACAAGGGGGGACTGGGGTGGTGGTGTTGATAAAAAGGAATACAGGCAAAGGTCATATGCAGATTTATGAAAAATAAATTTATTACATAACACCTTGTTTTAACAATGTTTGATTTTTTTTATTCAGAATACTTGCGTCATTCATGTAAAATAGTTTGATACAGTACATTGTATGTAAGTTTTTTCCTCATAAATTCTAAGGCTCTCCTAACACCTTGATCCTTTGCTGTAGGAATGGCACCCCTAAACAACGTGCGAACATTAAAAAATAATTAACTGAACAAAATTTAAAATCCACGACACCAAGCTGGCTCTCAAAAATCATGACGAAATATCTGAATGGATGCCGGACCTTTTAAGGAAATATCATTCATGCTTTTTTAATCCCAAAGCATGCTCACAAATCATTAACACCAACAGGAGAAAAAATAAAACACTGTCTGTGACAATCATTTTAGTTTGTTTGCTGAACCAAACATGTTTATATCAATGACAACATACTTATTTTACTATCAAATAGCAGCTTTAATACCAGTCAAGTCATAGATTTAAAAACAAAAAATTATGTTGGAAATTAATCTTTGGGACATTCGTAATTGCTGGAAAAAAATGCAAACGTTTTCATGTTCTTAAAAAAATCTCATCGTAGCAATCGTTTCTGTCATAAAACATTTATCTAGGTGGAAAATGAACCAACCCACAAAAGTCACTAAAAATAAACGTCTATCAAAATTGTCTCAATCAGAGTCACGGTTAGTTTGCTTTTTTGCCATGGTAACATATACTGTATGCTTCAAGTACCAGTTCAAAGATGTGTACTATTGGTCAGATAAAGTTGTTACATCAAGAGAATTCACCACATACGACAACAAAAATGCTTGCCCCTAGCACATTTCACAGCTTCAACTGCTACAGACTGTCACTGAAAAAAAATGCATCGATCAGTCTGAACCATGTCAAGTAAACTATGGAAGTAGCATATCCACAACACAAACTGTGCTAGCACTTTCTTTTCAAGTCTAACCCCAAAAACAGGTACAATTTGGGAGCCACTACTCCGCTCTGTGGAAGGGGGTGGATCGTGGCAGTCGGACAGGTTGGAGGTGTGGTTGTACAGTACATTCTCGTGGCCCAAGCCGGGTTCCAGGCAGGCAGCTGCACGGCCGGTCCTGCAGCATTAGCAACAGTGCATTGACGTTATTGGGATGCAGCTCAGTACCGATGAGTCTGATGTGAGTACTGTGGCGGCTGCTGGGAGGTAGTTGAATACCCCATGCTGCTCTGTGGCTGTGATGTGCTTGGTCCAGGGTTGGGGTAGGCAGCATGGGGGTTGGAACGCTGCAGAGGGGTACAAGCAGAGGAAATGCAATCCTTCGTAACGGGTACATTGCAAGACACTTTCACCTACTGATTTATTTCAAGAGGCACAAAGCACACAGTGTCAAAGCAGCTGCACTTCCCAGCTTCCTTTCACTTACTCTGATTACAGCAGGTGCAGGTATGGACACCAGGAATACCAGATTAGAAAGTGCCAGTTACCACCCTCCAGCTATCCATCCTAATTACCTCCTGTGAATCTACACCCACCACAGCCAAACCTCCAGCCAACCCTCCAGGTGGTTACAGTACACCTGCATGTCACATGAGGCTACCCCCCTCATGGCAGCGGTCTTCTCCCCTTGCTCCCTTCCCCTACTGAGAAGGTATGTTGGGGTGGAGGTCCAAATGGTGCATCTTACTGCTGCTGAGCCACTCTGCATTATTCTGGATATTTTCCTATGCAGAGGATATGCTTGCCACCCTTTCGTGTGACCTAGGAGTAAAGGCTGAGAGCACTGTGATTATTTAGGCTAAGGTGTCATCTAGCAGCACCCTTACAAATACTTGAAGGAGAGCTAAAGACAACAGCCACACACTTCTTTGTGGAACCAGATATTTCAGGGAGAAATGGCCATAGATTGTGGCTTAGGAGGTTCAAGTTGGACACTGGGGGATGTGGGGGGATCATTAAGAGACCAGAATAGCACTAGAAGAACTTGTCCAGAGAGGCTGTGGAGTCTCTATATATGAAGGTTTTTAAGACTCAACTAAACAAAGCCATGGCTGACCTGTTGTAACACTAGCAACAGTCCTGCTTCAAGTGAGATACAGTTAGATGGTCTCTGGAGGCCCCTTTCCACCATTACTTATTGAATGGATCATTCATCACTGCAAGAAGCTCTGAGCAAACCAGCAACTGCCTACTTTAATTTTAACCTAAAAGTTATTTACACATCATGCATTATAAAGGAAAAAAGGACTGCATGGGAGATTCTCAATCTAAGCACATAACCACTTGGTGGCATTCAACATTTCATTAGGTTAACATAATTTTGGTACAATACCGTGCTGTTTTACATTAAGGTTTAAACACACACAAATTTTGCAGCATTTAAAAACTGCTGCATAACTTCTGAATTCTTGATATCAGAAGATTACTAGGATTTGTAGCAAAAGCTGCTTCTAGTAAAGGTCTGGAAATTTCTCAAAGGTGAATATGCCAGGACTAAGGTACTGCTACTGAGACCTGGATACGCAAAACCATGGTGAGCCAACATTCTGAAAAGATAAAATATTAAATAGCTTTACAGAGTTTATAAGTCACAAAATAAAATAAATAACTGCATTTTTTCCTGCCGCTCAGCATTTAGAACAGACACTGAGATGATGGCAGAAATGAAAAGGCAAACTCTACTTGTTAACATATGCTCACAGGACTGAGCTAATTCTCTAGGGGTGTATAGTATAGCGGGAAAGAAACAGCTGGACCAGCACTTAATGCCAGCAGGAATGAACCAGCACTGCTGACCTGCACCGTTAACACAGCGACTGCACTTTTGTGACATTTGCCTTCAGTCTTGAGAGATGGACTAAAGCCACTTGTCAACAGAAGTGCCACAGCTCTGGGTCATTCTTAGCCGTGTAACAAATATAGGATGTACTTCGGAGAGCAGAAATCCCTGACTGTTCTTTCTGCCCAAGCGTGACTCCTGCATGTAGAACACCATCACAAGTTTAACCATTTAAAACCCACCCATGTCAGTTGTAAACGCTTTCTGCATTCTGACTTCTAAAAGAGGTCTTATTTTAAGATGGAAGCAATTAAAAACCATTAGATCCTTTCATGATACCTGTCTCGACAAATGACTTTTGTTTAAGAGCAAATGTAAATGTCCAATCCTTTCTAAATACCATTTCGCACCCAGAGGGTTACAACAAGCAAAAGCTCATAGTAGTGGAATTGCTCCAGTCTGTTTAGTCACACTGCCCTTGGTAGTGTCACATTGCAGATTTAAACAAGAAAGCAAGGAAGTCTGTGTGCCATGTGTCTACTATTTTATGCATGACAGGAAAGGATACAAGGTCAACTTACTCCACAGAGAGTAATTTGACTTCTGAGTGGATGGAGAAACTGTCTTAGTGTGCCTTGCCCAGGAGATGGCAATCCTCCTTCACAAGCTTTATATGGGGAATTTGAGCAAATTAAATGAAGAACAAAGGAACAGGTGTTTGATTAAAACAGAGGGCTGTATTGTAATATTTGTTTGCCATTTCCTCAGGTTGCAAGATCAGAAGTAAAAAATGTGAGGAATTTTTTTCAGGGAGACCTGAAACCACCAACAGGCAGCTTTAACTGCTTTTCTTCTACTGCCAGCAAGTTCAGGTCTCCTCTCTTTGATTACCACAGTTTCCAGGTTCCATAATCAGAGCAAATCCACCCACTGCCTTGGAAGACTTGGGGGAAGATTTTTATTTATTTATTTAAACCAGGTGTTCTGCCTCCTTAGAGATACAGCAAAAAGATTAGCCTGGAACAGTCAAGTTACTGGTAAGAGCTCCTGAGATAGTGATAACTGCTACTTTGCTATCTCAAGGCAAAGGTATTCTGAAATTGTGTTTGTTGGCAAGAGCTGCCCCCAGCTATAATCCTGGGATGGGTATCTGAGAGTACAAAAGTTTTGATGGGCATGAGCTGAAAACAAACCAACATCATCAACTGCTGCTGAGGAAATTTGTGTCTTCCAGCTTCTCCACTAGCAAACCTCAACTCTTGCTCACACAAGTGGAAGCTGAAGTTTGTTCAGAATGCCAAGCTGCAGCAGCAAAATGAAGTGAAGGGCATTTAAGCAGGGCATGTAAATGGGGCTCCCTGACACAGCATATGCAACCTCTGCACCAATCTCCTTAGATAGGTCACTCAGCATGAGAGGAAGATTAAGAGTTGCAGCTGCATTTGCCTTCTTAAAAATACGCAGACAGAACAAAAGTGGTTGAAAGGGACAGCTAAATGGCCAAAACAGCCATCAACTGCAGCTTGCCAACTTGAAAGACATGAAGTTCCTGTAAAAGAGTGCTCTGTGATGCATGATCTAACTAAAAGAAAGGCGAAGTTTATATTTACAGGCACCCCACACTGCAGCACTGTAGTTAATGCTGACCACTGTTTCAAACAGCTCTAAAAATCTACATTGTTCAAGGAGAATGACTTGAAAACCGATACGTTACTCATGTCCTGGCATAAGCTGAGTTAAGGCACTTGGGGATTATATGAAGTGTCTCACAACAGAGCTCCTGAAAACGTCCTTATTTTACTTTTTTTAGTACTTTCAAGTTTTGGACAATGCTGGAAGTACACAGATTTATCTAAGTGATGCCCTCAGGCAGCTTTCGAGGACATCTGGTACGCTCAGGAACAAACACTGAAATGCAAGATTTCAAAGCCCATTGGTGTCTATGGACAAACAGTATCAGACTGAAAAGGAAGTTGACAGTAGCAGTTTTACTGACACCTTTCTGTAACTCTCCCTAATTTTTGCTACAGAATATAAACATAGTTTCCAATATTAGGGTCTCGTATTTAGGTATTAATCTTTAACTGAAAACACTGCCAGTAGTTTCTGACTTCCCCATCTTTTGATTTCATCCAAGACACTTCCAATTGGCTTTCTGTACTATGCATTCCACGGGAACCAGTTCCTGCAGGCTAACATTTCCACCAGCATGCCTCCTCTTGAAATCTTCTATTCCCCAGGCTTCCAAAATCTTCCACCCCTCTGACTGCTCCTATGCATATAATTTAAAGTCTTCCTTACTCCTCTTCTGTAACTTCTTAGCTTGCATTAACTAAAGGCTCTGTCCTTAACGCTCTTCTCCCCAGTCTGCAGGAGTAACCTCATCCAAAACCACAAGTTCAGGTATCATTCCCTGGGATGACTGTCATATACTCTTCTGCTACAGACTGATTTCCTTCTGTCTGACCACAAGCTCAAATGCAGCAAGGCTAGAACACAGTTTTCAAGTTTTCCTCAAGCTTTTTTCCTACACTCCTCATCTTCCTCACTCATTTATCACTACCACCTCACCTGCCTCTTCAGATCTGTAATACTGGGCTTACTCAACCTGGTATCTCACTTGGTCTTCAAGACAGAGATTTCAACAGCATCACGGCTAGTCTTTCTGTTTGTCATCCAAAATACTGCTTTCTCATCCATTTGCCCAACTAAAACTCTTGTTCAGATTCTTATTTCACAGCTTGTTTACTGCAATATCCTTCGCCTCCTACCATTACAGCCTTGTTCAAATAAAGAATGGTATTTTTACGTGATAGAGAGCGCAGCACAACAGACTCCTGGGTCCATGATCAGCATTTCCCAACATGAAGGTAATAAATTAATAATTGTAAGAATCTCTGATCCTAATTTCCTTACTGCTAACCTAAAGAGCATCAGCATATCAATTTACAGGCAAACCATCAACTAAATGCCTATGAAAAAACATCTGGAAGATGCCAAAAATACCAGTTAATAAGTGACATTTATAAAATTACTTTTTTAGCTTAAAGATACACTGCTGTAAACATGAGAACCAAATACACAATATATGAATAAAACAAATACCTGATAGTCTGAGGTCATAATAAGTCCACCTGAGGTAGTGGTAGGAGGAACAACTCTCACTTTTTTCAGTGGGGGTCCCTGCGTGTGACTGTTGTCTTGGTTCCCTGGATGACCAGTTCCATTAGTATGGTTATTGCCCTGCTGCTGCTGCTGGTTCTTCTCAATTGTTTAAACACAAAGAAAAATTTCAACTCAAAAGCAGCACATGAAATAACATGAAAACAGGAAATAGTGTGAAAGCCAGTGAAGCATGATGATACTGTTCTTCTAGTACTTACTTTATCTCCTTTATCATCTGGTTCTTCTTCTGTTAAAAATTCTCGTTTTGGGTAAGGGATTTGACAACCTGCAAAAACACTGCCCCCCAAAAAAGTCTATTTATCACTGTATTAGAACAGAAGGGTTAGACCTGTAAGTTTCATACTTCACCCATGCTAGTTTCAAGTTACCTAAGCCATAGCCTAATACCTGGAATCAATGGAGAAGTTCTCCCTGTCTTACTTTCATCATATTCTAAACTTAATAAATCTATTCACACTTATTTTTAATCTTCAGTTGCCTCTTACACACTCATTTAAACTCCTAATAGTTTTCACAGTTTCTGGTAACTGGTGGCTGGAAAGGTACACCAGCTGTTAGATATCTGCAAGGGCACAAAGAGCTATCTTAATCCAGCTGTCATGTAAGTCACAATCTCAGGACTAACCAAAAATACTACTGGAAACTCCACTGACTTAAAAAACACCTGGAACAAAGTTTAAAAATAACTAGAAATTTCACCTTTCAGTTTATATCTCATGGTCTACATGGATTCACTAGTGCAAGCTAATATTTACCTGCCCTTAATCAGTATAATCTATTTATAATAAAGTCTCTGCACACCTGTTAGCATTACTCATTGTGTATTCACTTTAAAATGTCAACCTAAAGTTGAGAAAAAAGACAAACGCTGTCCTAAAAGCAGGTTCTGCGAAAGTAAATCATTCACATGACATTAACTCAGAGACAGGTCACGAGCTGTTACAAATAATCCAGTCAGTTTTAGTGAAATTATTTAGTTTTTAATTAATTGCTTATAAATTCTTCCCTAGATAACAGTAGAGAATCATACACAGCATGCAATTAGCTTTCCTAAAAAGGTGTACGACCATGCTCACTGGGTAGTCTTTTGGGAGGGGGCTTAATTTTTAATGAAATCATTCATTGTCCCTAAATCTCCTCCCTTTTGTAAATCTCCCTGCGCAAACAAAAAAGAGGAGTGCCTACAGAAAATGGATTTAACTTGTTAAGGATGACAGCACAGAGACACAGAGTTGACTTCCCCCACCCACTGAATTTACAACAAAGAGTAAGACAGAAAAATGTAAACTCATTAGAGTGTCATCTGGCATTCTGGAGCAGAGAAGTGGACCTGCAGGCACTTAGCAGTTGTCTACCAAGATCTGTAGCATGCATAATCAACCTGTCAGTGAATAACAAGATTAGTGCTGCGACTAATAGGATCAAAGTTCCATAAAGCAAGAGATTAATAAGAACGCTACTTAATTTTAAAAACCACAAATGGCATTTTAGTGGTTATAGCTTTCACTCGTTGTTAGACAGCAAGTATTTAGCTCAATGTTCACAAAAATATTTATAGCAGAGAGAAAGCACACATTCCTAAAGCATCTCTGGATGTACTGATAGGTTAATAAACTGACCACTTACTCGGATGTGGGAAGAGGATCTTCTAAGAAATAGGGATCCTGCATAGCCTGTTCTGAGGTAATTCTCTTTATTGGATCCATAGTGAGCAATTTCTGAAGCTGCAAAAATAAAAGATAAAAAGTACTGCATTACCAAAATAATTTACAAAAACTTCACTATATTATTCTTGAAACACGAGCTGATACAAATGTGTCTGAACTCAAAACCCTAACCATAAATGACAAACACATTCTTCTCTCTTGTTGAAACAGTAACTTCATTTCCCGTTGAAGAACAATATTTTCACTTGCAAAGCCCAAGACACTCAGTTCCAGTAACAACTGTTCTAACAAAAACATTAAAAGACTTTCCACCACGTACCAGTAGCTTTAATCATAGAATAGTTTGGGTTGGAAGGGACATTTAGATCAGGTTGCTCAAAGCCCCGTCCAACCTGACCTTCAGTGTTTCCAGGGAGGAAGCATCTTACCACCTCTTTGGGCAACTTGTTCCAGTGCTTCATCATCCTTATTGTAAAAAAATTCTTCCTTGTATCTAGCCTAAATCTACCCTCTTCTAGTTTAAAAACACTGACCCTTGTCCAATCACAACAGGTCCCTGTCTTATAAGAACCCTTTAAGTAATGAAAGGCCACAGTAAGGTCTCCCCAGAGCCTTCTCTTCTCCAGGCTGAACAACCCCAGCTCTCTCAGCCTGTCTTCACAGGAGAGGTGCTCCAGCCCTCTGATCATCTTTGTGGCCTCCTCTGGACTCGCTCCAACAGATCCGCGTCTTTCCTGTGCTGAGGACTCCAGAGCTGGATGAAGTACTGCAGGTGGGGTCTCAGAGTGGGGTAGAGGGGCAGAATCACCTCTCTCAACTTGCCAGCCACACTGCTGGTGATGACACAGCCCAGGATGCAGTTGGCTTTCTGAACCGCAAACGAACATTGCTGGCTCATGTCCAGCTTTTCATCCACCAGTACCCCCAAGCCCTTCTCTCTTTAATGGCCTCTTCACTTCTCACAAGAAGATGCAACATGCATATATTTAGCCTGGTTTCTTCAACTACACTGCACTTAACAGGAAGCAATATAATATCCATCTAGATTCAAATAATTCTTAGCAATTAGTAAACAGAAGTGATTCCATGTCTATTATTGTTCATTATTTAGTACTGTCATACTAGCACATCTCCACTGTCATCCGTAGTATTTTCAAGATGTTATATGAAGTCACTCCTTAGAAAGTCTTTAGGCTGTGAAAGAAAAGTAGTCACCAACATGTTCAAAAATCCCACCTGGTCAGATAACTTACCATCACCCACTCCAGCATGTGCTTGTTTATCCTGACAAATATGGACTCTCAGACACATCTGTGTGCTACATGCAGCTCAAAAGAGCAGTTGTGCGAAACCTTAAGTTTTAGCTGATTTTTTCCATGACATGATGCAAAATCCTCTAGAGAAGTCTAATAAGCTCTCTCCTCCATAGGCACATCAAGTCTGAGTTCCAGTGCTATTGCACTACCAGTGTAAGACCTCAGCCATTATCTTTGTAACTGATGAATTGGGTATCAACTACATGAAAAAAAAAATCTTTCCAAAATGCCTGTATTGGTTAGAGACAGTGAAGATGACCACAAAGTATAAATATGCAGAAAACAAGGCAAAGTATAATGTTTTCCAAAACAGTTGAGCTCAGTTAACTAAAAATCCAGCAAAACCTTACCCTTTGAGAATGCACCTCTTACTCTCATTGGGAAGTGTTAAAAGATGGCTAAGAAGCACACTAGGTATTTGCTGCCTGATGCCCAACGTTAAAAAAAAGGCATACCAGATGTTTCAGTAACACACAGCAGAGTAAAAATCCTAAGGTAATGCAGAAGTGAAAATTTAAGAAAATAAAATTGACCTAGACAAAGCATAGTGAAAAAAAATTTATATAAAGAGTAGGATACTAGCCAGGAACTCCTCTTGAGTAATTTCAAGTACTAATAACAGACATGAAGCACAACATTAAAGATTGAAAGATAATTCTAAAAACAAAGTTTTTACTGTTTGTACTATTTTTTCTCTTCCACTCATTTTGTACCCACGTAAGTATTTCAGAAGCTGGCTGGGCTTCATACATTTGTCACTGCAGCATCTCAACAGTGATTTTCAATAAAAGCCACATCAGAAACATGCTGTCTCCACGAGTCTGAAGATATTTCTCCATTTTCGGAATAGCAGATGAGTGGTTTTATTTAACTCCAGCACTGAATTGTCAAAGACAATGATCTTGAAAGAAAAATCCTACTCTTTCACCCTAAAGCTGTATTTTTATCATGGATCGAATAAGACATGCAGAAACTACATATTCAAATAATAGGCATTTTACATTTGCTATTCATACTCTTCTTCATGGAATTAAATTAACCTTTATAAAAAGATCTAGTGTCATGATCTATGCCTGAACTAGCCATCTCCTTTCACTAGCTGTTAAAGGAGCACACCCAACCACAATGCAGACCTCCACGCTGCAGATAGCTAAAGTTAGGAAAGTACATTTTATTCTCCTCAGCCCTCAGTTTTAATGGCATGGTTAAGAACATAACAAATACATATTACCACCATAAATCCAGTTTTGTTTTTCATATGATTAACAAGGACAAGTAAGTTATTTCAGCTCTTCAAGTCTGCATGTAGTCTTTATAGAATATCAGTCTGAACAGAACAACTCTTGTTCCATAAAACAGCTCAAAAAGCAATCCCAGGAGCCAAAAAAGGGGAAGGCAAAAAATGAAAAATAATTCCCAACATGCTGAAAAACATTTCTATCAAAAAACATTGCAAAATTCTGGTGTCATTTCTGGCAATTAGGTTATAAAGATGTCCATCACATACTGACGAGATGTGAGGTATGTGAGGTGATTCTCCCCCTCTAATCCGCTTTTATGAGACCCCACCTGCAGTGCTGTGTCCAGTTCTGGAGTCCCCAACATAAGGACATGGAACTCTTACAGGAAGTCCAGAGGAGGGCCATGAAGATGATCAGAGGGCTGGAGCACCTTTCCTATGCAGACAGGCTAAGAGAGTTGGGGTTGTTCAGCCTGGAGAAGAGAAGGCTCCAGGGAGACCTTAGAGCAGCCTTCCAGTATCTGAAGGGGGCCTACAGGAAAGCTGGAGAGGGACTTTTGACAAGAGCATGTAGGACAAGGGAGAATGGGTTCAAACTAAAGGAAGGTACTGTTGCCCTTCTCTAGACACACTTCAGCCCCTCAATGTCCTTCTTGTCATGAGGGGCCCAAAATTGAACACATGATTCAAGGTGCAGCCTCAAAATCCTTGCAGTGGGACCCATCTCACTTGATTTTAGCCATCCCAATGTTAGATCCATCATCTTGACTTGGCAATATTAGATTAATGGTTGGACTTAGTGATCTTACAGGTCTTTTCCAACCTAAATGATTCTATGATTCTCAGCCAGCTTTCCATGCTCCTTCTGGTTAGGAATATGATGGAATAAAGGTTGGACTTGATGACCCTGGAGGTCCCTTCCAACCATAATGATTCTAAGATTCTATTCTATGATTCTAAGGTAGATTTAGGTTGGATGTTAGTAAGACGTTCTTTGCTGTGAGGGTGGTGAGACACTGGCACAGGTTACCCGGAGAAGTTGTGGCTGCCCCCTCACTGGCAGTGTTCCAGGCCAGGTTGGATGGGGTGTGGAGCAACCTGGTCTAGTGGGGCGTGTCCCTGCCAAAGGCAGGGGGGTTGGAACTAGATGATCTTTAAGGTCCATTCCAACTCAACCCATTCTGTGATTCTATGAGCAAAGTTGATCATAATCACCAGCAGAAAACAGAAAACACAAGAAAAGTTTAATGATTGTGCAACCATTATCACACAGGGGATCAAAACTACTATTTTGCCCCCTTGTTCAGGTGTCAGCATAGAAGTGAATCTTCCACTATTACAAATATTTTCTATTTTAAAAACTGTACAAGGAGCAACTGGCTGAATGACATAATAAAAATGCAGTAAACTTTATAAATTAGCAATGAATGGGACAATCACTACAGTTCACATGGACCAAAGTAACCAAATGGAATATGAAGCATCACTCAATTAACCAGAAGCAGCAGATGCATACCCATTTTCTAGGGCATAAACAAATTAGAAAAAAAAAAACTGAAAAGTGAAAGTGGAAAAAAAACGTCAGCTGCTAAAGCAGGAAGGATCCAAAGTTGTCTCATGTTAACACATCAGTTCTGCATGTGAAAAGGGACCATGTGCATGAATGTCAGTAAAGAGGAAAAAAATCTGGTTAATTCAAGTTGAGAAATCAAAACACTTCATTTTTGGCAATGACAACAATCTCTGGATTTACCAGTCCTAGAATTAATAGTTCTGGCATATTTTATGATAGTAGATGCAAACAGTTTTTTAATCTGTTCTGATGCAGAGAGTAAGAGGGCTCTGAGACAGCTTGTGGGGAGCATGTCTGGAAGAACTGATACCAAGAGATTCACTGAACTTGTTCAGGCTCTGTTGGAGAGGCCTAAGACATTCATCTGCAGTCCAGCCTGGCCTCACACAAGTGAAAATGTAAGGCACTTTCTGATTTTCACAGTGCCTGAACAGTGTTTTAATGTGTTAGTTTGGAAAGACCAGGGTTTTAAAATGGGATTTGATTCTCAAGTTAATTGTTCGGACAGACAGCAGTTAGCAGAAAACTGAAAAGACATTTAGAGCTAATTAACTATGAACTGCACAGTACTTCCCTCACAATCCATATCTATGGGAGGTACAAATGAACATGGCTACATGGACACTACTAAATACTCTGCTTTTCAGCTTGCATGACACTGACTGACACAATCCAAATGGCACAAAGCTTGCTCTCTTGCTGTCAGTTTTGTGGAGGGAAGGTGGGTGGAGGTCCAAAGCAGAATGAGTGGGTGAGGCAGCAGTTGAGCAGCATGTCCAGATAAGGGTCCAAGCTCAAACTCCCCTTTTGAACTCTTGTTCAGTACTAACAGATATGACCTAGGATGGAAGGGCTGTGGTGGCCTGCAGAAGGACACCACTCCTTGATTTTTACATTTTAATGTAGCCACTGCTTTTTGGTATAAATACAAACATGCTGAACAATAAATGCTGAATATACATTCAAACAGTTATCACCCTGTTGTGATACCGCAGGGAGAAAACACTTTAGTAAGTGTTTTAAGCTATTCTCATGAGCAACTGAGGTAAGGGGAAAAAGCACTTGTACCACTTGAAGATAAAGTCACTGGCCACATCATACAGGTTGCTGCATGGAAAAGGTTTATCTCAGATTACCTAGGTATGATATGAAAATCTAATGCAACTGGTTTTAATAGACAGAACTGACTGAGTTTTCTCAGCTATTCACCACTAGTGATCATCAGCCAGCTTCAGATTTCGGTACAGCAACATAAGCTGAATTTTGAGAGCTTTAGACTTCAAATATGTCACAAGTCAAATTTGTAGGTGACAAGCAGCATGTTTGTTCTCAAAGAAGGTGGAGTTAGATAGGTAAGTACTGATGCACAGAGTTGCACAATTTTATGGAAAACCAGCTTGTTAAAAGTATGCAAAGCAGCAAAATGGGTAAGAGTTGCAGCAACATTGCACATCTAACTGCAAGCTTAACATGACTTAACAAGACTGAAAACTTCTGATATACATGAGACAAAACTAATCCAATGAGTGACACTCAAAATGATTTTATCAATGTGAGAAGATAAACTGGCTTTGCAATTTTCAGATTGCAGGGTATCAGTTACTCCTAACTTTATAAAATAAGATATAATATTTATAAAATAAAGTTAGTTACAGAATACTTGACACCAGCTCAACTCTCAACTTAAACACCTGTAACTTACAAGGGTTTTGATTTTTTATGCATGCAAGAACTTACCAAGTGGAATGCCTTGCTATCTGGTTTAACTTTATGTTTTTCCATATATTTGATAAGGCTGCAGTTGGTATACCTAGAGAAGGAAAAAATGTGACATTTCCAGTATGCAAATATGATACACCAAAGCTCTCTTAGCAGCTATGAATATTTTAGTCTCCATTGCTAATCCACTAAAAAGGGAAAAGCTACAAGTACCAACACCAGATACTGCTTAAAAATCATTCAGACACTACAGAAAAGCATCCACTCCTCTCACATGCTTGTAAAAACACATCACATCCACCTAAAAAGCACACTTTTAAACCACATGCAGACACCGACCTATCACTTGGGTTTAAACTGTCTTTCAGCAATTTTACTACTGTACAGTTTCATTCTGTGTATTTCTAATGCCAGTAAACATGGACATAAATACTAAGCCCATCTTAACACACTCCTGCAGTGCACAGTTTGCTACAAGAACATCCATAAATCCAGTTTTTTGAAGAGGAACTCAGAAATAAGGTTTCTAAATGGTTACAATAGCATGGCAGGTGCAAGAAATCTAACCATACAGCCCCAAATCCCTCAGCATGGAAACAAGCATATGGTCCTAAGTGCAGGTATTAGATTCTGGCAATGTGACAGTAAAACTGAAAGGTATTCTTTTCTTTAGCCTTCATAAGCTGCCCTAGACACCAAACCTGACAATTACACCCACTGTTTGCTGGAAACAGTATGAGGTTACCAGATCCCTTTTATGCAGCTATCACAGAAAAATCATTTCCAGTGCCACAGATTTGGAAACAGCTGTGACAAACTATGCTCAATCTTCGGAGCTGTGTGGGGTCTTACTGGTACCACCCTTTTCACACCTGCCCCCTTACCATTTACAGTTGGTCTACTCTTCCGATTCACACCATCTCAACAGGCCAAGTTGACCATTATGAAACAACAAATTTTCTTTTTTCACAAGCTAAGTTAAAATAATTTCATATTCCTTGCTTGGCATCTACATAGAAAACAACCTGAGCTACAAGAAATTTAGAACATTTTACTTCTCTTTCCTACCCTTTCTTAAGCAAGCTCAACTCAGAGCAGACTTACGTGTTTCTCCGGAAATCCTTCATTAAAGTTGAATGTTCTGGCATCTTTTTTATGTCTTCCCAATCTTTATCTGCAAAATTAATATTTATTAATATTTTTTCTNAAGTTTGCTTCTCTAACCTTGCACTTATTTCTTTGTACTCCCTGGCTCATATTCCTTCATCACCTCTTTGCAATAAACCCTCACAATACCAACACCTAAGAGGTTCCAGTGTGTGCTGATTAACTCAAGAACTTTAAAAAAACGGTTGCCAGCAACAGTGAAGATCACCATATGCCCAAAAAACAGCAAGTAAGAAAAGCATGTCAGTCATTGTGCTTGCACCCTTCAGGACTTATTTAATTTATTCAGGCACAGTCATGATCTCGGGACAGGAGTACACAGGCTCCCACAAACACTGTCTCCTCCTAAGGCATCTTCCACTCTGACAGCAGGGTCTTTAGTTACAGGAAAATTCTCAGATATTATGCAAATGTCTACTGTCTCAGTGTAAAAGAAATACTGTTAGCCAACAAAAGGTTAAGAAAAAGTAACATTCGTATGCTCAAATTAAAGAGCATTCAATCTCAAATTCTCTGTGTAGACAAAGTCTGAAATGTATTTAAACCGGACAAAAAACCCACTACCAGTACCTAGCCTCTAAATCCTGAAAAATTACACTAACACTTGAAAAAGCCCCGTAGGCAAGTAGTTTCAAATCAAATATTTACTAAGTCTTATCACAATTGAAGAAAACTGGGAGCTTAAAATTATTAAGTGAATAAATAAATAAATCAGAGATTAATTATTACTTATTTTAATAAAAGATCTGCCTCTTTCCCTATCCCCCATACCAAAGAGAGGTTGAACTGTTTCAAATATGGCAAGTGTCAATTAAAAAGCAAAATAATTGCTGCAACTAAAAAGAATTATTCTTCGTAAGAACCAAAGACTTTCAAAAAACAAATGCAGACCATTAGAAAGGATTATTTAAACCCATCAGAAAACAATAATGATAGTATCATCTATTTATGTAAAGTACACATGCACAATATAAAATCCAAATGAAGTTAGAAAAGTGTAAGAAAAGGGTAAAATTCTAGGCTAAAAGCAGAAAAGAACTGTATTGCTTAAAGAAGCAAAATTAAGGGAGATTTTCAAGAAAATAGAAGTACTTAATAGGCAAAGGCAACACTTCCAGGAATCTCATACAGCAGTATAGAAGCAATGAAGTACATATAGGACAAAAAAAAAGTCAAAGAGCAAATTTAACACCACAATCCTAGAAACACACAAAGAAAGACCACAAAATTCATGTGATAGGAAGAATAAAGTCCACCAGAACAGTACAAGAAAAAGATTAATAACAGTGAGTGGACAACAGCAGGGAACACAAACAGTGAGGAGAAAGATGACCAAAATGTAAAAATAAGGCCACTGTTATTCTAACATCTGCAATCATGTGAACACTAGAAGACAAAGCATTAACTGAAAAGATGCAAGACAGCCTGTAGAAAAACAAGATATGACCAACACTGAGGGGGAAAATGCAACAAGTGATATCCGCATTGTAATTTGTTTTGGTTCATGCAACCAGTTTTTTGTTCCAGTTTGGAATAAAGAAATTTTCTCCATATCACAAACTTTCTATCAGGGAAACAAACAAGCAAACAAATAAATACCCTATCCTACATCCAAATGCTATGTTTAATTTAGCATGAGTTAAACATCTGCATAATATTCACTAAACGTACAGATTTTTGCTTGGTTTCATACAATCACCAGTCACTTTCTAAATATATACTCAGTACTAAAGAAATGCAGAAATATTCCTTCTGATTTTTAACAATCCACCATGAAACATGATCCTTTAAAATTATAAAACACTGGTATAGATATACGGAAAGATAATCCTATCATTAATAACAGAAAATATATCTAATATGATCATTAGATTCTAGATTTATAACTCATGAAATAAAGATCGTGTTTGAACAGCTTTGTTGCTTTGATCAGCTGCCACCTTTACATGCAAAGAAAGCCATACAGATATCTTTCTTTGAACAGCAGTGATAAAAAAACAAAAACAAACCCAAAAACAACACAGTATGTACCTGCAGGAAATCCCATTACATTGAATATTCTGTCCAGCTGGTCATGGTGATAAGGATTACTAGTTTTGATATCTTCTTGTCGACAATGGAATATTGGCTCTGATGTTAGCAGCTCTGCAAATATACACCCTATGGCCCAAATATCTTAAAAAGAAGAACAGAAATAAAAAAACAAATTAATCTTTCCAAAAGCATCTTGGTGAGGTAAGAATATTAGTTTTTAGCTTATCAGAGATAAGGTCCCTGCACTGAAAACTTCAAATTTCTATCGCAGAAGTGCAATACTTCCTCGACTTTTCCTTCTAGCTATGGACAGAGGTACAAAATTCAGTAACTACACAGGAGCTGAGAGATTATCATAGGAGTTCTGGTGGGGTTTTTAAAATGTAGTTACCATTTACTGCTCTAAAATTTGATTAAAAAAAATAAAATGAAAGGAAACTATTTGGGTAACTGTCCACACATAAAATACAAATGAAGAAAAGCCAACCAATATCTTGACGATTCCCTACCATACCATGCTCACCAAGATATGTGCCCTCTCTAAGTATTAAATGAACCAAAAAACAACTAGTTAAAAGCAATGATATTGAAATAAGCCAAATGCTACCCATAAAACCTTGCAGAAAGACAGTAACAAGAAAACTGCTCCATGCCCACATCTCACCTCTTTTTTTGATAACATTCATTAAAAAACAAACAAAAAAACCCCCACACCTTTCTATTTTAACTGTTATGTCCCAACCTGCAAAGTCAGATAGCTTGAATTTTCCCAGTTGTTTTCCTGATTTTTTTCTAGTATATACAAACACAATTTTTAACTTACATGAAGTAATACTACTCTGAACCTTGAATGAACAAGAGAAGGTGATAAACAAGGACAAAAGCAAATGATGCAGAGAGCATAACCCCATTACTCAGTGTTTGTATACAGTCAGATTTATCTATGCTGAAAAAAATGATGTACTAAAGGCTATGACCATTCATGCAGTTTCACATGCTGCAAGCAGAAGAAAATGCCAGTAAAGTGAAAGAACATGCAATACAGCAAAAAGCAGTTTAAAGGAACATACTAAAATGTATTTAATCTACAAAAGAAATTAGTATTAACATAGAAGTAAATGAAAATACATTTAATCCAAACATTAGAATTTCTGAAAAAAACACGGACATGATCTTACAAAAATAATGGTGAAGGTCCAGGAAAGAATTTCAGGTTACAGAAACAACACATATGCCAACATACAACCTCCATGTTTGTGAAAAGGAAGTGGAGTGTTGCAGGGGAAGTTATTTCCTAAAAAATGGTTGCCAGGCTTTAACAGATCTTTTAAACCAGCCAGCAAGAGAAAAACTTCCCAGTTCTTTCTTACAGTCTCTCTCCCACAGCAAAGCTGTTCACATCCACTAAAGATGAATCACCTTCCAGCCTGCTACTGGGCTATTTCCCCTGTCCTACAACCACAGCACACAGCTGCTCCTGCCATAGAATCACAGAATGGTTTGGGTTGGAAGGGACCTCAAAGATCATCCAGTCCCAACCCCCCTGCCATGGGCAGGGACACCTCCCACCAGACCAGGTTGCTCAAAGCCCCATCCAACCTGGCCTTGAACACTGCCAGGGAGGGGGCGGCCACAGCTTCTCCGGGCAATCTGGGCCAGTGACTCACAGGAAAGAATTTTTTCCTATCCCCTTCCTATCTAAATCTCCCCTCTTGCAGTTTGAAACCATTTCCCTTCATCCTATCACCCAATGCCCTTGTAAGAAGTCCCTCTCCAGCTTTCCTGTAGCCCCTCCAGGTACTGGAAGGCTGCTATGAGGTCTCCCCGGAGCCTTCTCTTCTCCAGGCTGAACAACCCCAACTCTCTTAGCCTGTCTTCACAGCAGAGGTGCTCCAGCCCCCTGATTATCTTGGTGGCCCTCCTCTGGACTTGCTCCAACAGCTCCATATTCAAATGATAGTAGTCAGCTGCATCATGCCAAGGTTGTTAAAATTCAGTCCTGTAAGTATGAATTAAGTGGTAAGGAGGATTCAGCATTAAGCTGATGTAACTAATGCCATCCTCACAGTGTCTGTGTTCTGCCAGGCTTCGGTTTTTCTGGATATGCAGCATCACAGCTTAACCTGTTGCTAATCTGTGATCCTGATCACCTCTCACTACTTCAAGCAATTCCTGTTCACACTTGTGCTTTGTAAGACACAGAGGCTAAAATGCAGCTTATTTTTACAGCTTAGTTTCAGCCAATATATTCTCCATCCTGTACATTCCTTACTACATGTATTTATTACACTAGGTAAAACCCTCTGCAATAAAATTAATGCACTGTGCCTCATGATCATCATGCAGATTCTACTAGAGATTGTACAGTTCAAAGATGCATCTGTATTTTGTATAACCTCTAACAGCATTTATTAAAATCTTGTGTGAAAGCCATATAAAATTATATTGCACTGCAGGGCATTCAGAGCCAAAGCCCAGAAACATTTCATTCCTATATCTAGCCAGAGACCACAGTGAACTAAACAACTGGTCAAAGTTCACTATTTCCTTAAAAATCAGTAAAGTACTTTTAACTCAGGTACTGCTTTGTGCTATTTATCAATGCTTCAGTATTTGGGTACACTTTGCATAAAGAACAAAATAGTACATTTTAATCCAATTTACTTACCAATAGCTTTGGTATAATGCCTTGCTCCAAGAAGCAACTCTGGAGCTCGATACCAGAATGTTACAACTACTGGATCCAAGTCTGCTAAAGGCTTCAGAGGTGAATTAAATAATCGGGCAAAGCCCATGTCAGCTGCAAAATTCAAAGAGAGATGCTTTAAAATTTTAGAAAAATAACCAATTACATTTTTAAAAATGAACTGATTGAGTTTACGTGTTAGTGCTAGCATCACTGTGCTAAATAAAACAAACGCAGACTGTAGCAGATATGAACTCTGTGAGTAGAATTTCTTAAAGCTTTTGTAGAAGTTATTTGATGTCATCACCTATAAAGTATATCATTATAAATCATTACTAACATGAGCCATTCAGAACAAAGAATTCACCATTGTTCTGAAAAAGCGCATCAACTCACTTCTCTCAGGACACTGGTAAATCCTGACTCATTTTACCTGATACCCTCTGGTAAAATATTCTGTTATTACAGGATGGTCTTTCAAGAAGCAGCATTTTAAATGTGAGCAAAACGCAAGTTCTGCAAAGGTTAGAATGATTTATAATACATACATGCACATCACAAAAGCTCCCTCCTCATGTAGTTAGCTGTAGCTAGGTTTCCTTCACTCAAAAAAAGCAACTAAGCCTACAGCATCTGCCTCCCTGCTTATTTTCTGACAAGATGTATTTCGAGTACCAAGATACCAGTACTAAATACCATTTAGGCTGTGATTTTAAAATCTGTTTGGGGGCATTATATCATTAAAAACTGCTTTTTAGAAATGGTGGTATACAACTGCCTAGAAAGCTGTCTGAGCTACCAAATGTAAGTGATACAGGAAAAAAACGGGCACAGACTAAGATACGCACCTTCTCCCACCAAACTGCTTTCCCCACCCACCACTCCCCAAATCCCAAGAAAGAGGGACTCTGGTGCAGGGACATACGCGTGCTGAGACAGACTCAAATGAAATGAGATGAGTAGCCATTCTGAGAGAAGAGGACCTACATGCTACAGCTCACTGGTTGGGAAAAACTGCAAGGTAAATATGGCTCTCTAGCTTGACTACACAATCGCTAATTTTTTTTTCATATGCATTCCTATTTATGATTGGTTTAATGCATTTAAAAAGATAAACATTTTACAGTTTTCTACATTAAAATATTGATTACTCAAGATATGATCAAGTCACTAATAACTATGAAAAATAAGGAAAATTGTTGGCAGAAAGTGAATTTATGACTCAAAATGACACGAAAAGCCTATAAAAATTATTTTAAGTTAAATACCAGTTATGTATTTTTTAGAAAAATTAGTTACATGGGAAAAATGGAAGCCCTTGGTATGGGTATAACTTCTGCATTCTTTCCCTGCTGTGGTAATATCTTAAGTAAATAAGAAAAAAAAATACCTACATTTTGATAACACACTTAGAAATCCAGGGTTCCCCTCCCTCTTCCCTCGCTGGGAACGGATGGCTCAGAGGACTGGTGGTCCGATACAGAATCTTTCACCTGTCCATCAACAGAGTCTGACTAAATTTAGTTGTGCTCTAATTTATTCCCAAAATAATTCAAAACTATCAATTAAGAAATAAATGGGTGGTCTGTGTGCAATTACTAGCAAGTAGTTGTGTACAGCAAATATCACCACCACAGTTGAATGTGCCCAGAGGATAACCTATAGTCTCAATTTTGGAAGCAACCACTCCGTCAAGAGTAAGATAATAGGAAGAAATTTTCCCTTCTGCTGTTCATGCTGTACCTATTCTGTACGGAGAAGACCTCAAGCTCTACTGTCGCCCTTAAACCTCGGAAGGGCATTAAGAGCTTTCAGGGTAGGATCTGCAGAAGTGTTCAGCCCTGGCCCATCTGCTCCTCGGGCTTCAAAGGGCGAGGGAAGGACTAGAGCAGCACTGAACACTCCAAGAAAATCCTACCCTGAATCATTATACTAGTGATTAACAATATAGTTCAGATAAACAAAATAGTAAGAGTACAGAGCAATAATGCAGAAGAATTATCTCAAAGAAAGCCAGAGGGAAGTGAAAAAGATGAACTAGCTTTTAAAAAAACCCTTCCAAACGGGGCTGCATTACCACAACAAATATAAGTAGGCTGTGCATTAGTAGTCTGCTATCAAAGCACTGCCACGCTAATGCACAGCGTGGTATAGCTTAATACTGTTAGACTACAGTTAATTTTTATTTATTTATTTACTTTAATTTAAAACAAGCAAAGTCCTACAAATTATCCTCTCACTCTGAACAGTAACTCCCACCAGAAAATGTTATAACAGTGGGGAAGGCATTGGGTCCTTCCTAACCTGGTACACCCCAGTTTGAGCATTTAGCAGTAGTTCTCACTAAGCATTTTGGCTGGATTACTGTGTTTTCTGGACTTTAAGATCCCTTGTGTTTATCTCCCAGGGACCTGTCTACCCTTTCAAGAACATTTTGTAGGCTAAATGCCACTTTTGATTCCATTATAAAATTTAAAGTTTGTAATAATAAGTAGTTCCCTATTTAGATTTTAGAAGCAGCAGCAAGATAATGTCATGGCGTTACAGGGGTAAATGGAGGAAATTTTAAAATCCCATTTATTTATCCTCCTTTCTCCTAGCTAGTTCTTATCTTGACCGCCATATTAAAATCCCCCACCCCACACAAACACCCACTTAGACAAAATATAACGACATTTTCCACTTTTCATTGATGAAGCTACAGCATTTCATCATCAGAACTGGTGCATGGGGCTATATCAAGAAGCCAGTCACTCAGAAAACAGCATTCAGGCAATGTGCCTGGGCACATACTAGTGTTACAGTGACTACTTTAGGTGGTACCACTGCACCTTCAGAACATTCTAACTTAAATGCTACACTGGGACTTATCAAAGATATAAACATACCAATTTTTACTCTTCCTCGCTCAGGACCTTCACCCATAACTAAAATATTAGCAGGTTTCTGTGGAAAAAAAAATAAATATACAATACATATACCACGATAAACCTAAACAATAAGTCTCTGAAAAGTTAGTTAAGGTTTGTTTTGCCAGTTTTAAACCAACTTTGTTTAGATAAAAATGACAAGTTTCGCTGTCACAGTAAAGCTGTGCAAGGACCCAGACACAGGCTCTCCCTCACTGTATCTTCCTCACGTTTCTTTTTGGTGATTCTGTAATCCAGCACCATGCTCCCTAACTGACACCCTGGTGTCTGTCCTCAACTTGCATGAGCTGGCAGTTGTCAAATCACCAAGATTTCTAAAAAAAATTGCCCTAGATCCTTCTGGCGGGAGGTAGTCCCGCTGCTGCCCACCACCCTGCACCCCCAGCACCGGGATGGGAAGCCAACTCTACCACATGCTTTTGCCCAGGGTCATTAGGCACATTTGCAGACACATTTTACATAAACAATACCTGCGATACAAATTAAACATTGCCATATCACTTTATATCGGAGAGAAAAAACATCTAAATTATTCCTATTTACAAGTGTATACCAATTCAGACAGCTGCAAAACTGGAAAGCATTACCTTTGCATTATTTTTCTCTCCATCTTCCCTTTCTTTCTTTCCTTTACTGGGAAGGCAAGTTAAAGAATTGAGCTAGAGTTCAGCTTGTTAGAAACATAACCACTCACTTCTTAATCCTATTATTTTCTGCCGTCCTATTTCTCATAACATATTCTCAACATCTGCAGTCAGAAGACTCCTCAAATGCTAACATTGTTTATATAAATCAAACTTGTGGTGCTTATTTTGAGGAGAAAACAGTCATGAAACTCACAACTAAAGCTGAAAGTATGTTAGACTAATTTTGAAATGCAGTGATTTAGATACCCAGTCACACTGTAGATCCTGAACAAGGGCTCCTATTCCATTGTGAACTGTAAGAATTATAATAAGGCTGAGTTACAGCTCTTGCTTTGCCTTCCCAGTTTAAATTGATCTGAAGACAGAAGTACTCCAGCAAGATAGTTTAGGCTACCTAAAAGTTAATATATTAAATCCTAATATTGTCACGTGATTTACCAATCACATGTTCTAGGAAATCCTTAAGTCTTCCTGAATCCATGAGGCTCTGGTGCAATAACATTCAAAGAAACAAAAGACCACAAGTTGATATCAATTGAGTAGTAATTAATATTGTGTAAAACAAGTTGCAAAAAATAAATAATCCAGTGAAAAATTTCCTTGAGAAGCCTACTACTGCTTATGAAAGGCTCCAACATGGATTTCTGACACTGTACAATCCACGTACAAAAGATGTAAAAGGAATCTAAGGTGTTGCAGCTCTTCTCTGAGATCAGGTTAAAGATGGAAGAAAATGTTATCACTTGACCATGTTCTAAGAGGTAAGAGATATCCCGTTATCTTTGCAACAGCAACAACAGCTCCAACTTGTGCTGCATTAGCTCAGTGACATACAGAAGGACGTGTGGTCCACACCACCATCACCCTCTTTTTTTTTATTTTTATTTTTTAATAAAAGCACACACTCGGGTAAGTATTGCTTCAACATAAAAAAATGCAGTATGTGGGCACACAGCTCACAAAGCACTCAATTTCGATTGTTTCTAGAAAAGTGCTAGAAATAAACAAGCAGGGTAAATCTTTACATTCAGAGTTAATGTTGAAGTTTAAAGCAATTCAGACTGCTAGGTAAGAAAACATTTCACCACACAAACCATTCTATTGCTATGCTGTGACTCAAAGAGAAAATAGGCATGTCTTTTACAAAAGCTGCTTCAATCTATAGGGGATGTCAATAAGCTACATGCCTAATTGATATTTTTTGAATAGAGTTAACAATACATTACACAGGCACTAAAATCTTTCAGATAAATTACACTGACCTAAAGTATAATTTCCCTCCCTGCATTTTCACAGGTTGGTACTACTCCATAAAAATGCCTGTAATATCCTCATGATGTTTTTTACCTTGGAATATTTTATTATCTGGATTTTGATAGGGACAGGGAGCCATATTCACACAAAGACTCCCATATGCCAGAAGACTATTCAGCACAGCACTGAATAACAATTCCTGCCTCAACAATCTACTACCCTAAGTTCAAGGTAGGTACAGATGAGAAGAGAAAGCACAAAGAGATAAGACAGTACTGGTTAGCAAAATGAGTACCAACAGCTTGATTCACATGTAGATTCCCCCCCCTTGGATTTACAAAAAACATTAAAACGCAGACAATTTAGTAATCTGTGTAGGCGTCTTCTAAAGCCGCAAAACAAAAAAGAACCTGGAATAACCATTCACAGCAGTTCAACTCTTTCTAGAGTCAAATGCCCTTCACCAAAACAGCTCTGTTTGAAACAGAAGATTCTTACCACAGACAACAACATTTATATAGTCACATCACCGTAAAGAGATACAACATCACAGTTAAAGATTTTAAAAAAATAAAAATAATCTAAAATCAAGGTCTTATTCTGAAGGTTCCCATTCCTAAAATCATTACATTAGTAGCCTGGAACAACATTGTTAGTTGAAAGAATTTTCCAAGCAAGACCCTTAATCAGTATTTAAATTCAACAAGGGAATATCTATCAGATAGTAGTATACTTATAACATTGGTCCGTTTTGAGGACTCAATGAAAAACAATCAAGTCCACTAACAAAAGTCAAAATGTGGGTCAGGGATTCTTCTTTAGATATCTTTGACTCAAGTCCATCATCTGGAGAAGAAAACAACTCCCCAGATTTGTCTCTTTGGGCAACTCATTACACATTAAAAACTTATTTACAAATTAAAATAGGCAGTCATTAGAAACAGAAGGGAGAAATCTGGACAAGCTTCAGTGTAATTTGTTAAATTTCAGTTTAATTTTAATTACCCAAAGAAAATGAAAGCTTAAAGTGCTTATTCAACTCAATGGGGCTGACCAAGTGAAGAAAAATCTTCCAGCAATTTTTATATTGTGTTGTGAAAACAGTAACTTTAAAACAGCTCTCTTTTAAAAGTTGCTAATTTATAGTTATAAAGTTGCTAATTTTTGTTGTAATAGAGGCATATTTACTTTTGCCTTCAAGTAAAATAATTTGCTCATGCCAGAAAATGCAAATGAGAAAGCTGTTATGATCCTAAAACAAATGTTAAGAGCATGCAGTGATGTGCAGCCTAGTACTTCAGAGGCCTACAAAGCAACTGACAACCCCATAAAACAAAATTTAATAAAAAACACACACCCTCACCTCAGCAGCAGGGGAATAATTCCTTCTCATGAAAGAATGGCCTTGTGATCACGGCACAGCACTAAATCTTGTCCTAAATCTGGCTGTGCAGGGCACCTTGTGTGATTCCTAGACAAACTTGTGCATTTAATCACTATTACTACTGAAGAGGGAACCAAGATCCTCAACTGAAACACTTTTAGGCTCTGCTATTTAATCATCATTTGCAAAGCACAAACAGAAATCCTAAGAAGCAGACTGATTTCAAATAAAGGAGTTCAAAAAACCAGAGGTTATTTATACCAACGGGTTCATAGATCTAAGGAGAACTTCAGGCAGTCACCTTCTTCCATCTGCCTGACCTAACACAGGATACTGCTGCTCTCGGTTCACCCTGATCCTGAAGTCTCTGATGGTGAAGGCTGCACAGTTCCCAGGCAATCTTTTCTCTTTCACTCTCCTCTCTTGCTGGGCTCTTCCTTTGCTTCTAACACAACAAATGAGGTTGCTCCTATCGCCTCTTCTACATCAGCAGAAAGATTAGACAAGCACTCCTTCCCTTCAAGGACTTCTTACACTTATGAACATCTACATCTCTTTTCAGTCGTATCACCTAGATTAAAAGAACTCTCTTCTGCTCAGTGTTTCCCAGGGCTTTTTTTTCCTAGATGTATGACCATTCTTGTTGCATCCTTCTAGCTTGTTCTGCCTTGGGCCACCTATATGTTTGAACTCAAGTGCTCCAAATTACACACTGCTGCTGCTGAGGCTTCACTAAAGCTAAACACAATGGAGGGATTGTTTTACATGTCATGCACAGCATCTTCTACTTTATATAATTCCACTATGGTATCTGGTTTTGCCTCACTATGTAAGGCTATTGATTCCATGTTAGGGTTATGAGCCATGCATTTTCTTCGTATCTTTTCTGCAGGATTCCTACTCGTTGTTTCTTCTTTTTTTTTTTCCTCTTTTTTTTTTTAATTATTGTTCCACTTGAACAAACGTTGCAGTCACATACTACTTCTTAAAACACACTGAAAATGTTTGTGTCCATTTAGAGGCAAAACTCAGACTTCAGAACTTCCCTGGTTTTCTATTTTGAAGATAAAAAAGCAAACATGAAAATCATACCAATCCATGTCTTGATGTGATGTGATTGTATCAAAAAAAGAGTGTTCCTGTTGTATTCTGTGTCCGCATAGTACAAGTCTGGAAATCACAGGACATTTTCTCATGCTCCAGGAAAGCTATTCTGTTGTTCTGCCCTCCTTTCACTAAGTTTTACTCATCAAAGCAGTGAGGAAAAAAAATGGCATTTTTGGACAGCTTATCCATTATGATCTCCTTTGCATTATCTATGGTGTTATTATGTAATGCTATCTTCCCCCCTGCCCCCTTATCAACGGCAGTAGTCCCATGCATATTTACAAACAGACTTGCCCTCACCCTCTTTATACTTCCATTTTAATGTGCCTTTTAGTAAGGGTTTAGTATCATACTAACCAATTTTCATTTGGACAACCTCATACTTAAAAGGCTGGCTACTAAAACGTTACTCAGTAGAGGGTTCACAGTGACGGGGTAACTCTCACCAGTGACTTTTGTTAACCATTAATATTTGTGCATCGTTAATGGTTGTGTCACCAATTTTCAGAACTGACCATCCCACCCATTTCTACCTGTGATGAGCAAAGATAATTGAAAAAAGCATAATACTAGTTTTAATTTTTAAAAAGCAATTTAACTTAAAAAGAACAATACTAACCAAAGTGCCTTTAGCACTAAATTATTTTTCTTTTGCAATCATGGCCTCAATAATGATTCTATTAAGACTTAAAATGAATGACTTCTTAATATTTTAGACTTCACAGTATTATATTAAACATAGGAACAGATTCAAATGCACAATCATACAAAAAAAGCAACTTTTTCAGTTGTACGTGGGCAAGTGCCTGAGAAGTAAAAAACCCAAGCTAAAAACGGCTTGCTGTGAAGTTTGTAATTCAATAACATGGAAAAAAAAAAATCAAAAAAGTCTTGAAATACAACTGCAAGGACTTACTAAATTGTAGCCTACTTGAAAAAGAACTTTCGTGACATAGGGGTAAAAACCTAAAATATCGCTGCGGTTTATCACCTCCCAGTTAGGTACTGTGAAAAGTAAAACTGTGCAGCAAAAACCTACTAGCCTTCAGCTAGCCTTGCAAAATTCACACCCCATCTCAGGGTCATGACCCACGAAACGTTTGTGGTTTTAAGGTACATCTGTCTGAACAACCCTCTTGATCTTCATGTAACTATAACATACAACAAAACACTTCCTTATTATCAAGGTACAATGCTCACACTCTTCGGGACTGGAAGTTTGGGGGGGGGGTGTTGAACTTTTTATGGTTAAAGAAAAAAACTCAATTCTCTTTCCACTTTTAACAAAACCGACTATTCGCTGCTAAATAGTACTCTAGCACAATGAAAGTGTCATAGAATGGTTTGAGTTGGAAGGGACCTTAAAGATCATCTAGCTCCAACCACCTTGCCATGGGCAGGGACACCTCCCACCAGACCAGGTTGCTCTAAGCCCCATCCAACCTGGCCTTGAACACTGCCAGGGAGGGGGCAGCCACAGCTTCTCCAGGCAATCTGGGCCAGGGTCTCACCACCTGCACAGGAAAGAATTTCTTCCTAATATCCAATCTCAATCTCCCCTCTTTTAGTTTGAACCCGTTCCCCCTTGTCCTTTCACTCCATGCCCTTGTCAAAAGTCCCTCTCCAGCTTTCCTGTATCCCCTCTTCAGGTACTGGAGGGCTGCTATGAGGTCTCCCTGGAGCCTTCTCTTCTCCAGGCTGAACAACCCCAACTCTCTTAGCCTGCCTTCATAGCAGAGGTGCTCCAGCCCCTTGAACATTTTGATGGCCCTCCTCTGGACTCATTCCAACAGCTCCATATTCAAATGACAGTATCAATACTTTTATGGAATTCCTTGAATTAAAAGATGTGCATTCACAATTAGAATAATTAATTTCAGTCACATCTGTTAACTGGTTTGGGGCTTTAAAATAAATTATCAATAAAAGACCAGCACAAAAAATTGTGACAACAATGGCTTCACCTAACCTAACACGTATTAAATCTAAACATTAAAGTAATATTTTTAATTAAAAAAAAGACATGAAACATGAAAAGCACTGGAAAATAAATTGTAAAAATATTTTTAATTTAGTGCTTTCTGTTAATTATCTTCTTATAAAGACCATCTCAGAGCTGTTTAAAAATAAAATAAACATCAAGTATCTAAATAAATCCTCATTAAAATCAGGAACCGTTAAAAGTACCAGTAACAGCCAAACAGAAACCTTACTTACAAAAGCACACATGCTAAAAAATTTTCGAAGTACACAAAGTATTTCGATAGGACAGAAGATAGAGGTATGGCTATCTATGCCAGGGAAGCCTTCTGCTAGTTACCATCACTATATTTTATCTCTATTACAGCCTGATGAAAGCTGTTGGCCTCACTATTACACTTTTATGCTCTGAACACACTCCAAGAATTTATTTCAGTTGCTGTCACCCAATTACTGGCAGCTTGAGGACATTTAACTTCTTAAAGCCTGTGCACAGCCTAATGCACAGGAGTCTCTACTACTTTCATTGGAACTGAATTAGACTTGAAAGAAAAAAAACCCCTCTAGTTATACTTTTGAGGCCACCTCTCCCATGCCATAAAAACACTCATCTGGACAAGCTGCAGGGCATGACTTTCTATATTAAGCCCAAGGAAGGAAAGGTGGATATCACAGGCAAAAACATTATTATAGCAACTCTGGCAGAAAATCTATTGTGTCAAATATCATTAACACATCATTCAAAAGCATAGTAACACACATAATAAATTAAAACAAAATGTCTTGCAGAAATATATTTCCTGTGTGTTTTGCTACACAAGCAATTCCTCTGTCCACAGGTCAGGATGACTCTGGATGCTGTGGACACATCACAGAAGGATGAAATGCAAGATGAGAGTGTGCACTGAAACTGGCTTTTAGTTATTACGCTATTCCAAATATAATTCCATCTCTTTTTTCAATTTAAAGTTCTGTCTCAAAAGGGAGGATTTTGAATGCGTAACAAACACATAAAACTGGTTTTGCTCACTTATTTTGTTGGAGTAGCTTTCGCTAGTTGAGAGGCATTCAGCAGTAATGTAATCTCATACTTTCTGATATTTTCATGCAGAGGAAGAAAACTGCCTTATTTACTCTTTAGTTTATATGCAGTTATGGTATCCCATGCCATTCTCCTTAACAGCTCTATTTTATTTTTTCTTTTTCATGTAAATAGTACTCTCATCACTCCTCTATTGCCCTACTTTTATTGACTAATACAAAATTCCTCCTGTTCTGGATGAAAAAAAAATTAAAAGGTGTAAAGCCTGCACAATTTATTACTATGCACTTTCCAGTGGTTGCCTGGGCTTTGTTCTTGCTCACTTGTTAAAGCACCTTTGTGCACAGAACAGAGTATTTCAAACAATGTCCCTAAGCTGGGCATGCAGGTGGCGAGACACTGGCCCAGGTTGCCTGGAGAAGCTGTGGCTGCCCCCTCCCTGGCAGTGTTCAAGGCCAGGTTGGATGGGGCTTGGAGCAACCTGGTCTGGTGGGAGGTGTCCCTGCCCATGGCAGGGGGGTTGGGACTGGATGATCTTTGAGGTCCCTTCCAACCCAAACCATTCTGTGATTCTATGATTTAAGATTGGAGTCACTCCTATTGAGAGCAAGTCAGATAAAGTTGGGAGTTCACACAGAATAAGCTTTTGTAAAGGTTAAATGTGCACTCCTTATAAGGTGAATTTTTCATAGGCTACTTTGAAGCTGCTCAGATTTAGGGTTAATCAAACAACTGTTTTCTTGTTACCTTTTCCTCTAGATTATGAATACAGATCATTCATATAGATCATGGCATTTTCTTCCTACAGCAAGATGCAGAAAAACATTGTTATGGCCATCTCCTGTACTTTGAACAATTTATATTCCCATCTCCTGCAGCATTTTATGCAGCGGTAACTTTGCTCCAACCTTAACAAGGTATATTGTACTATAAAACCAGCAAAACGAAACTGCATCTAAGTGCTTCTAAAATCATACTCTAGGGTTTTTACTAAATCCTACTGCAGCATTTTTATTAACTAAGCTTATTTCAAAGGTACATTAGTGATCAACAACTTCTGGTCTTCCATACCTCATGTCGGAACTAGAAGGTATGTTGATCTGGCTTTACAAGAGGACAGCTGCTAGAAATTAGATCTGAAGTTTCTAGAATGTCCTTCTTCTGTAGAAGCCTTACTTCAGTATTTATATACCTGGATATGAGAGTTATTTCAGCTAGTTTACCTGCCATTACTGTGTAAGAATGTGTTGGATCACTGAGCTACCCTTCTCACAGCTAAGGGTTACTTACTCACATTACTCTCTTTCCAGCACCGTCATCAGGTATCTGACCATCTTGGAAAGCACATTAAAAATCAGAACTAGCAACGAGAGAACAAGTTTAAAGCTATAGACAAGAAAAAAAATGTAGTATAGTCTACCCATCAGTTTATGTATTTGCATCTCCAAAATTTCACCTAATTCAGGCAGGATCTTTGCTATTAAAGACATAAAACCAGATTCAAACTACTCCTAAAAAAATCTCATCTATATATATAGATATAAAAAATTATATATATCTACATATGAATTACAACTCTCAAAATATTACCTGTTATCACACCAACATAATTCTCATTACACACCATTTTACTTCAGTTATCAAGCTACATAAGTGTCCTAGAATGAAAAAATGAATATTTCTAAACTTGAAAAAAGTAATAGCAAAACTATTTTACCAAATCTAAATTTAACAAAACAGAATCACAGGATAGCTCGAGTTGGAATGGACCTTAAAGGTCATCTAGTCCAACTCCCCTGTCATGGGCAGGGACATCTCCCACTAGACCAGGTTGCTCAGGCCCCCATTCAACCTGACCTTGAACATCTCCAGTGACGGGGCATCCACCTCCTCTCTGGGCAACCTGTTTCAGCATTTCACCACCCTCATGGTGAAAAACTTATGTTTAACCTAAATCTGCCCTCTTTCAGTTTAAAACCATTACCCCTCATCCTATCACAACAGGCTCTGATAAAAAGTCTGTCCTCATCTTTCTTACCAGCCCCCTTTAAGTATGGAAAGGTGGCAAAGAGGTCACCTTGGAGCCTCTTCTTTTGCAGGCCGAGTGACCCCAACTCTCTCAGGCTTTCCTTGTAGGACAGGTGTTCCTGGCCTCTGATCATTTTTGTGGCCCTTCTCTGGACTCGTTCCAACAGGTCCATGTCCTTCCTGTGCTGAGGGCTCCAGAGCTGGATCCAGTGTTCCAGGAGGGGTCTTACCAGAGCAGAGTAAAGGGGCAGAATCTCCTCCCCAACCTCCTGGTCACAGTTCTTTTGATGCAGCCCAGGATACAGTTGGCCTTCTGGGCTGCGAAGGCACATTGCTGGCTCATGTCCAGCCTTTCATCTATCAGTACCCCCAAGTCCTCCACAGCAGTGCTGTTTTCAAACCCTTGATCCCCCAGCTCATATTGATACTGAGCGTTGCCCCAACCTAGGTGCAGGACCTTGCACTGCTTGTTGAAGGTCCTGAGGTTTCACCTGGGCCTGTTTCCCGAGCTTGTCTGCGTCCCTCTGGATGGCATCCCGTCCTTCAGGTGTGTCAACTGCACCACTCAGCTTGCTGTCAACCATGAACTTGCTGAGGATGCACTCTACCCCACTGTCCATGTTGCTGATGAAGATATTAAGTCAGTTCCAGTCCCAGTACAGACCCCTGGGGGACACCACTTGTCACTGGGGCCCGTCGAGACACTGAACCGTTGACCACTACCCTCTGGATGAGACCATCTAACCAATTCCTCACCCACCAAACAGTGCATCCGTCAAACCCATATCTCTCCAGTTTAGAGAGAAGGATGAATGATCTTAAAGATATAAGCATCTTAAGGAATAACACTTCTTTATATAAAGAATGCTAGTTTTGTACTCGGGGATCCTGCTTTCCAAAAAGTGCAGCAATTCAAGACAGAATGGTATAGTAACTATATCTGCTAGCATGAGATCTTTTCCATATTCAAAACTCCTTAGCTACTGAGGTCCTGTCTGCACCTTATACTACTATGATGTAGAAGTTTTCACTGAGTATGGAACTCCAAATTCAGAAACTTTAGACTGTTATTGGCTAAAGGAAATGCAGGTAAAAGTAAGTCTGCCTAGGTCTGATCACATTATTGGCTAGGTAAATCAGCTAAGTTCTTCTAATATATACATTGCTCCACCTTGACCTTCCATTTAAACTTTGGACAAAGATTGTGTTTACTGTAGTTTCAAGACAAGGTATGTTCACAAGTAGGGTAATAAAAAAGTGTTACCAGTATCACTGCCCATTGTAAATGATAACGTTGTGGGACTTGGCTTTTATCACTGCATTAGTGACTGATGTCCAGCTCAACTTTGTGGCACTGAACACAACCCTTTGAGCCCATCAAATCAGCCAGTTTTCAATCTACCTCACTTCACTGCGCACTTATCTACTCTGTGCTTCATTAGTTCAGCTACAAGGATGTGATTGGATGCAGTGTCAAAAGGCTTACTAAAGTAAGCAACATCCACTGCTCTTCCCCCATCCATCCCACCAGTCATTGAAGGCTTCCAGGTTGGCTAAGCATGATTTCCCCTTCATAAATCCATGCTGACTACTCAATCACCTTCAAGTCTTTCAAATGTTTTGAAATGGCTTCCAGGAGGATTTGATCCAGCACCTTCCCACTGATCAAGGTGAGAGTGACTGGCATATAATTTCCCAGATCCTCCTTCTTGCACTTCTTGAAGACTGGAGTGACATTTGCTTTTTTCCCCTCAGGAACCTCTCCCAATTACTATGACCTTTCAAAGAGAGTGGCCTCACAATGACTTGCTTATATGAAGCAAATTATTTTACATATCTCTAGGCTTCTCTATGGTGAATTCAAAGATCTCTAAGCCTTCTACTTTTCTGATTGGAAGGCTAGTAATACTGCAGCAACAATCTGCATTTCTAGCTTCAAATCTGCATTTGTACAAAGCTGACAGACACTACTCAACCAAGAGCTTGACATAAAAGGACATTGCCAACAACGTCCAAGAAAATAAGCCAAATGTATTCTCATTTGTACGGTAGTTATTTAAAAAAAGTTTATTTGGCAGGTTTTGGGTGGGTTTTTTTGAAAAGTCACTGGCATGAGCACCAAATACTTAGTTTTGCTGTCTCTTCTGATATTTTCTATACTTTGATTAGTTACTAGTTCAAAAGTTTAATCTAAAATAAAAAGATAATGCTCAGGAAAGCAGGCAAGGGAGTAGTCATGCTCCCTGCAAATAGCAGCATTAAGAAACACTAGATAGTTATTTTAACTACAAAATATTTAGAATTATAGTAAATTACAACTCACAGGAAAGCATGTTATTACAGCCCATGCAAGAAAACAAGGTTCTGCCAGACACACTGTTCTTTTGTGATCTCATGAAAGCACACACACAATGAAACACACCTTGGAAACAAAAGTCTTTGGAAATGCAACAGCTGACAATCAAAACAGAGATTGGGTTTGGGTTGGTTTTTTTCTCCTTTGAAAGCAAATCACCAATAAGTCATTACAATACCTTTTGGGAAATAATGCCTATTCTCTATTTATATACTTACACAGAGTAGAAGACTACCCTGCTTTTAAAAGCTGGTAACTTCTTTCTAGTAATATGCACAGCTTTTCCTACTACCTGCATTCAGGTTCATTCCTGCAAATAAACACGGTTTCATAAAAGCAGGACCAAAGGGCATTCCTGTATTTCTGAAGTAATCTTTGAATACTGATGAGGAAGACATCCTTGGATTCAAGAGTTCTAATGTGGAAAATGGTAAATTACCAGGGTAAAAGTTTCATATATTTAACTTTGCCTAAAGCACATACTTAAGTGATTCGCAGCCAGAGCCTGGAAAGTTACTAAGATGTTGTCTGCAAAAAATCACCCTGGCAGTAGCTTCTCCTCATTTATTGTTAAAAGAACATCTTTAATCTTCCCACTAATCCCAAACCTGGCAGCAGGTACACTTGGGAAGAGTCCAGGTCCCAGGAAGCAATGTTCCAATTGTATTAGAGCTTGTCTGCCTGAAAGCTTATTAAAAAACAAGTGCTTATTGCACAGCAGCAGTTCAGCTGAACTACACACTAGGAACACATTAAAAAGGCTTTGGTTTCCTGTGCTAGCGCTGGCTTGCAAACAGTCACATCCACAGCAACACAATCCCAGACTAACTAGGACATGGATGTTACTGACAAAGGCTAACAGATTGTCATTCCTCTGGCAAGAGACAGGAGGAGGGGAATGGGAAGCAGGAATCCAGCACTGTGTTACCCACTTCCACACCTGGCTTGCCAAGTGGCAATTCATCTGTTAGGCACCCACTCACATGCACAAAGAAATAGCCCAGGGAATTTAAGCTGAAAACTTGGAAACAAAAAAGTGTTTCATCGTAGTATTATCAGCTGCATTACTATAAGTAAGAGTGTGAGATTTCCTCTGGGGTTTTTTGTGTGGGTGAGTTTTTCTTGGGGCTGATGGTATGTTTTTAAGCATTGCTGCACCACGAGCGCTTTAAATAGTTTCAGTGCAAAATCTATTATTAATTTATTATTAATCTAAATTGCAGACTAATCTCACTGTCACCACACAAAACTAGTGGAGTGGTGTTCTTCTCTTAGCTGAGACTGGATCCTGACAGGACTACGACAAACTAATATCAAATAAAAATGCACTTTTAAATACTAACAGGCATGGCATAGAAGTTGCTGTACCATGCAACAGAACTTTTGTTTTAAGCCCATTACTTGAGGAAATCTGAGTATGCTGCAAAGTCCATCTTCTTTTTCCTCTTGCTGTTGAGGTTGCAGATAGACTAAAACAGATCAGTTTTAATCTATTTTTTGTTTTGTTTTTTTTAAAGAGCCAGTCTTCTGTTCATGCGCATTTTTAGTGTGGAATAAGAACTCTGAGTAAAGGAAGAAGTCCAATAGCTGGATATCAAATTGGAAAAAAAAAACTAGGAAAAGTAGTCAGCAAAATGCAGTATGCTTCAAGCATGCTTGATAACTAAATTCAAAATATTATTAAAACTGTAATTGATGCACTTTGTGGTAATTACATGGTGTGTTCTTATTTCCTTCCTGCTAGAGTCAGAGCATGAATAAACAATCTGCTTGCAATTGCTCTGTCATGAAATTCAAAAAAGTTGAAGGATATGCAAGTCAAATAAGAAATTTTAAAAGGACTGACATTTATTTGTTGAAAATTTTTACTGGAATGTTTCAAAGACTTACGGAAAAGCTAACTACTCAAGCAGAGCACTATGCAAAGATAACAATACAATTAACATCTCCTTTGCCCTGATGGAATGGTGAATTGGCTTTCATGTAACCAGTGAAAGAAAAAGAAACAGCAAAGATTTAACTATGTAATAGTTACATTATTGCTAAGATTTGTATACGTTTGCCTTGTAAAAGACAAATCAGGACTAGAAAAAACACAACAGGCAACTATTGTCTTCATACAGTTTTTAGTGTTCCATAGAGAATATGATCACTCTATACAAATCTTACATGAATTAAGATTCCTTGATTCCACCACCATGAAGTCAAATTTCAGTCTAAGTTTGTGATTTTTAATAGCCATTAGGTTTTACTGCCTGGTTTATGGATGCTAGCAAGGAAGGAGTTACTTTATGATGTATTTTGTTTCTTGATTACAAAAGTCAAGACCTCAAAAAACTCCGAAACATTACCTACCTAAGACATTATCTACCTAAAATGTTACCTACCTTCATTAGGACATCTTAAAAAAAACAAAACTCAAAAACCGAAAATTGCACTTGGATGGAGGATAATTACTGTCCTAAGAAATGAACTTTCTTATCCTTTAAGAAAAATCCATATCCTATTAGAAAGATGTAGCAAAGAACAGATTTTGCTGTCAAAGTAATATGTTCTTCCGCTTCCTACCACCACTAAGCACCATTCTTATAACAGCTAGCTAGGAAATTAAAGCAAGCATGTTACTTAAGCAATTCTCTGTGTGTATCTGTACACATCTAAATCTGGGGAAATATAAACCATGTAGAAACTATAGCAACACCTATCATTATAAAGGCACAGAAGAAGAAACATAATAAATCTGTCCAGCCATCTAATCAGGAGTTAAAATGTATGATTTAACACTAATATGCCTGAAGGCGAGTATTATTAATGAGTTATTTTGCTTTGGATTGGAATACATGTGCTACTGAATTCTCAACTTAGAAGCTTAACTTTGCACTAATATGCCCGTCACGCTAAGACAAAACACCTGGTAGAGTCCCTACTGTAACTCAGGCTATTCCCAAGGACCCTGATAAAAGGAAGAAAATATATGACAGATACAGCTCTGTCTTTTCTCCTGCACGAAACACATGCCTTCTACATTCAGCTCAAACTGAATGGTTCAAAACTACAAACCCACAAGTCCTCATGGACGGGCAGCACAGGCAGCCCCTGCACAGCTTTCATAGTATTCTCACCAACATGGCTTGACAAGGTTCCGGTGGGAAGACCTCTCAAGACTCTGCCTTAAGATTTTGGTCTCTTCCTCAGATTATCAACAGATAGCCAATTGTGATGGTGGTTTTTCTGCTGGAAGAAAACTTCATGCTGGACTGAGACCACGAACTCATTTCACATAGGTCAGAAAATGAGATGGTAACAGTTTTTTGCAGTTGCCAACTTAAACTGTATTTGAGCTACAGACCTAGATGTGAAAGGCTCTGTAATAAATTACCAATCTCCTGAGCCATCCAGTTAACAACATGCATGGTTTTCCTTTTTAACTCAATTATGCTTAAGTCCATAAATTTTCTGAAACTGTAGAAATTAAACACCAGGAAAATTTATATTCTTGATGACAAGTCATTTGTTTCCTGTATGCCTCTTAAAAATATACCAAAGAGTACTATTGCTGGCAGAACATTAGAGTAAGACATTACATTTTGGTTTAAAACTGAGACTAAGTAGTAACACACACTGTATATTTCTACATTATGTTTTGCTCCACTATTTCATGAGTCATGACAAAGCCACCACAATCTTGTTGACTTTTTCCCCTCGGTGATGTGGCTTTTGTTCCACTTCTAAAACCAGGAGCAAATTACAAACAATACCCATACAATTATTTTAATAAAGCAAAGTTTTCTCTTATTTCAGTTCTGAAAATGTTATTTACCACAGACAAACCTCTTCCCATCAGTTTAAACAGAGACTGGCACTCTGTAAAAACATTTATTGGGCATGAAAATAGAAGGCAAATAACGAGTCATTGACTACACTTCCAGGAACAGTATTAAAGCTACTTTAAAGACAAAAAGTGACTTGGGAAGAGTAATAAGAAAGCCAGACTTACTGCACCAAGCATAGAATAGCACTGGTAATACTGACTCCTGGGAATGAAACATCAAACTAAAGATGGTCTCATGCACTAATGAAATTTCAAGAATTAGAAGCATCATATATAGATAGTATCATACTTTGATACTGGTTTTTTCAATTTACTGCTAAGAATAAGAGCTACAGACAACTGGGTCAGGAAAACCATCCAATTTTAAGACAACAGACAGAACCAGCCCTGTCAGCTGTGGGCATATTTCAAAGGCAAATATACAGGAATTGGTGAGATTCACCAATTTAAAACATTTAATAGAATTTGCTGGTTAAGAAACACTAACTCAGGTTCAAAAATATTTTGCTTATATATAGTCTGGATAAACAGTTTATTTGCAGAAGTCTTCAAAAGTTGGCATGATTGTATTTCTGATAGATTATAAATATAAGAAGATAGTAGCCTTCAAAAATTACCTTCATAAGTAAAAATCATAATTTTAGGGTTTATTTTTTTCAGCAGTTTGTACAGCCAATCATCCTCTCCCCCACCTACACACATGCTGTATTTCATTATTTATCTTGCCTGCAGTGATACTACCAGAGGCATTTTCTGTATCTCAACATGCCTGTTATTCAGATGAACACTTTTTAAAATAGTTTAATTAGAAAAATAAAAAAAGGAAAAGCAGCCATTTGATATACTTTGCTGTCATAAGCATATCAGATCACAGCCAACTTGTAAAATTCACCCTACTGATCAAGGCTGACTGCCGTATAACAGTATATATTTACTAGTACATGCCCTTAGCACAAAGGGTTTTGTTTCCCAGCAATTTGTATAAAAAACAAGCCTTGCTCTCAATCACCATCCCAGTGCTAAAACCCATTGCGGATCCACTTACCAAATCCCTGTGTAACACCCAGTTAGCATGCAGGTAGTGAATACCATCTAGGATCTGATATAACAGTGACTTCACCATCCCCCGAGGTAACTGAACTGGTTTCTTGTTTGCTTTAGAAGCCCTGTGAAACTTGATTATATGCTGCAAAAAGGAAAAAGAAATCAAAATTAAAAAATGCAATGTTTTGGTCTACAGCATTGCACAAAAAGATTGCCAGTAATTCCTTACACAGACTTAGGTTATCTTCAACCTTTCATCATTCATTTTCAAAACTAGAAACACGTATCTGCAGTACTTAGAAAATTAATACTATATGAGGTAAAGTGATTGCTGGCCCAAGGAAGTCTCAAAAATTAAATCAGTTGTTGGCTGTGGTTTAACTCTGGCAGGCAGCTAAGCCCCACACAGCCACTTGCTCACTCTCCCCCAGTGGGATGAGAAATAAAAAACCAACAAAACTGTCAAAGCAAATTCCCTTGCAGATCACTGACCTTGGAGGTTTTAGGGTTAGTTTTGTTTGGGGGTTCTTTTTGTTAAGATAGGCTGATATCTTGTACATCACAGCATGGAATTCAAAGTGCATCGCTTAACTTGTATATTATTTTACTTTTAGGTTTTCTCCTACAGTGATTATGACATCGTAACACTCAACACCTAATGCTAGACAGAAATTCTTGCAAATGGTAAGGGAAGTTTTAAATGTTTAAATTAGAAGCCCAGATTTATTTGTTCTTTATTTGCCATACCCTTGAAGCACAGTACTCTCAAAACCGAAACTGTTGACAGAGCAAAGCTATATATCTGTCCATCTGAAAGTCAGCTACCAAGCCAGAAACCGAAAAAAATGTTAACAATTGTAAGTGTATACACAGGCATAATGAAGAGTACAAAAGGATATGCTGTCTTAGCACTTGAGTCCCAGGTGCCACTAACTTCAATAGCATAATGTGTGCCACAGTCATGGTAACCATTTCCATGTTTGCCTCCTTTTCAGAGAGAAGTAATTTCTAGAACAAACTTTAGTGCATTCACAGTTCTTTTCTGTAATGGCTCACACTTGTGTAATCACCAAAACAGTCCTTATCTTGTCCATCCAAAACCTGACACCAAACTTCTATCACATGTTCTTCCTACGTTCCAGAGCTTTCCTATTCCAGGTGCCAATTAGGTATCAAACTACTCAAACCCCTCTGGGAAACTGCCTTTCCCCCCTTGCTGCAGCCCAGCTACATACAGCTTGCTCTCCTTTGCTTCAGGTGCTGAGCTTGGCTTTCCTGGGGAGAAAAAGCACATCCCTCCTCTGCCAAAGGTAAAAATGGAGCTGCAACAAGGAGAGAAACACTGATGAAAAGGCGATGGCCCCTCCACAGTCGGCCAAGCACCATGTGCACAAGCATCTCTCAGCCTGAGCCATAAGTTTCAACTCCTCTCACCGCCCACTTCCACTGACTCCGAAGCAAATATTATTTTTCATGCAGTAGCCAGAGAGAAGTGAATCTTCAAAGACAGAAAGACAGATGGCTCTCCTGGACCTTTTTGTTCCTGCTCTAATATATTCACTGTCCTTTTCCCAGCCTTGTTTGAAACCTGCTGTGCTAGATATGCTCAGTACTGGAGGACATGGCTGGCTCTCTGGGGCATGGAGCCAGCCCAGTCACTGCAGCTTAGTTTCTTGCACCCAGATACTGTGAAAAACCAGGAGCTGGTACAGCTGTGGAATCTGCAGTTTATACAGGCATGTGCATGTAAACATAAAGGTCAAAATTGAAGGTCATTCCTAAGTTACTTACACACAAGCCAGTGTTTTGTTAACAGAAGTGCTTCTGCAGTGATTTAGGTTAAGTATGAAGCAATGTAGAAATGTATAAATACAAACAAGGACAGGTCACTATTAGTCACAATCATCCAAATACAAAAAACCCTTGCAGCACATTTTAAAACAAAAAAAACCCAAACTCAAATATTCCTAAACTTCTGTAGCTTAGTATATCATAAATATGAGGGAGCAGGGGAAAAAAGTGCTTGTTTTTTCTCCACGTTAAAAAAAACAACCCAACCCTTTACTCTTATTTCCTCAAGATCTTATTGATTTGGTTTTGGTTTCATACATCAGCCTTTAGAGTGTCTCAACACTTCAGCTGTTCAGTAACTTTTTTTTTTTCTCAAATTTGTTTTGGTAACAAAATCTTAATGCCAAGTGTCAGAACTTCCAAGACATTTAACTGGGAGATAATATCTTCAATTCAGCTTAGGCAAAGGACAATTGACACACTAGTTCTTAGGTAAATACTATTGAATTATCCCCAACTACAAGGACACTATTTTCAAATGAAAATAGTTTTACTTTGCTTCGTGCTGTCTGTCTAAACTACACGCAGAGGAAAACACAACTCATGATTCATAGTGCTTAAGTCTGAAAATTTGATAGATATGTTCACGTAAATCTCATTCCAAATTGCCTCTGTTGTACTCTTTGATTTGAATCTTTTTAATATCTTTTAAGGTTAGTAATACAATACTGGTCCCATTGAGAGCTCAAAATGCTCAAAGTGTATGTCATTGCTTTTCCTTCAATGCTGAAAAATGTTTCCAACAGACACGAGACAAAAGTCTATACTGTTTTTAAACCAATGCATCTTCCCTGACCCTGTCCCTTTTCTGCAAGTAAAACTCTAAGCCTGGTACCCACAAACAATTCACCTTACCCAGAGGTCATGCTCAGCGTAGTCAAAGAGAAGCCACACTTTCCTGTCAGCATGAGAAAGAAACACCTTTTGCAGAGAAATGACATTTGGATGCTTGAGCTCCCGCAGCAACTGCAAAATAAAGAAAGTCCACAACAGTTATATCCACACACCAGAGCTGTGAAAGGGATGGAAAGATGAATACTTTAATAGTCTTTGCTACATACTCTACAATGCAAACAAAAAAAGTTGAATACTGCAAGTCATGGAAGCAGCACATATTTTTTTAATGAAAGAACCAGTCATTAGTTTGAAACCAAAGCTGAAAGCAGGTCCCAACCCCCTCAGGGCATTCAATTCCTATTCATTTCCTGAAAGTTGAAGTCTGTGTATACCTCACTATTATCCAGGATCAAGAAGACTCCACAAAACAGCCAGCTGTGGCATCTGCCCTTTCTCATAGGCTGTAATCTTTGATAGAGCCATTTGGGGTATCCAATTTTCTCCTGACTCTCAATTATCCAAAAACCCTGCATTTTGGTTGCAATCATTCAAGGCTGAATGGGATGACTCATTTAGAGCCTGTCAATGCAGTCGGCTAAATGAAAATGTGGTTTGCGAGATGGAGTCAGCTGATCTACAAGGTCACCACCACCTACAGAAGAAGGTCCAACTCCCTCCCACATCATCTATTACACGAGTTACAGCACTCACAGAAGCCGTCAACGAAGCAGCTCCCAGTTCAAGAGAAAACTAATCCAGACACAGTAAGGTGTTAATTTTCTGCTGAGCTCCTGAGCTGAAATGACTCAGGGCACTAACACAAGACCCAGCACTAGCATGGAGGGACATAACTAGAAGCAAGAACATCTTTCAGCAGCAGTGAGACATTAAACCAGCTCAGCTGCTTCAGGAACTACAGCTTTAGCCAACACAAAAAGGAACACAGCACAAAAACTGAATGCAGACAGCATCAGTCTGTTTGAGCTCTACTGGACAGATTACAGTTTTACTGTACTCACATAATTGCTAAGAAACAAAAAACTTCATCTAAGCAAACTATTGTCAAGCATGGCTACCCATAACTAGACGAATTCTTGCCAGCTCAGTCTGCCAGAAATGATGACATTTTTCATAAAAGGAATGGCTAGTGTGTTTTTTAAAGCCAAGGACAATCTGAACTACTATTTGAATATTGAATGGAAAATTAACGTTTTATTTCTGAGACTGAATCTATTTTCGATAAAATATCATTTTCCTACTAAGTAACAGAGGAAAGAAGAAAATTTATTCCTTTCCACTGATACCTTTGTTACACGTGGTAGCATTTTAACTCCTATCGAGATAGTAAAATGGAAGAGGGTATCTATGTATGTTTGTTTTCTTCTTTTCTATTTCATTTGAGAGACTTCCATCCCTACTCACTGACTAGAATCTTCAGTGTGGCACGTCTTGAGCAAGAGAACATACAGCCCACAGAGCTTTTATCACAAGTATGAGATCAAACAGGGAGACAGAGGGTTAAGGAGACAATACAACATTACAAATCAATGCAGAAGGGCAGTAGCTTCAGCATGTTAAACCTCTTAACCTCAAGATTTATAAGAATAGAGGAATTTTAAGGCAGGATCTGCAAGAAGTGTGGAATTCTGTAAATGCCTGTAATTCCTACAAAGCATAAGATCAGCACAGGGAAAACCAAGAAATGCTTAATTTCAATTACACATGGGAACCATCTGTGGTAGCTTGACCCCAGCCAGCAGCTAAGCCCCACACAGTCACTTGCTCACCCTCCCCAGTCAGATGGGAGAGGAAGAACAAAAAAAAAGCAAGAAAACTTGTGGCACTCACTCACCACTTCCCACAAACAGCCCAAGCCAGTCTCCCAGGAAAGGCTACCCTCCCCAAAGGGAGGAGGGGCAGAGTGGGAAAGGGGAAAAGCCTGGACACTCAGCAATAGCCAAACACTGGTGGGTTATCAACGCTGCTTTAGATGCAAGTCCAAAACACAGCACCATACAGGCTGCTATGGAGAAGATTAACTGCACCCCAGCCAGATCAGTACAGCACCAGACTCCTAGTGGGAGCCAGGCTCTTCATAGCAAATGTAGTTACAGGGTTTAAGGATTCATCGCGCCAGTCCTTGTAGCAAAGGACTTATTGCTGAATCAGTATAAATTCACAGCTTAAATTTATGCTTATCATTTGATGAATTAACTGTACCCAGTTCAGCAACTATGTGCCCATACCAGAATTTTATCAGATTTCCTGTGGCCTGATGACACACCTGTATCAGACACAACAGACCACTCCTTGAGGCAGACACTAGTCAGAGCTCTAGAAAATAATGCAATTCTCCCCTACACATCTTCCTGTCCCATTTTAAGTATGTCTTACTCCTTACTCCCCAGGTAGCAACTATCACCCATTTAAAAACCCCAATCTCTTCACATCAAACGTGAATTACCTCGGAGGCCACACAGGGAACCCATAACCAAAGCTGATCCAGAACATGACACAGAGATGAGAAACTCCAAGTTATGCAGCAGAAGGGTTCCCTGTCAGTACGGGGACACAACACAGGCATAATTCTCCTTTATGCTAAGGGTAGTCAACCCTGAGGGCTTTGACATTCACTCGGTCTGCTAGGTGACAGGCTGCTGCTCTTCCCTGTTTCCAAATCCAGCCAGCAGCAAGGTACAAGTAACTGTGCATGCATTTCCTACAGGGGCACACACAATGGAGACATGACCAGCCTCACAGGTACCAACAGAGGCAGGAGAACAGCTTCTTCCTTCGCAGGCACCCATAAGCACCAACAAGTAAAACCTGAACAACACAACTGGCCTAGATCCCTTTCTGCACTCCAGCTAACCAGGCTTAAGGTTCACACATACAGACACGTATTCACTAGTCCCTTAGACTCCAGTGCAGACCTGACGTTTCTTCAGAATCCAGGACCAGATGCTGTCATGCCTTCATCCAGGTTCCAGCTCTGACGTTGGGTCTCTGCAGATTTCAGTCTCCTGCTTGCTGGTTCTGCATGCTGCAAGTTCACTAGCAGGTCACCCACATGAGCTACCAGGGAGAGCTGTGTGAGTGCTCCTCTCCTGACCTACATCTCCTGCAACCAACTTCTGCAGACCTGTGGTATGCTCAGCACCTGGCCCTTGCAGACCTCATTCTATTCTCACCACCCAGCCCAGCTTCAGGTTTGCTAGCAGGTCACAGGTGCACACGCAGCACACAGAGCACACTCACACAGAGAATAGCTAGGCAGACACAGGATGGACTATGGTGACTACATACAGGGCTCGGTCAGACAAGTTGCTGCCCAATAGCCTTACCTGAAACCTGCCCCTTATTCCCCTCTCCGCTTTCCCATGCTTTTTCCTCCCCAATCTACCATGATCACTCCCTTTCCTGCCTTTTATCCTCCCTCTAAACAGAAGTTTTACAGAGTTCCAGCAGCCCTCTCAAATGCCCAATAAAATCTCTATCCTTAAGATCCAATAGCAATTTGCTTTCCTTCTCATGCACTACAAAGCTCTAGTTGACTCCTTCCAAGGACACACCTGAGAAGTTCCTTTTGTGCCCCATCACCAATGTTTTAAGAGTTCCAGCCTTTGTTATTGTCACTGGTAGCAGCCATTATGGTTTGTGCATCTGTGCACTCAAGTTTATCATTCTTGCTGGTTTTTGCCCTTGTCTTTTATACTGAACAGCCCTTAACTACATATTCTTTCAGTCCACCTAAAAAAGTCTGGTGGGTTTGGTCACAAGCACCGCAGTGAATAGGATGGCTAATATACATCAGCAAAACCATCAGAATAAGGAAATGATTCCTGCAGTGGTGACAGCTGATCCCTGAATCACTGTCTTGGAAAGGCTGAAATGCTCCAGGACAGTGATAATATAGAGCAACAAATGCAAATGCTGTCTGAAGGACAGAAAGAGCTCATGCAGATAATAACACATCACATGGGCTGTGAACAGCATTTCCAACAACCTCAGTCTCCATGAACCAGGCCTCTTTAGCCCATGTGCCACATGCTTTTCCTACCAGGTGACTTGCCTTGTGTCCAGCAGCTGACAAGAGTTTACTGGAGGCAAAGCGGACTGCAAGAAACACAGCATGATGTGGCTGTACGATGCCTGCTAATGATAAAGGCCACTTCTTGGCCTAGTGACTCTTATATCTAATTGCTTCTCTCCACCCTAATTCAATTCCATGGAACACAAAGAGAGTAAACCAAAACTATGCATTTGGATCTCATACATTACTGTCCTTTTCATTTGCACATCACAGAACGATTTCAACAGCATTTCCACAGCCCACACAATCTCGCTTAAATTCGTTGGCCTGGGTGCCCTTTATAAGGAAGGGAGACCCAATTCACCTTCAAAGAAATACAAATCACCCACCGATGAAGATGCTGACACATCTAGTTTGACTTGAGTGTTACAACACCATGTAGTCCCAGTCTGGTCTCGTCCTTGATTTCATAAATATTTTTCAAGACACAGCAAGGGAAACAGTACCGCTATGTGCAAGTCCTGGGCTCAGACTAAGGTTCCTCCATTTCCCCTCTTCAGATGCAGAAGTACTTATTCCACAGCCATGGGGCAGCTGGCAGACAGTAAATTAAAGCGTCCTAATGATGCATAAAATTGTTAAATTGCTTTGCAGACAAGGACAAAGTTGGGTAAGACAGGACACTATTAAATAATCAACAGCAGCATTGAGGCAGCCTGGCAAACCGCTGCATGACTAATGCGAAGCTTTTCTTGCGCAGAGACACTAACAAGACTTACTTTTCACACCAAATGCAAGTTGAACTCAGCACAGGTCTTGCTGAACATGATCTCCTTCCTCCAGTGACACTCCCACGTTTCCTGTACAGCTCTGCACCTCTACAGACACCTCTCACGAGCCCAGACACTGTACCGGATGAGCACATCCAACATACTGCGCTTTCCATGTGAGGACCTCTAGCTTTACTGCAAATGTCATTCCACCTCCACTCTTCATGCTTGCTACTACATGTTGTCCGCAGGGAACGTAACCTGCTTAGTGTTACAATACTGCCATGCTTGCTTCTATAATCGAGCACAGATTCACTTGCTAGGGCAATCAGCCAGGTGACCTGGCCCAGAAGGAGTTTTTCTGACACTCTGTCCCAGGACATTAGCTATTCTAGAAAAGGCAACTCCTTGCTTTCATTGCCTTCCTATGAGTGCCATGCAATACATTCCTCCCAACGCTTAGGACAGTGACAAGCCACGGTCAGTATCAACCAAAACATTCACTTAAGCAAAAATCACTACTGTGTCATCTTGCTAGTTTGATGGTGTAAATCAAAAATCTAATCATCATCTCATGCTTCAAAAAAGCTCACATCAGTTCCACCAAGTGATCCAGCAACAAATGGCATTAAGATGGAAAACGGGCAACAGGGACTTGGAACAGAAAGTAGATTGCACTTGATGGAGAAAAATGTGGTTTTTAGACCAAAGGATGATTGATAAAGATGTAGTCATCCTGTAACAGATAAGATACCAGTGGAATTGCTACTAAAACAGATGAGTATAGGCAGTAGCGAGACATTACCTGAAATGTTATGCGTAATTCTGGCCAGTTCAGGGAAGATTAATTCCAACTGCAACAGGGCAAACAAAAACCAAGCCTAAACCCAGGGGAAGGGAGAGCCTACTGCACAACTAGAAACTGGCAACCCAAGCTAAAGTCCCTACAGCCTCCCAAAACAGAGCCACAGAAACAATGTCTCTCCACTCTCCCTTTAAAACGAAAGCAGGAAAGAAGAGCTATTCTGACTGATAAAATTATCACAACTACAAATGAGTATGAACTAGTCATGATTAATTTTGGTTTAAAGCCTGAATATACTTACAGAGTCATTATTAGAACGACATTTAGGAACTGCCTCCGGGGATTTTTCTTTTCCTTACAAGTTTAACTTGCAGTTTCCTAAATTTCTGAAAGTGCACTTTGCTTGTCTGCAGATGTCATCCAATTCTATACTCATATAATAAATTTTTTTAAAAAAAATAAATTATTAAAATCACCATTGTTGGCTTCCTATCAAAAATTGGAACTCTACTCGAGTACTTAAAACTTGTTATTTAAACTAAACCCTGAATTTTATTACACAAGTTCTTAAATCCCAAGTTGGCTTAGCTGCTATCCAGTAGATTCAAGATCTGTTTGTTTCAATGTAAATATGGTTTTACAGTTTTATATTCTCATGAGTCAGATATCCCACAGTACTAAAAAAGAAAATACTTGCTGAAAGTACATGCTGTTTTCCTTTTATAAGTGTTCAAACGAAAACTGACAAAGGCAATGTAACAGAAAAAGTTACAATAGTGCTCACTATGAATTTATTATGAAGCTGACAACAAATGTCTGAAGCTCCAGTTCTTCAGACATACAATGGTATGAAATTGTTGCTTTATTATATTCTTTTGTTTTTATTTTTAAAGTCCTAAATGTTGCACAAAAGAAACCTGAAAACACAAAATGTCAAGGGGAAAAAACCGCACATTTCTGGTTTTAACTTCTGTGGTTTCCAACACAAATGAGTCTTACGTGATCACACATATGTGTCAGTATTTATTAGCACCTCTTATGTCCAAACACATTCAAAGTACTAGAAGAGGTGTTATTAAAGGTTCTCTGAAAGTAAGGAGATGGATGAGGAATCCAGATGAGACCAACACTGAATGTCAAGCTTGGTAAAATTCTGTTCACAGAAAACAGGTTTCCTAAGGATTCCAAATTAATCATAGAATGGTTTGGGTTGGAAGGGACCTTAAAAATCACCTAATTCCAACCCCCCTGCCATGGGCAGGGACACCTCCCACTAGATCACATTGCTCCAAGCCCCATCCAACCTAGCCTTGAACTCTCCCAGGGAGCGGGCAGCCGTAACCTCCCGTGTCAGTATCTCATCACCCCCACAGGAAAGAATTCCTTACTAATATCCAATCTAATCTACCTTGTTTTCAGTTTGAAACCGTTCCCCCTTGTCCTGTCACTCCATGCCCTTGTCAAAAGTCCCTTTCGAGCTTTCCTGTAGCCCCTTCAGGTACTGGAAGGCTGCTAGGAGGTCTCCCCAGAGCCTTTTCTTCTCCAGACTCAACAAGCCCAACTCTCTCAGCCTGTCTTCATAAGAGAGGGGCTCCAGCCCCCTGATCATCTTTGTGTCCCTCCTCTGGACTCCAACAGCTCCATGTCCTTCTTATGTTGGGGACTCCAAAACTGGACACAGTACTCCAGGTGAGGTCTCACGAGAGTCGAGTAGAGGGGAGAGAATCACAGTTGCAGAAGTGAGCAGGACTGCAGAGGCTTTCCCTTTCAGGTGACAGCAGCAGTCATAGCCAGCTATCCCTCTGCTTATTCTCACACGGTCCAAGTTCCTGATGCAAAGAGAGCTGTACTGGGCCCTGAGCCTCCTGCCTGGGAGACAAAAATCAATACTCTGCTTTCTTTTGTTAACACTCAGGCACGTGAACATTAGGGTACAAGGCTGCATTATACCCAAACCACCCCTGCAGGTTCCTACCACTTCCTCTGAGCCACGTTGAGCAACTACACAATCGAAGGATGGTTCAACTCACACAACAGAAAACTAATCAAACTGTTCATTTTCCCTCAGTGAAGATGAACTTCCCCATCCTAGAGCTACACTATCTCTAGATCCAACACAGAGGACATTCACCTTTTGTGACTACGGACTGCATTTGTTATAATAGGAAACCATAAAATCCTAGGAATGTCCAAATGCCTCCAAGGCAGACCTAGAGAGTGGAAAGGATCAGCGAAACCAACTAGTTCTTGTTCTGTAGTCTTCATTCCCAGCACCAGCAGACTCAAAGCTGTTCTAACTTGTACAATTTGGCTATGGTGCTTGAAGGATACCACACAAGCAGAAGACAGAGTACAGCATCCAGCTCTGCTTTGTCCCATTCAGCATTTCCATCAGTGTCTGCCACCATATCTAGCACTTCCTCTTCAGAGCCAAGTCAAAAACTACTGCTATCATATAAACATACTATGTGCTGGTTTTACACATGAATAAGCTTTTCAGGGATCTTTCTGTCAACTAAACCAGGCACCAAAAAAACAAAGCTACATGAAGTCCTGCAAAAAGTTAAAAAAAACAACCCAACCCAAGCAACTTCTCACTAGCCAAAGGAAGCATAGACAAGTGAAGTACTTGCAAACCTGCCAAAACAATGAAAAATGCTACTTAACTTGTAAAATATCAGAAGGTCACTTGAATACTTTAAAACAGTAAGACTCCTGTATAGGAAGCTGCCCAACTCAAAATCCTGAAGCTCAAATTGAAGCCTAATTACCTACTCCAGCTTCCTACAGCCTTGAAGAATTCTCCTGCTTTGCAAACTATGAAATAGCATTTGCAGCACTATTCCAGGTGGATAGGCTTTAACGACGTTCTTCCTTGTGATTAAATCAGAAGACAAAGAATCAAGTGTTTGGCTTCTATGTTTTGTATATTTTTATACACATCTTACCATTCTATTCCTCTGCTCTCCCATCCAGCACAAATCCATCTCTTGGTATTATGAGCATGCAGTTTTAGTCCCTGCTTAAATCCTCAGAAGAGAGAGTGCAGATCACAGAAAAGATACCTGGAATCCCAGGCAGTACACACGTGTGCAGAGAACGAGATGAGCCAAACTTCAGCTAATGTTCTAGAAGAGGCAGGATTCACAATGGTGGATGAATGACCATGGTGGATGAATCAGGGAAAGATAAGAACACCACACTACAACTATTTTGATATTAGAGATACTGATTCAATTAGCATAATTAGCACAATAACTGTTAATTCTACCAGTTAAACAAGTGGTTTACATAAAATCATGGGAAAAACCCCTCATTTCAACAGACACTAGCTAGGTTCTGGAACATTAGTTCCAAGTTCTCATGCTTCAGGAAGTACTGAGACACAGTATTTCTTTCATACACATATACAGGCTGAGCTCATCCCATAACTGAGTCAGGTGGTTGAACTCAGGTCTCTGACCTAACTCAGGTCTCTGATAGAAGCTTTAACTCTCCAGAGAAACTGAAATGGACATACCTCATATGTAAACCAAGTCATCCTGGTTCCTCTTAACACCACCATGCTCATAAAATGCATTAATTGGGGTAGTCCGGAACACGTTCTAACCAAGTCTGGCATTCAGCCTTGACTTTAAGTATGACAACAAATAATTTTATTAATTAGATGTACAGATGACATCTTGGGGTACAACACCACTGATTAACTGAATAGCATTTTCATACATGTATTACATATACTCACATAACCAATATAAATGTGTGGCTATTACCCTCAATTTGATCCACCTCCATATGAGGTTTCTTTTTTTTCCTTTTACAATATTAATTGATAGGAAGGGGGGAGGGGAGCATATTTAACAGAATTAAAATGAACAACACATTTTGGGGGGAAAAAATTCTCCAAATTCATTGTTAACTCCAAACAGCAACATCAAAAGAATGGTAAGGAAGAGAGATTCAGACCCAAGTAGTCCATGGTGAAAAATTCAGTATCAGCAGTTGCAAGTCTGGAAGCATAACCAGAAGCAAAGACAACAAAAACTCAAGAAATGCTGCTTCAGGTTACTATTTCAATCCCTACGCCTGTTTTTGGGCTCCCCTCCCTCTTTGTTCTCAATGCCTGCTCTCTTAGCATCTTTGGTGTCCTCAGTACATTCCTTTCCTTCCCACACTAACCCTGTCCCACAAAAGTCCTGCATTGTACTGCTGTTCTCTTCAAATGGTGTATTCTGCAGCAGCTCAGAGAAAGGAGAAAGCCTCCCAGCTTCTTGGTCCTCTTCCACCACTACCAGGGATCGTGCTGCCGGAGAGGAATGACCACACAACCCTCCCCAAGCCACGCAACGAGGCCAAATCCTTCACAACTGTCAGCCAAGTTAGTGATTCTCTTTTAACAGATGGAAATTGAGTTAGGGTCATATCCAGAGCACAGACACATCCCTAACATCAGCCAGACTTCCCCTGCCAAATACAAGCAGAACAAACTCTTCAAAACTCTTTAGGTAAATCACTGCAAAATACACAAACAAAAAATTTTCCCAAATCCCTCACATGGTAGGTGACACTTCCCAAAAGCATTCAGCCTGAAGAAGTCACAGTATTTGAATATTTTCTGCCAAAACAGTTGAAATAAGCAAAATTTAAGACCCTGTTTTCAGCTCCTTTAGTTCAGTATGGATGTCTGCGATGGCAGGGAGGCTCAGCTTTCATCAATCGACAAGAGTACCTTCTCTTGAAGAATATTCTTTGTGCTTCATTTTTTTCACTTCACTCAGTTCAAGGACTAACGTGTTTGAAATCAGAGACAACCAGAATTTGGCAGAGTAGGTACTCACTTCAATCAATAAAAATGAAATTGGGGTAGGTCTAAGTTTTACACACTTGAAGAATATGTACTGAACATAAACTATTTGCTTCCCCCCCACACACACAGAAGTTACATGCATTTCCTTTTAGTATGTAATTTCAGTTTAAACATTTCAAGAAAAAGAAGCCCAAGCAGCAGAATTACATAAGAACATACAACAGTTAAACTTCTTGTCACAAGAAGTCACAAAGCTTGTCACAAACCATATCTAGACCACATTATTCATTAGTTTCTAAGAACAAGGAATACACATATATAAACCTGAATGACCTAAGAAAATGTTTGAATAATATTCATGGGTGTATTACAGCCTCCAAAGCAACAATAATGTCAGTTTAGTTCAAACTCTTCACTTAAACAGAAGCTAGCATGTTTTAATCATTATAAGCCAATAAGAACTAATCTCTTTAGGAAAATAACTGCAGTACTAATGCAAAAGTCAGATCAGATATATAATTCAAGCCACTGAGTCTAACCATGTTCTTAAACGACTGCATTTAAAGTTAACCTACCCTGAGGCAGGTAGTAAATTGTAACTTAAAAACACTGTCATTTTTAGACAGCAAACATAACAGGTGCACAAAATCTTCCATGACATTTGTACTTATTTTATACCTTCATGACAAAAATATAGCACCCATAGTAGAATAACACGATACAGCAAAGAAAAACGAGCATGCACTCAAATCAATATTTTTAATAAGTCTGTTCACTAGTAGAAAGAACTAATGTTACTTACTGCTATTTCTCTGCATGCAGACATAGAAATTCCAGTACCTTCTATTTGCTTTAAAGCATAATCTTTATCATCTTTCCTGTGAAAGAAGAAAAGAAGTTTTTTTAAAAATTTGCACGATTAATTCCAAGTGAACCCTCCACCACCATTCAGAGAACAGTTTCTAATACAAATTCCACATATTATTTTTTTTGATTCTTTACTAATTTAACATCTGGATACCCAGCTAAACGGTAAGCTAACCATACCAACCTTGATAAAGCCAAAATTTATATTTGCTCTCACTAAATAAATAAGGATTTTTTAATAGACTTTTTTTAAAAAAATGAGATTATCAGCATTTCTTCCATTCCTTCCTTCTCTGATTAAGAAGAAAAAGTAAACATTTAGTACATACTACGAATAAGTCTAGCTAGGGCTACAGCTCCCATAAATGTATTACTTTGGGACACAGTAAGTCTTCCCCATATTTTTAATGAATTCTTAAGTAGCCCAGAAGCAACATCACAGTAACGTCTTTTCTTTCCTCTAGGTCACAAAAAGTGTCCTAAAATTTTGTTCCCACCAAACTAATAAACATACCAAGATAAAAAAAAAAATAAATCACAAGGTATCTGTGCAATCTGAAGAACCCAGATAAATGTCTGTTCAGCTTCAAACATGTAGAACACTTAAAAACACCACCATCACCCCCCTGTACTTTAACTAGTATGTGCCTTACAGTCATGTATTCGAAATACAAGCCTATGAGCTACAGCTAACAAAAGCAAAATGAAACAGATACATTGCCGCAAAACCAGACATTGAACTCTTGCCCATCCTCAGCCTCAAAGAGCTTGGACTTAGAAGAGATGGAGTACTTGTCCTTCCTGCTTGTGGGCTGCCATCCACAGCACTCCTGGGGGACATGGCACTTAACAGTATTGACTTCAATATTCGGAGCACTCCTATAGCTCTGAATCTCCAGGTTACATAAGAATTCTGATTCATTTTTAATGAATCCAGCTTCCACAGCTGCAAAGAGCCACCCTGAAAAAATGCAACTCAAACATCCTAAAGGCAAATACAGCAAAACTGTAGTTAAGCATTTAAAATGTATCCACTTGTTTCCTCCAGCTCTCACTAAGTATCTGCAAGGCTTTCAATTCCTGTATTCCGACCTGAAACACAGTTTCTCCCATACATCACTACCCACTTAATCCCTCAAATTACCCGGTGCCATCCAAGAGATTTTTCATGGGGTTCAAAGACAACCCACCGTTAGCAATAACCTTTCAAACCAGAGAAGAGAAAAAGTGGGAGATTAATGGGCAAAATCTGAACACAGCTACTGAGGAGGAAGAATGAAATAGCAAGTGGGCAAGAGCAGATTTTAGTAAGACAGCAATTACATGGATTCAGCAAGATAAGAGGGGAAAAGATACAGGATCTGTCACAAACAGGGAAAAAACAAGTATGGAGAACAACAACAGAAGGCATTAAAAAGCTTCCATACAATAAAAACCCTAAAATTTCCTTGTCTGGCAGAGAAAGAGCCAATGCTGAGCACAAATTCATACATGGCCAAAACAAGGTGGGAATAGGGAACAACAAACCTTAGAGAACAGGTTGCATGAAGCCCAAAACCAAGAAACCATTACAGTATTAAGGCACATAATCAAACTGCACAACTCCTGATGACAGAATATTACAGGGATCAAAAGTATGAACAGATTTCAAATCAAATGACACAAATTTATGGTGGGTAGGGGAGTTACGGACCACTCCATGAACACCTACTGAACATAACCTCAGTCTGCTTTCCAGCACAGAGATTTCCTATACTGCTGAGAGAAAAACATACAGGGAAACTTTCTCAGCTAAAAATCATTTTACCCCCTGCCTTAGCTAGCAATGGCTCGCAGCCATTACTGGGTACAAACATGGGGCACAACGGATTGGACTAGAAGTTATTCTCACTGCCCTACGTGCTCATCTTCTTAGTTTGAGGTGTTTGGAGAGATCATCATGTCGTGACAAGCACTACCACACAACTGCTGCTGTTACAACCATTACCAGGGACAGAACACCCAGCAAAATGGGTCAGGCTGAAGGTTATTCTCACTGCCCTGATGCTTATCTGCTTAGATTCCAAGGTACTTGAAGGAGAACTCAGCGTAAGGAGAAGTACTACCATACCACTGGTATTATGACAAGCATTTCTGGTAGCACTGCCTACAATAAATCCTGCCTTACATTTAAGATTATGCAACTATTTTTAATTGATCAAATTTTTGCCAAATTAAGTCTGGAATAAAATTTTCCATACCAGATGGCAGACTTTCTCTGGAAATTTTTAGAAAAAAAACACTTGAGCTGTTTCCTAGATCAAAACTGGAAGAACATACTTTCAGTTGTGTATGTAACTCTCTTTACAATCACTGCTTTCACACTGAAACTTGACAAGAGGGGGTAAGAACAAACCATTTGGTCTCCTCAAAACAACGGATCAAGTAAGAAGTCTCTGAAAATTAATCTTCTCACACTAAAAAGCAGTTGAAGAACTGAGACCCAGACATCCCATGCCCAGCCTTGCTCTGCCCTTACAGCAACGCAAGGCTGCAGGGAATTGACCACTTGCTCATTTGCTCTGCCCAGGCGCTGCATGAAGGAACCAAGAGCAAGCGGCCTCTGCCCTGTCCTCAACCTACCCAAGCAGCTTAGAAGAAACATAAGCATGGCAAAAAGAAGGAAAATTAATTACAAATTAAGGACAAAACACATTTTAACACCATGCTGCACTCTCCTCTGGAACCTGAAAAAATACCCAAATAATTCCAAGACTTAAATCCTTCGAATTGTGAATGCACAGTTGAGACACAAATTAATAAATCAATTCCTAACCCTCTCTAACATCTGTTCCACACAGAGCCAGCAACACACCATTACATACCACCACATCATTAGTACCAGTTTTCCCATTCACAGAAGCAGGAAAATCCTACTTCTACTTTCAAGCCAAGTGAGATTTTCTTTATAAAACTTACTGTAATTCCATGGGAGCCAGGGGAACTGAGGGAATAGTTTTTTAAAGGGAGTTGTAAGAGTTTACAGAAGTGTTATGTAGCCAAACAAAAGGCCAGTGACCAAGCTTGTTTTACACAACTTTCAAAAGATTTGGCCCATAGCCTGTTTATATCATAACACACACCAAAAGGCCTCTGTGTGGTTTTGGATATGGGTAATTTCCTTCACTGGAAATGAAGGGACATTCAATAACAAGATAGGGAAAAGCAAAAAAAAAGTAAGAAAAAAAATCTGTTTACGAACATCTTCCACAGTTAATTAAGCAACAGCATTGACCACTTAGCAGCTTGCATTTTAAGGGTACAATAAGACCCAAAGCAGAATTCAAACAAATTTATCCCTCTAACAGCGAGGTCCTGTTGGGAAAACCTGCCCACCTTCTGTGCTGACTGGGAATGAGACATGAAGTAGCTTCAGCAGATCCTCCACCTACCAGCAGGCTTTAAAAAGCTGGTCAATGTGCAAACTTATGTTCATACTAATATATTCATACTTTCCTGCACTTCGGCAGGCTTGAATCTTCAACAGAGTAATATTCCCTTCTAGTAACAGGCAATTGTGACAGCGGCGAGAGTAAGAGAACTCACTTGGTACACAGCTGCTGGAAATCAGTGTTTCACGGCAAACTACACAACCTTGTGTAAAAATGTCATCTCCTTAGAGGGACAACACTAACACCAGAGGCATAAACTTGAAAAAATGGGTAGCTGCAACATCACTTCCAGTGGACTTTAATGACAAGAACAAGTAAATTTACCTGCAAAATCACCATAAAAAGAGCATAACTATCTAGTTTTGTTCTTACAGCTGGAATAAAATAAAACAAAAAATATCATCTTTAAGATAATTAAGCTATTATTATCGTGCTGTTTCCAAATGTTTTTTTAAAGTTCCACCAAATTTGGAAATACAATGGCACCATAAGAAACATTCAGTCTAAATGAAAAGAAAAAGAAAAAGAAAAAGAAAAAACTACTAGGAACAGATGCCTGCTGACTGTGAGCACATTGCAAAGCTTTAGTATTAAAATGCCTGTTATTTCTACTCTTTATTTAGGAGGACACTTCCGGCATAAATCTGCTCAGCAAGTGAGAGAAAATATCCTACACATGGTTTATTACATAAAAGGCAGTTTTTAAAAAAATCAGTTTTACTGTTATTTCATCTCACATATAATACATTTTGTAAAAGAGTATTGGCACAACATTACAATACATCCCCTAGATCAGTTTAAAATGCAATTCAGTAATAAATGTAGCAGAATAAAGTACAGAAGCCTCAAAATCAGTGGTCATAATACTAAATTTACATTACAGTTAAAAAAAGATCTCAAACTCAAAACTAATCCGTCACAATTTATGAACTGTTTTGTCTTTACAAACAAGGAAGCTTAAAACTTGACTGCAGTTAAATATCTGAGGCCAAGAGGCTCCACATTCTTATAGCTAGCACAGGGAACTGGAAATGCAGCATGACTTCTACAGAAAGCTCTGTTAGAAATCTGCTAATTGTTTATGGTTCTTATCCCCTAAAGAATATGAAAATCCTGATAATTAAAAGAACCAATAAAACACATGGGTTTGTTCTTTTTTTAATTCTACCCTTGAGAATTCCACCAACATCAATAGTAGTAGAAGTAACACATCCTGAGTCAGTACAACTGTCGCTGCAGTGATTCAGCCTTCGCAGTGCTAAGTCAAAATTCTCTCGGTGTATTAAATATGGCATTTTGATTTTACTAGCTGAAAATTAATTTGTGCTGTAGAGCATCCTGGCACCGAGTAACTCCAAGTGTAGTAGCTCATCTTCACTATTAACAGCAAAATATAGATGGGAGCTACGGTAGCCAGGTAAGACGAAAAATACTAAATCTTTATTACCTACCAGAATGCCAAGCAAGAAAATAGATGAATCAGACAGCTTATTATAGTTTACTTAAAAGTACTACAAACAAAGAGGAAGATAACATGGGGTAAAACTGTGGCATTCCAGTTTGTTTTCTTTGTCCCTCCCACCTTACGTGTTTTACAGAAATTTAACATAAATTACGTGGACTTACTCTACATGTAGGTTTGAGGTGAAAGGAGAAATTAGCAAAACACACCGCTATAGGCTAGAATATGAAAATAAAACACTTATGACAGCAAATTTTAACATTTAGGAGATATGCCTTCTCCCCCAAGTCACAGTAGTGTTACTTATTAAATCAGTGTTATATTATGTTACATTATTATAATATGTTATATTATTAAATCAGATTTTAAAATAGAATTGCCCTAGTGACACATGACGCTCAGTGAAGTCTACAGGAAGAAATAGTAATTTAGTTCTTTGGAAGCATACTGCTACACAAATGCCATTTTTAAAGCTGAAAGATTTTATACATTTATACTAAATGCCAACACTGTATACACAGCAAAGACTTAAATACACACCAAAAAACCATCGTTTTCTAGAAAATGCAACAAGATGAGGGCAGACTGGTACCCATTGAAACACTGACTTGGAAGAATAGAATTACCTCCTTTTCCTCTTTCAACATAACATTTCTGGCACCAAATAGTCTTGTCAGAATAAGACAGCAAACCATGAGTTCTATTTATTTTTTTTATTTTGTGTCTATTAACTACCAACTCAGAAAAGGGGTGCACTGGAGAACCAAGTGACAAAGGACACAAGAGGTTGGATTCTCAATGCCTTCTTGCATTGGTTTCCAGATGACAGCCCACTTGCACAGCTACCACACTCCCAAGACGAGTGGCACAGTCCTAAGTGAAAGGGGATGCTTCAACAAACTGAACACACACACAGGTCCATGGGACCAGGCGGGCTGCATGCAAAGGTGCTTAATAGAGCCGGCAAATGTCATCGCCAAGCCACTCTATCATCTGCAAAAGGTCCTGGTGATCACGGCAGGTTCCTGACCAGTAGAAAAGGGGAAATAGCAGGACCCTCTTTGAGAAAGGAAAAAAGGTTCAATGATATTATAGGTCAATCAGCCTAACCTCAGTCCTTGAAAAGGTTACACAGAAAACCCTCCTGGGAAGCTATTTTCAAGTGCATGAAGGAGAATAAATGACTGGGAACAGCTTGCAAGATTTTCCAAGGATGAGCTGTGTCTTACCAATCTGATGGTCCCACACAATGAAAGGACTAACTCTGTGGACAATGGAAAAGCACTGGATATTACCTTGACCTTAGCAAAGCTTGTGACATGATCTCATAGTATAATTACAGCCAAATTAGACAGAAAGCTTGGACAGCTGGACTACAGAACAGATAAAAAAATCAATTGGATTGCCAAACTTAATTGGTTATAATCAATGGTACAAATCCCACAGGCTGCCAGTTACTAGTGAATCCCTTGGGGGCAGATACTGGGCCTGATAACTTCTTCATTAACAAATACACAACAGGACAGAAGGCACCCTCAGCAAATCCACAGATTACGCAAAATTGGCAGCAATGGTTGATGCACTGAGGAATCGAGTCGACGTTTGGACATACCTCAGACAGGAAAAATGGGCAGACAAGAACCTCAAAGTTCAACACCAAGTGCAAAGACCCGTCTCTAGTTTGGAATAACCCCACACAAATGGACACACTGCCAAGGGGGTCAAAAGTAGCTTTACAGAGCAAGACCTGGGGGTCCTGGTGGACAAGCTGAAAATGACACAGAAATGTGCCCCTGTGGCAAAGGCAGCTAGCTGAATCCTTGGCTGTATTAGCAAAGGTTTACCCCGCAGGTGGAAGGTGGTGATTATTCCCCTATATTCAGCACTTGTGAAACTATATCTGGAACCTCTGTGTTCAGTTTTAGGCTTTCCAGTACAAGACAGACATGGACTTACGGAGCAAATCCAGCAGAGTACCACAGAGTCTGAAGCCCATGACACAAGAAAAGGCTGAGAGCACCAGGTTTGTTCAGCCTTCTGAGAAGGCTAAGATTCCCTCTCCCATCACACTGCAGGCAGCGAGGGGCTGTGTGGGGCTGAGCTGCCTACGGGGTTAAACCTCAACAAGTACACCCAAGATATAGCCTCGGTAACTGAACAACACACCAAAATATTATGTTTACTCAGGTTTATAGTCACAGTCCAACATACATTTAAATATACGAAGCCGGAGAGGCATACCTGTGCAGAATGAGCATAGATCTGTGACGATAGAGTGTAACGGCCAAATAGCAAAGATTATGTGCATCAGCAGAAAATAAGTTGTATACAAAAAAACTTAGTACAAAGGATGAGAAATTGCATTATTAGCACCTGATTTCCCAGAAAACACATTTTAGGTCAAAACTTTTGTCAAACTAATTACTACACACAGTAAGTCTGACCACTGAACCTGTACCTTCAGGTAAATCTATTAAAATAAAAAGCAAAATCTTATAAATCATTCTCTAAGAAAAATTCCGAGCTAACAGTGATGCAATGATAACCACTTCACCTTTTTGTAATTTCATTTTTACAAAACCAGCTGGTGCTCATACATTTAAATGTTTTACAATTATGTTGATAAAAAGAACTGAAAATTAATAGTGAGATTTTGCACAATAGCTTGTTTTGAGTCAATGGTTTGCTGCTGGAAGAACCACATCTTCATCCTCACACACTCCTGTCCTTTGCGTTAGAGCCCAGGCATTCATTTTCAGATAGAGACGAGTTTATTCAGAGAGTGGAAAAGTATTTCCAATTTGTTTAGTATTTCTGACACATTATTGAGTTGAAGTGGTCTGCTGAACACTCAGACGAGCACTGCAGCTACCTAAAGGCAGAGAGCAGACAGACTCACAGCGGTTTCTGTCCTATTCAAGATGAAGTCAGTTTATCCTCTAAGTAGTACTTTCTTTCCACTTCAGCTTGATGTAGTACGCTCACCTTTGCCAGAAAGGTGCAGGTTAAGTGCTACACCCACTGCAGAAATGAGTCTGCTCATTGGAAAAGCTCGCCTTAGCTAAAGAAGTAGAATTTTTCAAAATGTAGAAACAATATAAACTAGAATTCTGCCCTTCACTTACAGCTGTTGGAGGGTCACTTTAAAGTTATTTTACTTTCACTGATGCTCTACGTATTTATATATATAATTTCCAGAAAGATTATTCTGAAAATACTTAGTTTTCAAAGGGCAGATTGTCTTGGGTTTTGTTTTGTGAGCAAAGAAAAAGCACATTTCAGTTTCATTGGCTAAAATAAGTTGGATGATCAAGATCAGAAGATAAACATCCGCTCAAATTACCACTTCTTCATTTAACCGAACTTAAAAACATTTTGAAAAATGGAGTAGTCCTATAACATGCATTAAATCTACAGAAAATAGGTTAACATTCTTCTCTATTATAAACTTCATGTTACACAACCAAAGCACAACTATTAAAATTATTTTTTAAATTATTATTTAAATTATTAAAATTTCAGATTTATTCAAGCCCAGAATACTTACAACGTATTTACAACCAGCTTAAAATTTATCCCATCATGGATGCTATCTTGTTCCTTTCGTGAAAGAAATTTGCAAAAAATCAGATAAAAACCCAGATCCTGCCATGGAAGTCTCTTATGTATTAATAAATGAGGAAGGATCATGCATAATGCAACCCAGCCAGAGAAGCTGGGAGTCCAAGCTGCTTTGTCAAGGATTGCAGCTAGAAAGAGGAGTTCACAACTGTTCTCTCCTCTACAAAGTTACCTGAGAAGACTTTCCAGGAAGAGGTAAAGAAAATAAAGAACAGTTGGTAGCAGTTGATCTGCAGACAAGGATAAATACAGTTCATAAAGTAGTGTGACTTCTTACGTATCTGTGCATACCACCACAAGCAGATCTAATGTGGCTGTCTGCATCAGTACACGCTTCACAGTTTCTCACACTCCTACCAGTGCACACTCCCAAAGGGGAAATTTCAGAGTGTTTCCATATTTCTACAGTATTAAGTGTTATCTACTACTTCTCCAACTTCAAACATGAGATATGCAAGAAAAATAATCAAAAAAGCATGTTTAAAAAATATGTAGCGAGCAACTGCCTAGAATCAGCTGGAGTGGGATTGGGAGCCTGCAAAGAGCAGGGCACCCCTGCCTGGTGCCCACCACCAGACCTCTGTGCACAACCAGGAGTAGAGCTGGCTAGCACACAGGTTTCTGAATGACCCAAAGCAGTGGCCATCCCCTGCCAACCCCACCAACCAACTCGGGAGTCAGCACTGGTCTAGACCCACATGGTAGGAGGACAACCCCCTGAGGAGCCCCTGTCTTCTCCAACAGCTACATTTCCAAGGGCACATCCTCATTTTCATAGGTTTTGCTGATGTACAGGGGCTCTCAAATGCTATTGGTATGTAACTATTACCGGGAAGATCAGCTACATCTTGCCTGGTTTCAGAGAGCAAATATGGCAAACTAAAAAAAGACTAAAATTAGTGTAAGGCAAAAAAACTCACATCACATTGATTATCTCCTTAGGTTCTTTTTTCTTTCTTTCTGTTTAAACAGTACAAACGCAACTACAAGTGAACAACACATCAGAAATCAAGAACCCCAAATTTTTAATTTCACCTTAAGATAGCACTTCTGGACACCAGACAAAACAGAAACGTGTCGGTAGAAAAGCACCGCCACATGCTTGACCTAGTCTTGCTTCACTTCCTAAAGATCTACTAGAGTTAACTGCCAAAGACAGCTGGATAAACCTTTCATATGATCCACAGCAACCAGTCCTATTACTCAACACAGCCTTTGATTCCATAAAGATATGCCATAGATTACAGCCACATTGATCCAAGTTTCAATCAATGTGCTGTATGATCACAGCAAGTTTTGGCAAGCCTCAGGAATTGTTTGCATAGTCACACCATTAAATTTAAATACATTGCAAAATTCAGAGAAGTTGACAGAAACTTCACATTTAATTGTGATTATCCTGCTGTTCTCCTCTTTTTTTTCCAGAGAGGTAACAAAAATATATTACAACCTTAATGGTAAGAAGCGATTATCTTCACGCTTTTCAATTTCTAGCTGAAATAAAATGTAAAGAAGAACTAATAGAAAGATCACATTGAAATGTAAGTACTAAACAACCTAGAAGAATAAAAAAATTAAAGACCTATCTCTAAGGTAGCATTTAAACAACTCTGCACGGTTCGGGCTTTTTTTTTTCTTTTGAAGATGCACATGATGCACAAAAAAGAGAATGGGTAAAACACAGCATATCCACAAGCAGGAGAAAAAAAGCCTGTGTGTGCTCTCTTGTTGCTACTAGCCCACCTCCTCAGAAACATACATTTCTTCCAGAAAGAAAATTAATGCTTCAGCATGACCAAGTCTTGCTAACACTTCAGTAAGCGATTTTTAGATAGTGTGCTTTAAGATAAAACCCTTTGGAAAAGGATAGAAGGGTACAAGGACAGTCTGTGATCAAAGTGTGTTTCATGGACTGGGATCTAAATTTACAAGACGTCATGTGAAAACATAAAGTTGTATATTCACCAAAAGGCCAACACAAAGAAATTATCACAGGGGAAGATCCACTGACAAAACTGAATTTATTAAGGGTTTAACTCATGCATTCATACTTTATCCATCCCCAAATACTTATAGGACATGGCAAGATTGCTTTGCCAGAACAGCATCATAATTCTTATCAGACAAAAAGGCTTATGCTGAGAATATTTTCTACCTCAAAACAAATCCTTCAGTAATCAGACCTTGTCATGGGTAAAGAAAAGGTCATTTCCCACAGCTGGAGGAAAAAAACCACCAACAGTAAGCCAATAAACACTAGCACTTCTGAGACAGCTGATATTATGTGGTGAAAGGCAAATAGTGATTCACTTTATTCCTCTTGTTCTTTGATTTTTTTTTAAATAAACACCTTTCGCCACAACATGTAGTTTGGCAAGAATTTCAAAGTAAATTCAATGATATGCTGCGTGTGTGGCTCTTCTGATCAAAGAATTTGCTGCTGTCTAAAGAAAAACCTTTTCTTGACATCTCTGCCTTCCTGCTCCTATCCAGAAAATCCCTCCCCTTATGGCAGCTCTCATCTGTGCCACACTTCTCCATGGCATGGTCTACCTCCTGCATACCGCAAAAAGTTATCCACTTCTTTCTTCCCGGGTTAACAAATTTTGTTAGTCTACAGTGGGATATGATGGGTATCAAAACCAGCACCAAAGTATCTGGTAAGAGCAAGAGACAATGAAGGGATGGGTAGAAGAGAGATAGAGAAGAAAAAGCAAGATGCCACTTCACTCCCTGCTTTCTGGTGGTGGTGAACCACAGGGAGTATGGCTGGCCATAATTTTTGAAAAATATATAAATAAAATAAAACATTTTAAACCAAACCATCACCCCCCACCTAGCCCTGCAATTAAGACCAGCACAGAAGTTCCACAGAAGCAAGAATCCCTGGGATTTGATTATCTTCTCCTCCCTTCTCCCACAAAATTGGAATTTGACAGCCAGCCTAAAAAACTAAGCTTTAAAACCACACAGTCATGAAGAGCACTCCTATGAGGAGGCTATTTGATGGGTAGCAATAACCCACTCTGGACTCAAAGCTCCATGCTGCTTTACTAAACAACATGGAATTCTTAGCAATGCTTTTATATAAAGCAATACAAGTGGTACCTACACGAATTCTCTATAAAGGAAAACACTGATGTATTTCATTTGCACATTCCTTCTTCTCTCAGACTGCTCTTGAGTCACCTCAATGCTCTTGAGTCACCTTAAAGTACCACCTCAGAAACTAGAAGCTGCATACAGACAGCACAGCATTTCAATGCATCTGCTCTGAAAAGCAAACAAACAGAGCTAAAGCACTGGTCTAAACTTCAGAAGACCATTATTTCATGGGGTAACGTCTATTTCTGGTACATTTTTCTCCAGTAATCAAATCTGTGAAATTATTTGGTTTACATGGAGGAAACAACATTTGCTTTGAAAAAGACTTGCATGTTGACAAGCTTTAAAGTCACAAATTCGCCTAACGTTCACAAACATACTACTGTAGGAGCTACAGGTTCACAGATTATTTTCTTATCTAATAGCCCTTAATGATTTTATCTTTCATAAATTTATCCAGTCACTGAACAACTGTTTCCTATCTTCTTGATGACACTTGGTATTTTAGAGACTCTCCGTCCCTCACTCTCATAGATCCACGAGAGTCCTCCTCTATGGGAACCACTGAAGTTCTCATACAGACACTGCTCCACATTTCAGAGTATCCTTGTTAGTGATCCCTAAGTCTATTATACTCTGCCTGGGATGAAGGGATTAGAAATGCCTACAAGAGTGAAAATAGGATTTACAGCAACAATGACACCGTGCTTTGTGCTCTGCTCTATCGCTGGTAAGTCCTGTGGTTCTCTCTGCTTTTTAGCAATTACTTGCACTGAGCTGGCAGTGTCACAAAATTGTCACTATAAACTCCAAAATCTTTTTCTTAAGTAATACTGAAATCAGAGGCTACCGTTGTGCGAGTAAAGAAAGGGCCATTTTCCCAGATGCGCCACGTCAATGAGTATGATGTACTACTGGAGAAGGACTTTGAAATACTGATGGCCAAGCCTTCACAATCACTCCTTTCCTTCACTATACCAAGTAACTTGGCCTCATCAGCAAACCTGTCTCCCAACTACTTATGACAAATGAACAGTCATAGAACGGTCCGGGTTGGAAGGGACTTCAAATATCATCTAGTTCCAACTCCCCTGCCATAGGCAGGGACACCTCCCACCACACCAGGTTGCTCAAAGCCCCATCCAACCTGGCCTTGAACACTACCAGGGAGGGGGTGGCCACAGCTTCTCTGGGCAACCTGGGCCAGTGTCTCAACCACCCTCACAGAAAACAATTTATTTCTAATGTCCAACCTAAATCTACCTTCCTTTAGTTTGAACCCATTCCCCCTTGTCCCATCACTAAGTGCCCTCATAAAAAGTCCCTCTCCAGCTTTCCTGTAGGCCCTCTTCAGGTACTGGAAAGCTGCTCTAAGGTGTCCCAGGAGCCTTCTCTTCTCCAGGCTGAACTACCCTAACTCTCAGCCTGTCTTCACAGGCAAGGTGCTCCAGCCCCCTGATCAACTTCGTGGCCCTCATCTGGACTTGCTCCAACACCTCCATGGTCTTATATTGAGGACTCTAGAACTGGACACAGGTGGGGGTCTCAAGGGCAGAGTAGAGAGGGAGAATCATCTCCCTCAATCTGCTGGTCACGCTTCTTTTGATACAGTCCAGAATACCATTGGTTTTTTGAGCTATAAGCATGCATTGTTAGCTCATGTTGAGCTTCTCATCAACCAACAACCCTACGTCCAAACAAAACTTCTGACTGCCACAGATCCCCAAGAGATACTACTAATGACCTCTTGTCAATAATTCACATTTTTAACTAGCTTCTCTATCTAAAGAAGGACCATCTCCATGTTCAGCTTAAGTCTTTGATAGGGGACTTCACAGAATGCCTTTCGGAAATCTAAATAGATTACATCAACTATGTTACCTTAACCTATATGTTAACTCCATCAAAGGATTTTAATGGATTTAGGATACACTGAATGTGTTTTATATGGCTGTTGTCTCAACTCGGCACCTTTCATGTGTCCACTATCTCTGCTCTTGGTTTAGCTTGTTAGTTAGTAGCTACCTCTCTTCCAATAATTCCTTTAAAAAAACTGATTTCATCACTGCCCCTTTCCACTCTTCTCTGACCAGGACAATTTAAAGCATTGGGTTATACTTTCTGGTTAGTCATTTGCTTACTTCATTCTTTAACTCCTTCCAATGTGTGAACACATCTCACCATGACAACTGACCATCACTTCTTCGGTTTGTTCAAACAGCCCCTTTCCCAAGCAATGCAATTTGAATTAGATCCCCTGATGCATTCCTTCACCTCCAATTCTTTAAGTTCTTTCATAATGCACCAAAGCTTTTGTCATTTTGTCTCCTGCTGTCATTTCATCTTCTCTAAACACTTCTTTTACAGTTCAGTGGTCCCCTGGTCCTACAGAGAGCATTCTGCTACTGATGCACCAGAAGAGGAGGAGAAAGGAAAATTAATTTCATTCCCTTCTTGAGTATTTTCTCAAGGTTGAGAAAGGGTGGAAGGAGCTTCTGTGTATTTTTGAGGGCTTACACAGGGCGAAGTTGCCAAGGGGGGCTGTCACACTACATTTCTACATTTAGCCTATCATAATTTACCTTCTTTTCTACATTTACCTTCTTTTCTACATTTATGATTCACATAAGATTCAATTTTTCAAAGAACATTGTCACTACCAGGGACTTCCTTTATTCTACTATTTGGCTACATTAGATTTTTTTAATTGATGGTTTTCAGTGTCTTGATGAGCGATACATGCTCAGAGAGCCCAGAAAAGCTTCAAAATAGGATTCCAAGCAGCTCGCAACATTTCACCTTCTTGGCTCTCTTCTACCTTTAGGAAGCCTCCTCCCATCACCAGCACCTCCCTTTCTTATTTTTTTAACTGAAGTGGTATTACAAGCAGATTTCTTAACCTTGTATAGACTCGGCATCCCTCCAGGAGCAAAGCACAAACCACGTTTGTCACAGACAGCCCTCAGTAGTAACAGTTTGAATTTGCTCCTTCGTCCCAAAACCTGAGCCGATTCTCCTGTCATGGGTGCCCTGATGAGCTGTTTCAGAGAGCAGCCTCTGCCTGCCCCAAAGTTTTGCCTTGGCACCTCTCCCTGACAGAGCACCATGAAATGAAGCTAACAAGCCATTCACTGCTGTATTTTCTGCTCCGTAGCCTCTCGGATCTCATGCAGCACAGGCAAGCCAGTCGGGCAGACAGAAATGCAGCCAGAACACCATTTCTCCCTCTTACATACGCCTGGAATTCTACCCATAGAGCTTTCAGTGTCACAACATCTACTCTTTTCTGAGTCTTTTGATATCGGACACGCATCTGGCAGAGTCATACAAGCTTCCAGTTGAGCTTTTATACAACTGAATTAACATAACAGTGAATGGCACTGTTAGCACGTTCACTTGTGAGGGGCTGTTTTGTTCAGCCATGCTAAAACAGGACTGACATTCACTCAAGAAGAGACTGTCTGAACGCCAAGCTGTTCAAGTACAAAAAGTTTGATAAGATTCAAATTACACTCAGGGACAAACTCACTGCCTTGCTGTCCTGAAGTCCACCCAGGCAGAGCTTGCTCCAGTTGCCTTTGTTGTGCTCCACACCTTGCACAGGAGTTCCGTGAGAACAACCCAGTTGACGAAACCTGACTTTCCAAGGCTTCACTGCACAATTACCCAGTGTCTGAATGCAAACTGTGACTGAAAGCACACCTGCAGGGAGGGCTCCCTCCTCTCACGGGGCATGGCTGGGCCTCTCCCAGAAAACACACCTTGCCCATAAATGAGGTGGAATCAGGGGGTTGCTGCATTTCAGATCCTTGTGTTCCAGGTTCTCAGCCACACACATTATTCACACAGACGGCAATGAATTAAGTCTTCTTTTTCAGTGCAACTCTCAAGCGTCCTTTATTCAAATGTCAACATCTTGTATGCAAGGTGTTACAAGCACCCAGCACGGAGCTTTCCCAGAAAAACAGGCAGATTGTTTCAGTGACCTTTAGTTATGTTCTTCCCTGTTCGCAAAACATGTGCATTTTTTCAAGACTGATTTTAATTTTGGATGTTTAGGCTATCATCTGTATTTGAGAAAATCACTATGTTCTCCTGAACATTTTGTTCTTTAAAGAAAATATCTGCAGCTTTAATCCTGGCTTATAGTTCTTTTCCTGCAAATTCTGAAGTGGCTGCACAGTACGCTGTGCCATACTATCACTTAACACTTGAGGCAGTTAAAACGCAGTTGAATAGGAACTGTTGCCTAAACAGCGGTATCTTTTTGATCAAGGATCACATGCAATTTTACAAGGACTCTTTGGTACACGGGTCTTCATGTGCTTAAGTCAGTCTCTCACTAGGACATGCAAAACATGCAACAGGGCAACATCAGTAGGATTCTCTGTAAAAAAGCAGAATGTTTAACTGTCTATCCAGTACCTTTCCTATATAATCTACTAAGGACTTCATATGCTTCTGTATAAAATTCAATGTATGTATTCATATAGCTGTTTCTCAAATGGGAAGCCTACAATACACAAAAGTTGACAACTAGCCCACAAGTGGTCTTGTGCCTAACAAAAAATTGTAGCTATGAATAAAGCTATGCTGTAATCCCAAATGTGCTATTATGGGGGCTTGACAAGGTCTCAGAAACCATTTGTTGAGCCTCTGAGGAGACAAGGGAGAACAGCAGGCTAGCCAGGCAGAACACAAAACCCTCCTGAATGGTTATCAGCCTGCGCGTAGCAGCAACACACAGCATCACTCACCAAGCTCACGAAGAAAAGATGGAGGGCAGCGGGGGGGAGAGGAGCATGAGAGCTGGAGCACTGGCGGGATGAAGTCTGAAACTGAAGCCTTATTCCCATCCTTTCATGATGGACTTCTCTAAACTCAAGGCTGCTTTACAGTGGAAAGATATCAGAAAGAAAACAAGCCTTTTATCAGCAGCGAAGTTCAGTATCTTGATGTTCATGTCTCAGCTTCATTACTCGCCTTGAACAAACTTAAGTAAATTTTGTCTGTATTGAACCTTCAACAGCATTTCCAAGACTTAAATTAACAGGGGTGGGTGAAGTGATTACCATTACCTACATTAAGACACAGTCCACAATTTTGAGTATTTTGTAGTATTACCAAGCACATTGCTGGCCAGTTTAGTTGATACTTTAAACAAGCACAAAAGAGACAGGCAATTATATACTGACTAAACAATCTTCATAGGCTTACTCAGTTCCAAAATGACAATTTTGAATTAGATTTGACATCTCTTTAGCATGGGTCCTTCTGCCATATTTCAAATGAATAAAATCGGGCAGTTCCTCTTCCCCCAACACTCGCCGAGAAAGCACAACATTTTTACCTCAAATCATTTGAGCTGATCAAATCTGGGATTCTTCATGGCAGCAGACTGGCAGAAGATGCTCAAATGATGCCTTTTGAACAACACATTATTTACCTTATGCTAGGAGAAAGTCCTATCTGCAAGTACACTTCCAATCTGAGCTTGCATTTAGACAGTGGATAATTCCACAATAAAATAAAAGAACCTTGGGGGGGGGGGTGGAAAAGAAAATCATGTTCCATAAATGCCATTATTCACACAACTACCATGCAAGCTACAAAAAGCTGCAATGAGAACTAGTGCAGCCTGTCTGACTTTAAGATAAGGTTGCAAGCCCATCTTCAATTTTCCAGTATCTCAAAAACAGCCAGTACCTCAGAAATATTTATACACGGACACTGTACAGCCACAGTTATTTGTGTTTTAACAGTTTCACAAGTAGAGGTCACCAGTATGTGTAGCTATGAAATTAACATTATTGCATTTTAACCATTTTATGGTTAAGACTTTTCTGATGTTTTTGCAGAAAAACTTGAAAGCCATATTTTCCAGAGTTATCACACACAGAGCCCACAAGCAATACTGTTTAAAGTCAGCAAAAGGCTATACATCAGACATTCTCCCACTACAGGTTATTCAGTTAGAGCCTGTACTGGCCAGCAAAAGTCCTGCAGAAGCATGGAAGATGTTACAGTCTTATTAAACTCATCCCTACAAGCAAGAGAGACACCACAACCCTCCCTTTTTTTGAAAATAAAGCAAAAACGACTTTCAGACACAAGGCAGCACTTCTTCAAAATCTGCTTTCTACTCATTCACTAAAGAACTGCTACTGCACTGCAAATCACCTGCACTGTGTGTGCTCACCACTCACCTGATTATCTACCTTAACTGCTGTTCTTCAAGTACTTTTCTTCAAATGCACAGAATAACCAAATTAGATTAATCCTTTAATGCTACCAGTTGTTTTTTTTATGCTCTCAGATGTAAGGGGCTCTTTCCAGGCCAGGTCTGGGGTTTTTCCATGATCTCTACAAGGATTCTCAAAACTTGGTGCTGGAAACAAGTGCTGCAAGGTCTCTCCCCCTGGTCCAGGAGACCTCCAGGATCCAGTTTCCCGACTCCTCTCTCCTTCTCTACTCCTTCCCTGAGAACAAACCCCAGTGCTGTTCTACACTGATCACAGTCCCAGGAAAGTTTCCAACTGCCATTTTTCTCCTTGTCTGTTTGTTAACACCAAGAAGAATTCACTGCCATAGCCCACACCTAGTCCAGCTGTACACACAAGTGCTTTCCCATGCAGATGCTACGTCCAAGCTCTGAGCTCCTGAACCCTGCAGAGCTTTCCAGCCACCTCCACCTCTTCTCTCACCTTTCCCTGACCAACAGTTTAGCTCCAGGTTCATCTCCTCTTTCTTAACAACACACAGCTCATAGCATCCACCATTTTTTTCAGTTCACTCAACAGCTGCACATATTCCACACTGCCATCCCCCCCAGAGCACACAGCACAGCAGTTGTTTCTAACATGCCACTAGACTCTTGGCATCTATGGATAGCTCATGCTTCTCTTTCACCACCACCACTTACTCCTAGTGCATAATGTCACCCCCAAGTCTACTCTTCTACACACTGCTGATGACTGTATCACAGTGCTGACCCACTGAAGTCTTCACGTGGGTGGCCAAGGAAGTGGAATAGTCTCTTCTGCCCTGAGGCTTCCTCTGAAGTTTCTGAACGTAAACAGAACACAAAACCCCAGGGGAATCATTCTCCAAGGTGACTGAAAAATGCAACACAATAGTTTCTATCATTCTGCACCAGTCCTTCAAAAAAATCTCTTGGCTACTGAAAGGTACGTGCACGCAGGCCCATTTTTAGCACATACAAAGAGGACAATTAAAGCAAAACAAACACAAGTACCAACTCTTCACTGCAGTTTGCTGTCAGTCTTGACATCCGCAGTCATTCATGTTTACCAGCCATCTCCATTTCATTCTTTTCATACTCAGTTACACATTAGCTTAACATGTGCAAAACCTAAGAAGGCATTAGGCTTGACACTGGAAATAGGGAGTTTTCTTATGGATGTAGTCTAGAAGAAGGAGTTTGTGAAACTTCAGTTGTCTGTCTGTAACCAATGCCACTTTTGTTTTAAAAAAATTAACCATTTTTTATGATCTCCAAACAGAAGATTCTACCAGACCACTCAGCTATTTATGTCCCTCCCTCCACCCACTCCCAATCAGCACACTCCATATGAGCATCACTGCGGCAAATAACTATCACACTTCTGCTGCTTTCAAGGCAGCCACGAAAAGAAGCTAGAGAACTCCACCTATCACTCATACTACAGACTCCTGTAGAAAAATTCAGATTAACATCACACTTTGAAATGAAAGTAGCATCCTCCAGAATTACAAACCAGGGCCACGCTTGAAAAACAGACTGTACGGCAAAAAATATAGACAAGGCAATCGTTTTATTCTAAGACAAAAAAAAACAGCACACCAGACAAATGATAAATACTGAAGACAGCACTCATTTTGTCAGCACAGAACAAAGAAGATCCCGTGACGGACATGAAGACAGTTCCTTTTGGGGCTGGAGTCCAGCACTCTGGTATTTCTGCTAAAAAAAATAAATAAATACTGATTGTCAGTTGTTAGGACCAATACCCACGATCCTGCTTTACAGTTGTCACTAAACTGATTTTATGTTAAAATACAGATAAAAGAATATGAAAGGAGACCTTACCCTTCCGAAACTGGAGCTGCACCCAACAGTATTAACCACAGCAGGGGTGAGAAGACACAGTCCATGCCAGCAGCCTGTGCACTGCTTCACACACTCAATTCATCTAACTACAGCAGCCCAGGCTCCATCCCACATAACCACAACTCCACAAAGATAAGGGTCCATAGTAGAAAGAAAGAATCCTGTTCCTGAGAAAGCCATTATGGAAGAAAAAAAAACATGTTCTTTCAAAGATGCCGGTACGCAGACATTTGCAATTGATGTCCTGCTTCTCACTGACTTGCTATTTCTCTATAGGAAATAATTTTGGTGGAAGATAGAAGCATCTCACTATTACCTGGATAGTCAGAGTGATCTGCTCCTATCACTATTTCAGGCACACCACGCTGACAGCGGCACAACAGCCACCTTTTAATGCCAAAACACCTGGGCTGTAACCTGGCGGTCTTGTGAAGTGCAGATCACCATGGTTGCTGTTGTTGCATCCTGCTGGAGTACAGCCTTGCCAGACACAAATCTGAGCCACTGTACCTTCGTTACAATTTCATTGTAGTTTCCAAATCTCAGCATAGCCAAAAAGAATTTTTTCTTGAGAAACAAGACATCTTTCACAGTTTCTGCCACAGCAGCCTGCAAATTCAGATCTTCAGATTCCAATGGTAAGAAAGGACATCTCCATTGTTTTGTGGTCGTTTGGTTTTGTTTTTTTTTTTTAAACATGACACCATCATTCAACTAAGGGCAGCATTTTCTGATGACATGTATGTTCCCTATAATCAGCACCCTCAAAAAACATCTCCTATTCCCTTATGAGAAATCAAGCACAGCAGTACATGCCCAAATTACTTATATTCATTATTCTAATTTATAAATCCAGAATAAAAGTAGATATGGATCTTTGGTGTTTGCAGCACTATTATCACACCCCTCTCTTCGCACTTCTCAAAGGCTTCAGGAGACACTAACTCTTGGCTGCGCGAGCTCCACCTCTGCTGCTGATTATGAAAATAAATCAACACATCTATGACAAGATAACAAACGATCACACTAAATTTAAAGTCCAAGGGCCACAGAAGGACTCACTCAGCTGCATGACCTTAAAAACCTATCAGGCTTGGAGCCACTTAGCTGGGTGAGAAGGGAAGGAAGCAGATGGGAAGACAGTTATATGAGTGGTTTACCAGAAAAATTAAGGAGCACAAGTCTTCATGCAATATATCATGCATACCTCATTATGTAGATATAGTTTAATTAGGAACTTTAACTACTATGGTAATGGATCCAAAAAAGACTCAGGGCATATATTTTAACAAGATAATACCACATATTTATGTACGTAATAAAGCCCGTGGCATTTAGAAATTCCACGCAATTGTTCACAGGAGTCACAAGCCAAAGGCTTGCCTGCCGACTCCACAGCTCTCACTGCCTGCCTGCCTGCGAGCTGCACCAACTGCTTCAGTTCAAAACAGTCAAAATCAACAGAGATGAACATTCAAGTAAAAAAAAAAAAACCACAACCAAAAAACCAAACCCTCATGTCTGAAAAACTGAGAAACAACAAGAGGTGTTTGGAAGCTTATAGTGAAAACTAACAGCATGAACTTCACGATGCAGCTCCTGCAAAGGCTTGGTATAGAATGAATCAAGAAGCTTTAAGTCCAAATCTGTTGTTTCACTTCTTGCCAAGTAAAATTTCTCACTAATCTGGAACTAATCTGGTATCAACCTTATGAAGGGCCAAGCATTCAAATAAAAAGAAACCCAAGATCCTAAAGTAAATAAAGGTGGGTTCTTCTGTACACACTAGAGCTTGGTCTGATCTCTAAGAGAGCAGCCTAACTTCTACAGCAGCTGAGCATCCAACTTTTTACAACAGTTAGAAGTCACCCTTCTTGATAAAGCTACAGAATGGGCACTAGGCTCTTATCTTTTTTCCTTTGACAAAAGGTTATGCAGTTTCTGTGCTGCAATAAAGCATTTTTTTATTGTTCACGACAAAAATATCCACATCTCCCTCTTCAAATGCCGTGAAACAAAAGCAGCACCAGCACATTTTACATAACCCAAACCATTCCTCATTTTATCTACCTTAGCCATGTTCTGTCTTTTTTTCCAAGGGAAATACTCCAAATTTCTTCAGTTTCTCTTTAAAAAAAGGTTTTTGAGAGAGAACCATCATTATTCTTGCAGAACTCAGAACTGTAATAGTTGAAACAAAATCTAATATCTCCAACTGCACTTGTGTTTGGGACCTCTCGAGAGTGACTAGAACACTAGCTCGCTTACTGTTGGTTCTCTACCATCAGACTCTCATCATGTAAGTCTCTTTGCAAGAAATTAAGAAAAGCTTCCAATAAAGCATTGCAGGATGTTACTATAGTTCGAGATCTTCAATTATATAATTGTTGCTGTTGTAATTTAAAAGTTAGATACTGCCTAACAGTGACATTCATTAGTTTCTTATTCTCATCCCAAGTACATCTGATAAACAGGAAAAACAGATATTTGGAAACACTCCAAACTGCCACTGAAACAGTGGCAAGGCAGCCTTGCTCCACAGGAAAGGCTTCTCTCTCAGATTTCCAACTGTAGGTGTATCATAAAAACAGAAGGGAGAGGAGAGTAGCGCAAGATCAATCCATTGAAACTGGGTACCACTTCATCGTCAGCACACAACCAGCACATGCTGCCAGCACAGACAGCCCAGCCTGGCAGCCCCAGCTCTCATACCCTGCACCTCAGCCTGCCCATGACTGGAACTCGGCTCCTAATGAGCTTTTAAGGAATCTGAGCTGGCCCATTAAAAAAAAAAATTAAATCTGTACGTTCGCCCAACAGACCAAAAACTGTTGGCATATTTTCCAAGTCCAGCATAAGTCAAATAGATTTAATACCTGGACTGCACAACGCTCCTGAGGGAGCATTCAAACTGCATGCAAAGCAGCTTTTGTGTAGGACATAACTGATACTCTCTGGACACAAAAAGAAGTAAATTATCATACTACCACTACAGGCAAGCAACAGTTTCTTTATCTGAAGACTGATGTTCAACATGCCATGCCTGCGTTCCCTTCCCAGTGTCTGCCCTTGGAGCCAAGTGCCTTCTCGCACACCTTTCAGCTACAAAAATAAACCCCCACCAATCCACACAGAGTATGTTCTAAAAATGTTTTGGAGCCCACTACAGGTACTCCACTGATGCAGAAAGAGACAGCACTGTTCGATTAAGAGCCAGGGAGATTCTTTTCAACCACAGAGACCACAAACGTGAAAATAAGAGGGATTAAAATAACAACTTGAGAACATAATGCAATTTTACTGCTGGCGATGCACCAGGTAGAGACCAGCTTCAAGGCTTGACATTGTTACTCAGCCGATTTGATGTTCAGCTGGGGCAAGTCTGGCAGCAAACATGTAAGAAACCTCTGTGGAGTCATGTGGACCAGTCAAGACCGTGCACCCCATCATGTGGCACAGGGCACCGCGGGGCTGGACTGGCTTTTTTTCTTGGATCAGGGCATAAAATCCAGGTCACAGACTCAGCAGGGCACCAAAGCCCAGGCTACAGAACATCTCTCTCACTCACCAGAAGGATTTTCACTCCATCAAGATTCCTGCATGACTGTCCTCCAAAATGTTGCCTTGTAGTTTTAGTGACGTCCAGTTAACTTCTACAATTAGGTCACACTGCTGCTACCTAGTTCTGAACTGCCACGCTGCACCTCGGAGGCAGCCGTGAGAGCAACCAAAGAGGCAGAGATTGCAGCCATACTGGAGACATCAGCTCCTACTACTCTTAAACTAGATTTTTACCACCGAGGGCTTTTGAATATACTTTGCACAAACTTAACTATTAAAGTTTAGTTCTTTTCTGTGTTTATTCCATTCAGACATCTGTACGCAGATGATGTCATTTAAGAAAAAGCTTAAAGAAACAGAACATTTGCAGTCCTGCAGCCCACTCTGCAAAGTACTCCAAAAATTCATGCTGTGTATTAATAGACTTAAAAGATTTGTGCTACTTAAAATAAGAATTAGAATCATAACAAAGTTTGCTTTAGACTTACCAGTTCAGGGGAAAAAACCACAAGACTTAACTAAAAGACAGCAAACAATAAGTAAAGAAAGTTTGAGCTGTATAAATGCTACAAATAACACAAAAAGCAGGTTATTCATCCCTCCCTCACCATGCACCATTTGGGGAATATTGAAAAGAGTATTTTTTCAATATTTACATATAGCACTATAGAAACATTGAACTCTGTTTCATACGCTCCCCACTACAAGATATAAGACCCCCCCAGACACTACCATAGCTTCGGGAAAACCATGTTACTACACATTTGCTTTTGCAATTTAATAGATTCCTGTGAATAGAGGGATGTAAACAGGACCTTTAGCTTCAATCCTAACTCCATCCATACAATTTAAGATCACATATGTACAAGAATACTACAAGCTACAAAAGCATCTATGAGTGTTCCTATTTCAAGTATTTTAGTGATTATCCAAGGGCAACTACACAGCATATTTAAAAGAGAAAGTTTTCAGAAATCTGGAAGGCAAATGGGAAACCCTAGGGAAAGGGCAGGGAAAGGAGACACTGTGAACTATAAGGCAAAAAAGAATGAGACTATATATTGCTCACCTTTTTTTTTTGCAAACTCTAATCACATACTGTACCTTGATTCCCCCTTCACCAAGAAGAGGATTTAAAATCATACTCATTCAAGAATGAAGAGGAAATTCTACTTCAAAGCCACCTTTGGGTAACTACCCATTTTTAAAGCACACAATTCCCTTTTTCTGCAGTGTCTCAAACCCACACCACCACCCGCAGCCCTGAGCACGCTCTCCCAAACAACACCAAGCAGACTGATGATTCCAAACACACGTTTGAGTATATGCTTGTCCAGCATCACACGCTGAATTCCCTGCACGCCGCTGCAGTCCGGCACGCTGAGCAGCTGTGAAGAGCCTCACGCAAGCACTGGAAACATCGTCCTATCTTTCAGTATCTCAATCTATTTTTCCTATTACAGATCTCCTTACCAGCATGGAAATCAGAGCTGGCTGGACCAGCAAAGTTAATACCTGCATGCAAGGAGACGTGAGCTTATCATACTCAACAGTTCCTTCCCTTCCCCTCCCAGGAAAAAAAAGAATTCCGGCAGGAATCTCTCCAGTGAGCAGTCTGAAGGATCCAAATGTAAAATCTGAGTAGAGAAGTAGCCAGTTGGCTCGCACCAGCAGACAAAGCTCATGCTGGAGTAACGGTGCTGCAGCTGATATCGGGGTGTTTGAGACACAGACAGGGCAAGGTGCAGCCGGTCCCACCGCCACCCCCATGCGGGTGAGGGCCAGAGCATTTCCAGAACCGAACCTTGTGTGAACAGAACCGGGGCGTGCCTCAGCCACGGCTGGCCACAGCCTGCGCCGAGAGAATTTTAATTGATCAAAATTAAAAACAACACCCAGGCTCCAAATGCGCCTTGCTGGAACGCCGGGCACCGCCGGGCACCGCCGGGCCGGGGGAGAAGGGACAGAACTGGGGGTCTGGGACCTGTCCGGAGCCCGGCCCGCGCCTGCCCCGCTCCCCATTGTTCAGCGGCACCGGGCGATGCCGGGGC
>VZRW01005581.1:2268-74891 GCA_013398125.1 Aegotheles bennettii
CACAGTTGTCCTTGGTAGCTTGTGTGTCAATGGATTCCATAGCAGATCTGTACCTCTTGCAGGTACTCATCCTATTTCACCAAGGTGGGCCACTTCACTCTCCCTCCCACCCCCCAAGAGATTGCAGTGTACTGTCTGATTCTTCCTACACCACTGTTTCTTTTTGAGATCTTTTAAAGGCTCTTCTTTTCCATTTCTTCTGCACTACTGTTGCTGACTCAAATCTATTCAGTTTCACTTACAGCTTCCTGTAATAAGTCCAAATAACACAGAAACTGTAGTTTGGGTTTTCCTAAATTGCTGGTTTCTATGGTTAAAGCAGTAGCTTTGATTCTCTTCCTTGTTTTGCAACTGATTCTCACGTGATTTTGGGCAAAATACTTGCCTATTTGAGCACTGTTTCTTAGTGACTTTTTCAACGAGAGTGGACCTGAAAGGTGATATGCAAAGGCATGTATTTTCATTTTGCAGCTTACTTTGAAGCATGAAATAAAAATTAAATAAATAAAATGAGTATCTAACATTTTTTAAAAATGCTGATCCTGATGACAGATAAAGACATTTCTGCAAGATTTTTGTGATAAAATATGAGAAATCAGCCATTGCATGTCCAATCAACAACTTCTACATTAGTCAGTCATATATTGAAACCTATCAATCAGTAATCTCTAGCCATCTTTATCATGGGAAAGAACTATGAAGACTAGATGATCTTTTGAGGTCCCTTCCAACCCCTAACATTCTGTGATTCTGTGATTCTGTGAAAGATATGAGTGCTGTAAAAACTAAGCTGAGTAAGAAATGTGTTATCCTCTGTTATCAGGAGTGGCAGAAAATTTAGAAGTAAGGAAAAGTAAGGCTAATAATTCTGCTGTAGTGACAACAGGTTCAGGTATCACGTAGTTTGTCTTGACCTGCACCACAGGAAAATCTGACACACCATCTCTGTGTAGGATTTACTTATTCTGCCAATGTCTAGACACTCATAAATCCTGGGAGTTTCCAGTATTCTGGCTGCAAGACTGACAGCATCACTGCAGGTGAGCTATTTTTCTTAACTGCAATGACTAAATGGAATAATACTTTTTCATTCGTTTTCTTTTTAACCTGCACTTTCCTACTCTGTTTGCAGTAGTATTATAGGCATGATGGGAAGAGGAGCCAGAAGGAGAAGGAAGATATTATAGGTTGCCTTATATTTTGTATCTTTGGGCAGTTATAATCTCTGATATAATGACAGTCCTATTTGAAGGATGAAGCAACAGTTTTCAGCAAGCAGGGAGAGAATAAAATGATTCTTATCAAGTGATTTTGGTTATAAAAGAAGTAATGAATTGTAACTTAACAGCATATTTTCACCTACATATACTACAGTCTAATAGTTGCCTCTCCTCGAATTTGCTGAGAAATAACCACACGAAGCAAGCTTTGCACCAAGGAAGAGAAAAGTTATTTCGGTTAGTGCAAGGGGACCTAATTATGAGTCATAAGACATGATTTAGAAAGGGAGAATGTCATGATTGCAAGATCCTTTTACATATAAAAAGGGGAAGTCATGAGAACAGCCAGATTGTTTTTTTAAACAGACTTTGCAGGAAATATATTTGTCTTGGCAAAGCTGCAAAGCCTAAGAACTTTTTGTATATAGACTCATTTGCCCAGTTCACCCTTTGTTGGCAAACACAGGTGTTACAATAAATTGATATCTACACTAGATTTCAGTGATATTTTTCTACCTTCACAAGCTTGCTAGCATTCTAGAGTGTTTGCAACCTGTTTTAGAAAGCCTTTGCTTACTGGCCAAGGGTTCTACGTTTCAGTCCAGGCTTTAGGCACCAGAAATTTGATAGTGTTTGCTGCTGTTCAAACTGATGAGTTTAAAAGATAAAGAAAATTGGTTTTAGCACCTAAATTGCCCAGTATGCAAAATTTGTCGTGAATACCTTACTCAAAAAGTCTGTTGCTCATCCAGGAGTTGTTGGCTTCAAGGCATGAATCAGTAAGTGTTATTCTACAGCCTGTGTGATACTGAGGTCGAAGTCCTTGTGACACTGCTTGTAAGAAGTACTTGGGGGAATTTTCATTTGCATACACAGTGCTTTTCAATTAATTTCACATTGGCTTCATCTCATTTTTCAGGTATTTTGTTTTAGACTGAGTCCAGGTGTCCAATGATGAATTCAGCAATTGCTGGTCAAAGACAACCCTGTCTGCTGATCTGTCAGTGAAGCAATTTCTGTGAATGCTCTCCTGTGCAGAAGGCAAACACCACTCAGCTAGCTTCACCCTAGATGACCCAATTGATTTCATCTATGGTAATGGGGATTCTTGCCCCATGCCTTCTCCTTCCCCATGCTGCTGGCTGGAAGTGGACAGATGGTAACTAATGCCCCAGCCAGAGTTGGGCAGAAGTCACTACCTCAGTTTAAGATGTTATCAGCTGCACCTATCTGTTTGGTTCTTCTGCTAGAGATTAGATACTTACATCGTAGAGGCAGGAAAAATTGACACTTGTTTACATCTCTGTTGCCCTCATGCACAGTCCAACTTATTTAACTATGCAGGAGCTGGGGGCAAGTGCCACTTTTTGGCCTGCTGCAGCCAACACTGCAAGAGGTCCTGTGTAACCCTTGACACGAAAGTGCACTGAACTATACATGGAGCAATTGAGGTCAATGCTTCTACATGTGCCTTTGGGTTCTGCACTGCTGCCAGATTCAGAATGACTTTAATTAAGTTGCGTACTAGTTTACAGTAGATCTGAGAAACAGCAGAAAGTCAAAACTTACCTGGTTCTTTCCCCATCTCCCTCTCACCACTTCTCTGTGCAGGAAACTGCCTGCAAATCTTCATGTTGCACCAAAGCAAAGAAAATTGCTTATATAGAGCAATTGCTTGTGTAGAGCAGTGTATATTAGGAAGACTTCTGTACATAGAATATGTTGCTCTCTCTGTTGACCTCCATTTATAATACCTAAAAACCACATGAGTTCAAGCAGTGTGCCCCAGAGTAACTAGGCTAACAGGTGAAAATAGCTGTACCTGACTTATGAAAGTGAAGAGTAATGTAATACAGGCAATACACAAAGAAATCATAGATAATGGTAGTATAAAATTTAGCTTACATAGATAATGACCAAGCAAGAAAAGAAGTATTGATATTCAAAACTGAAGTTTTACCTTGAAGATCACTAACAGGAGAACAGACTAATAGAGTAAAAATCGACTGTCACTTAAACTGAGAGACTAAAATTCAAATGGGGTCTTGAGGAGCGCTAGGAATGGGCACTGTATCGTAGACACTAGCCCAATGAAAGAGAGAGGGACGTATCTCCAGGCAAAGCACCTTCTTTACTAGATCAGAATTGTATTAATCAGGGAAAATTATTATAATTACCACTATTTTTACCAAGTATTCCTAATTGTTATCAGGAGTAATACACCTAAAACTAACATGGAGTTTTCTATTCTGTATAAAGAACTCTGAATATCTACTGGTTTGAATCATCACACTTTCTGACTTCTACTTCTTGGAAAGTCCCAGCTTACTTCTTCCTTCTGAATATTCTCACCTCTGATGCTTTCAGACTGTTGTACTTCCTATTAACATGAAGAAAGCCAATCTGGACGTATGTAATTTTTTTTTCATTTTTACTAATGCTGTGAAAGCTGCTATGTATATTGCTATCCCAATATATTTTGCTGTTATCTTCTGCTACTTAATATGTGAAGTTCTCTTAGAGGAGCTCATGTTAAATGATTGATCTGCTAAGGAGCAAATGAATAGCTGAGGTAATAATTTCTTTCAGCATCCCAGCTAGACCTGTTCCCAATCTCAGACCTCTGCACCAATCAGCAGTGATTCTTACTTGATGTGATTAGCATGGGGCACTACTGCTAATGAAGACAAGTTCTCTGGTTTAACGAAAGAGGAAAATAAATACAAAAGCTATCTTTTAGGAAGAAGCCTTAGCATAGGAATGGATTTTACAGGGACAACAGAGGTCTGCTAAGGATCCTGTAGACACTGTTGGCATTACCTAATGTAACACCTATGACAGTTGTCTCCAAAGTGACAGTTGTCTCCCAAGGGCTGTGCAAGACTGGTGTGCAGGAAGAAAATAATTTTGTACCATTAACAAATATAATAAAACCATAAGTTTTTTAAACAGTGTTTCTTTCATCTTTATCTCATCCTTTTAATTTCTATTTTTGTAGGTTTTATAAATTACATAATATATTAGTACAGTAATACATGTATATAACTTATTTGTAAATAAACATACATATATTGGAGGGGTGTGCTCAAAAATTTTTTACTGTTAGGCTTGCATGATCAAAGAAGTTTGGAGACCACTGCTCTGTGTCATATTGGAGCCACCTTCCGCTGGACACCTGTCTGACCAGCTGCAGAGCATAAGTCTTGGTACAGAGGGGCATCCTCATGTGGCTAATCTCAAGCAAGTAGCACTGTTGAAACAGGTTACTTATTTTTTCCACTATGGAAAATGAATCTTATAGGTGAATGACAGAGACAGATCAGGTTGGTAACATGGAGAGAAACATATTTCTTCCTTCATACTTGTGTTCATCTTCTACTTGGATTGCACTTAATATTTTAAGAAATTCTTTCCAGTTTTCTGTGCTTTAAATAGAAAGTGTATATATGTTGGAATGTCAGCTTTGCAAAACCACGTGTCCGTTCTGGAAAAATACCTCTGGCAGTGACTCCAGCATTTGTGATGCAAGGTGAGTGAAACAGCGTACAGTGCTCCATGAGTAATGGGCGCATCTTCCAAATATAGATTTTTGAATTGGGGAAAAAATATGTATCCTTTTAGCAAATATTCTAAAATAGCTTTGTCAGTGATTAAAAGAAATGAAAGGAGGAAGTAGGTGTTACAGTATAACACATGTTTTTATTGGCATCCTACAGCAGAAGCGCATTCCATGAGAAAAGACTGAAGAAATTCAGTATGTGTTAAAAAATCAGGTAAGAAAATATTTACTAAGAATGTATAAAATAATTTGGAACAGAAGTAACTCTTCACCATTTGTTTGACTGACAGCAGTGTTTGATTTGTGGCAGTATTTGTTCAGTTTTTGTAGTATGAAGAGATTGAGTTTTTCTAGCCTGGAGATGAAGAGTGTTTGGAGGGCTTATGTAGGAAGGAGATTGTTATCTGTGTTCAGGGCGGGTATGACAGGAGTCCCAGGCTCCAAACTGAGTAAAAAAGAGTGACAACAGAAAGATTTTTTTTCTTTTTTTTCTAATTTAAAGGTGGCACTTGAACAAGTTGCCTGAGGAAATCATACTCCCTATCATTCTTTCTAAAAAAGGCATGTAAGACATGTAAGATGCACATTTTCTGTCAGAAATTGAACTCATTCTGCTATAAGGAAAGGATATAAGCAAATAAGACTCCATCCAGCACTATTTGTTTTGTGAAACTACAATTGCTATTTCTTGTATTGCATTTTGAGTTATGCAAGGCTAAGTCCAGGTTTTGGTCTACCTTTACTTTGTCAGTGAGACAAATTCCATAAGAGTAAATCCCCCCAGATGAATATTTGATGTATAAATTTCCTAAAGTCCCTTGGATTACAAGTGATGTGCTGTTATTTTGATATATTAATTACATAATTATGTAAAACTGTGTTGAACCAAGTACTATAACAAGACACATTTTATTGAAAATATCTGTATGGACTTTGCGCCTGAGCGTAAACACCAATAAGAGTGTGAAAAAACTTCCCTGTTTAAGGCAACAACTCTTTTCTGAAAACAGTTTCAGTATTATAACTACTGATCTAGTCAATTTATTCAGCTAATTATGTATTTAGCTCTTGCTCAGTTCTGTATTTCCACTTGTGTTTTATGATGCTGAATACTTTACATGCATACATCCATCTTAGGAAAAGGCTGAAGTTTTCAGACCTACTTACATAATTTAAGAACCTAACTCAGATCTTCCCTTCTGAAGTCACTTAGGCTTCATAAAGCATCATTTTGCTCAGCATCCCTCCCCAAGAGCCTGCTAGTGTGAAATGTGGGCAAGGTGCCTGCAACAGCAGAAGTGAGTAGGATGGGGACAGCATTACCACAAAAAACAAAAGTCAGATAGCTGATCAGTTTATTTTACTTGTGTTTCATGGATTTACTGCAGGGAGAGGGACTATTCTTGTCTATCTGCATGCACATGCGTTCAACAAGCTGCAGAGAGGGGAAGTGAAACTGGTGTGGTGAGAGTGAGGGAAGGTGGGTGAGATGTGAATGTTGAAGCGGGCAGTGGAGCGGAGGAATGTGACCTGGACTGGTGTCAATGCACCATGGACAGATGGTAAATGTGGGGAGAAAATGGACTTTTCTGTGGAAAGCTTTCACTGTCCTGGACAGACATCTGTGACTTCAGACACTGTGAAGAGGCACCTGCATATTTGTGCAAACCTGGTGAAGATGTTGTTGAATTAAAACTCACTTCATTCAGAGCTTATGAATACTCAGGTTGGCAATGCACAGACCTTTACAAGTATTTCAGGTAAAGCAAATCAATTATAACTAAGCAAAAGTGTTTTTTTCTACAGAGAAAGGCTATTAGAGAAGGTTTTTTTTTGGTGGGATTTTTTTCTGTGGAACAGTTAGTGTGAAGAAGTCTGGTTTCTGTCTTCCACTATTTTCCTCCCAGGGCAGTTACTCAGCAGCTTAGGATAAGCTCCAGGGAGCCACTGGAAAAGTAGAGTGGTTTTCACCAGTTTCTGTGACTTTCTTGAGAAGGATGACTTGTTATGTAAGGGAATTGATCTCTACTGTAGAAAGTCCCATTAAAGGATTAAAGCAGACACTGGAGTGTTGTAGTTTTTCCCCTCCACTTCTGTTTAATATGACACCATAGCCAGGGAGTTCATAGCCTGATACCTGTAGCTCTCTACTGAAAGGATAAGTCCTAATAAGAAATGTTCTAAATGCTTCCTTTTCTGTTCAGTTGTGCTCTTTTGATCAAGAACTTGCATCTTCACACGCATACACATTGTAGCTACATTCTGATTTTTTTCTCAGTTTTGTGCCCTGACTTTTATTTGGGAAATTAATGGAGCCTGTAAAACCAATTATGTACACAAATTAGAGTAGCTGAGAAGTGAGCAGAAGAGCACCTTTTTTGCTTTCACTGTCCCATAAGGATGTCACAGGAGCTTTGAGGGTGGACTGCCCCATGGGAAGGAGTCAGGAGCCAAGGGTGGCCACAAGGCTATCGGGGCTCTGCCTTTCCCGATGAGGGCCCATCCAGCAGCATCCAGTGAGGAAGCAGGGATGGGACAGGGAGGGTGATCAGGGCCAGCCCAGAGCCCTGCAACTGCCCAGCAAGGCCACAGTGATGGGTCTGGTGCAAAGTCCAACGGGGTGCAGTAGGTGATGGTCAGCAGGTATGAGGGTGGACACAGACTGTGGTGCAGCTCAGGTAAGGACCAAGGCTGAGGATGTGGTCACAACTGCAATTCCCAAGAAAATGGGAGATGTAAGATACTTCCAGCTCCTTCTGCCCCAGTTCTTTCCCAGTGGTGTGATCCCAGGTTGCCCAACTGGGCTGCAGCAAGGCTGGACTGAGCTGGGGTCAGGACCAGGAAGGGCAAAAGAGCCAGAGGCTGCACTCTGGGCCTGGCAGGATGGGGGTTCCGCAGCAGAGCTGGTCTGAACTTTTTCCTGTGAGTTATCACTGAGAAAGGCTGTTGTTTTACCAAGAGTGTTTTCTTGGAAACATGCTGCATTATAAGCAAAGTTGCTGGGTCCTAATCAGGGCTCTCAGGGTCCTGGAGTGTGTGGCCAACAGCATGAAAAATCTTTATGGTCTGGCAGCAGCCGGTGTGGCCACAGTTTGGGGAGTCCATTCCGGGAGCGGCGGCTTCAAGGTATTTGTCTGTACAACAGGCAATGGGCATACTCAGTAACTCAGCAAAATCCTTGCGTGTTTGCTGCACCAAATAAATATTAAACTTTCAGAAACATCAACCTCCTGGAACAGGGGCAGCACCCAAAGCATGTTTGATCTTAGGAAACATCGTAATTTCTTGGAACCTTTGGTTTGTGAGAAATTAAAAATGAAAAAAGTCTCTGTGTGTTTAGTTTTGTTCTGACTCACCAAACCCAAATCTCAAAAGCGTCTGAACTTCCCAGAAACCTCAGAACTCTTTCTGATCAGCTCTGGAAGGAGACTCGCTCTGCTCCTCACCACTTTGTTCTTTAGAACCAAAAAAGATGACTTCTGCACAAGTCTTTTGCAAGAAACACATTGTTCTCTTGCAACTATGGCTGAACTTTTCAGAAGAGAACATAAAAAAAAAAAGACACACACAGTAGAGAAGACAGAGTAATCTGTAGCTGTAATGAGGCAGGACAGATTGGAGCAGGTAAAAGCCTTGAATGTTGAGAACATCACCTTTATTTGCATTTGCTTCATACAGCCACAAAGATAATGACTTTTTGTAGTGTGATATGGACTTACTGCTCTCACGAGAGCATAAAGGCAGAAAATTTTGACATCACTCTGTCTACAGGCAGTGGTTAGATCATGACAGAAAAGTTAGTTGAGACTAATAGGGCTTATTTGTATTTCAGTGTGAAGTTTCAATGTGCTACTTGATACTTCAGTGCACTAAAAATATTGCTAAGTATATTACTGATATGAGCATGAAAATGAGCTTCATATCACTAGTCTTAGATATTAAAGTGTCTTTTCAGGCAGTGATGTAGCTGAAGTTACATACAGGTAGAAGGTCTAATCTGAACAATATAGAGCTTTTCCACTCTTTTTCCACTCTCATCAGAGGAGTTTTTTCTATTTTATTTATTTAACACTACCTTACCATTCACAGGCAAGTGTAGGGATGTAATTTGTGCTGAATCTTCTGTGCAATACCAGCTGTTTTGGTAAAACCATCTCAATACAGAAGTCTTAATGGAGCCAAGGAACTGGTCTGTGTAGTCTGGCTGACTCCCTTTAAATGGCTTTTACTTTCCTCACAGAGAGATGGGTTTAGCTTCAGCTGGGCATAGCAAAGTAACAATTAACAGTGTCTGGTTTCTCGTGAGATCCTATGGGAAGAAAACAGAGCTTTGCTGACAGTGTAAGTGAAGCCCCATTTATGGATTGAGAATGTGACCCAGGCATGCCATAAAATGGAAGCAAATAGACTTAACTTTCTACTGCCTCATGTATGTATGTGCAGTGGAAACTGCCTTTATTATGTACACAGTAGAAAATAAGTTGTGCTTTAAATAAATTGATCAAACATCGTGTTTGCCTAATTGCCATGCGTCCTTGCTTGAAGCAGGTTGAAACTGATTCTGTGCCAGTGAAGCTGCTCGAAGATAAGGATGACTTGAAGTTTTTAACTGTTGGATGTTGAACTGACTTGGTAGTAAACCAGGGTCCTGGGTGTAATTTATAGACAAGTCATGAGCTAGTTGTAGATGTCAAGGACCCCATTGCTAAAACACAAGGAAGGGAAAAGGAAAGCAATGAATAATTTACAATCCAGTGCTTCCTTTTTTTCTCTGCCTTCTTGTGCAGGTGATGCAAAGTCTATTTTTTCAAAATCTGTTTGTGAAACAGCTGAAAAGCTGCTCATGGTCCTTACTAGTGAGGAATGCCTAGCAAAAGGAAATGCAAATACCATTTTTTGTCTTATGTTATATTTATGAGGTTAAAGTTCAGCATAAAATCAGCATGAAGCCATGGCATAAGATGAAAAGAGTTAGAGCACCTGGTCTGAGTCAGAACAAAAAAATCCCTTTCTTTAGATGTGTTTCAGGCGTTTTATTAGTGTCACAGGATCAGTAATATGGGAATGAGCTTTCAGTTACAACCCTCTGTTTTGGTGGCCAGAAAGTTGCCATTTCAGTCACACATCAAAGCCATGGCATTAAACATGTTCTTCCTGCCCTGTCTCGGCAGCAATTCCCTGGAAATGAACAACAGGGGTTTTCAGCAGGTGCCAGTGACTCAACCTCAGGAATCCAAAACTGACTCAGCAGTGTCTCTCTTGCTATGACACTGCTCAACCCAAGCCAGTTCTCCATCTACCTGAGATGAAGGCACTTGCCCCTCTGTCCTCAAGTCTCAAGCACCTTCATCCAAGGACCTCCACTGATGTGAAGCCAAGCCATCTGTGCTGAGCCCCAGGCCTGGGAGTGTGTCCCAGAAGCAATGAGGCAGGTGCAGGTGTTTTGCTTCCAACATTTGGAAAACCTGTCACTACTCAGCTGGGTATTTTAGGATCCTACTTTGAGATGGCTATATTCATGTTATCCCAATGTTTTGCATGAAGACTTACTCCTTACATTTGTGAACAGGACTGGTTTGCTTTGAAGTTGTTCATCAGGCAGTACTGAACATCAATAACTGTACTGTGGGCCATTGCTGCTTGGGCTTTGAGGTTTTTCATATAAATTTTGGAAGCTTTTTGAATTATACTTCAGGACTCTCTGGGGAAAGCTATCAGAACTCAGCAATTTTTCACCAACTGTCTTCCTCTCACTTGCAACGAAGCACCAAACAGCCCAAAAAGCCCTCCAAAAGTGAGCTGTCTGGAGAATTCCTTTTCACCTTCTGTCTATATTGCATTACTTATCTTCTGGCTCCAAAAGTGCCATATTTTCTGGCTGCTTGCAGCTCCTCAACCCTGCGGCTGAGCTCTATCTAGAAGGGGAAGTCAGACACAGTTGATACCTTGGCAGGAATGAGTCAACTGTAAAAGGCACAAAAGGAAGTCAAATGCTCAGTATAGATCAGTAAACTGTCCTTCTTAGGGAGTTCAGGCAGGAGATGGAAGGCCAAGGGATGAACATAACTTCCTTTTCAGTTTCCTACTGTCTAAAAAAGATTGTTAAGATATGTGTAGGGGAAAGGGTATGCTAGTAAAAGTAACTGAAGACAAGTGGAAGAAAGAAAGAGTATTACAGGACGTCAGGGCTCACCTCCCATTATAGGACAGCAGGTATACGTATTTCCATCCCAGGCTGTGTGCTGTCAGTCTTGATATCTGCTGACCAAAACTCAAAACATTTTCTTTATTATAACGCCGGTTTCCTGCTCATTGCTGATAAGCACAATCTTTTCAACATTGAAACGTCAACTGAAACATTTATCTAAGGACTGAGTACATGCTTTTCAGCACTAAGGGGAAGAAAAGTCAACAGCAATAAAGTAAAAAATAGTATGAATGATATCAATAATTTCTTTCTTGTTCTTTCCTTCATGTTTACATTGTTTCTTGAAAAATAGGGTACAGCTCCAAACAGAAAAGTAGCAACATAGTTGCAGGAATTATCTCCTAGGATTGATTTCTACTACACCAAAAAAAGAGTGCTTATATCTGGAATAACTCAGATTTCTACAGAGTTTAGAGGAGCGCAAGGTCCTTGCTGGAGGTAACACTGTAAAACAGGGATGGTAACTCTTGTGCTTGCGTGGCACCACCTGGTGGGTATCTACGAATCACTACAGCTTTGAAATCCTACACGTGTGATGGCAACTGGAAGACAAGTTTTTTGCATTTTGTCTGAAGTTGAACTTGCTCTCCATCCCACTTGCACCCACGCCCCAGCCCATGGTCAGGCACAGGCGTAGCACAGTCGCCAGGCTTTATCCCAGTGTGACTCCCTTCTCTGGGTTTCCGAATGGAGCACAGGTGAGGTCAAGTGTACTTCAGGCAAACTTTTGAGTCTTGGTAATCCATAAATAGTGAGCCAGAACTGTGGGTAAGCTAACATGCATATACATAAGAAATGGGGTGATGGGGCTGGGAATGCATAAACCCAGCTCCTGCTTTGGTCAGGAGTATGAACAAAACTTGGTTTCACAGCATGCATGATTGGCCTTAGTAGTCCTTTACATCTGTACATCTGAGGCAGATGCATGAGGGAAAAGGGGGGAATATGGTTATGTAATTTAAGAGCAAAATGTCTCACAATGTTTGTACAGAGGGAGAATGATTTTCATGCTGTTATCTCCTAGTTGCCACAAGTTTGACATTCCAAAATACTTTTTAAAAAGTCATTTTACGTTTAATAAATGCTCACCTTCCTTTTGGCTTTCCCTGTTGATCTGGAAACATTTAGCTAGCAGCCTAGATCTCCATGCTGCAGCTACAACAATATCCCTCAGACAAAGATTCACCTACATCTGGCACCAGCACCATGACTCCTCCTGTATCAGTGCAGCTGCTTGAGATTCTTCCACCTGATCTCACTCCAACAGCTCCATGCCCTTCTTATGCTGGGGACTCTAGCACTCACAAGAGTGGAGTAGAGGGGGAGAATCACGTCCCTTGACCTGCTGGTCACTCTTCCTTTGATGCAGCCCAGGATACCATTGGCTTTCCAGGCTGTGAGTGCACACTGCTGGCTCATGTTGAGCTTCTCATCAACAAATACCCCCAAGTCCTTCTCCTCAGGGCTGTTCTCTACCTATTCTCCACCCAGCCTGTATTTGTGCATGGGACTGCCCCGACCCAAGTGCAGGACCTTGCGCTTGGCCTTGTTGAACTTAACACGGTTTGCATGTGCCCACTTCTCAAGCCTGTCAAGTTCCCTCTGGATGACATCCCTTCCCTCCAGCATGTTGACCATGGAGGTCCCTGAAGAGGCCAAAGTCATCTCTCCTGAAGTCCAAAGTAGCAAGATTGCTGTGTGCCCTCCTCACTGCCCTAAGGATCTTGAATTTCACCATCTCATGGTTGCTGAAGCCAAGGCTTCCCTTGAGCTCCACGTTCCCAACCCATAAAGAAAATATTTAAGAAATAATCACATTTTTAAAACTGTTAGTGTTTCTCAGATTTAGGACTTCTAGATGCATGAGACTAGGATCTCTACCTGGCAGGTAGAAGTGTTAAAGGACAAAAATGCAGTGTTACTTTCTTGTTCTGTGCTCTAATTCTGCCACATTTAATTTGAAATACCTGTATGCATAGCTAGCAGTACCCTGGACTTAATCTGTTAGAGCATCAGTTGCATCAACTGGTATTAACTCAGACTCATGTTTTTGATTGTTCTAACCTGTACACCCACAGAAATGAAATAGTTGTGTCTCTTTATGAGAAAGGGGGAGGGGGGAAGGGAAGAAAATCACTTTTATATTTGTCTGTTATAATTTTTTATCTAAGCTTCACTCTAAAATAATTTAGTTTCATATACTCAGTATACCAAGGCCAGTTTTGAGAAGCTAGATGCTGAGTATATGCTCAGCAATGGCAGTAATGAGCTTAAAATACCCATGAGTTAAGACTTGACTTTCTGGAGTAAGTCACAGAAGATGGAATTCAGCTCATGTAAATTAAACAGTCTAAAACACGGGTGTCTAGGTTAATCTTATCAGCTGGGGAGAGATGGGCATTTCTAGAAAGAGGTTTCATTTTATTCCAGGGCAGCTATTGTGGAGAGATTGGACAGACTGCCTTCCAGGCTATGCTTCTCTCTTCAAGGACACGGTCCACAAGGGTTGGCAGCTTTTACACAGCTAATGTGATTCTTATCCACAAAACTGTTGCAGTGTCAGTTGATAAGCACTTGAGCTTTAAATTCAAACTTGACAGGGTAGGGGAAGATGAAAAGGAAATGGTATTTTATCTAACAAGATAAGGGTAAAGGTAGCTACAAGCTAGAGCTGAGCCTAAGAGAAACCGTTCATTGTTTATCTGACCATTTTGTAAAACTGGCCAAGTCTGAGTCAGTGGCAGTGAAGAAGAGAGCGAGGAAAGTGTTTTGAGTCATGATTGCTCCTGGACATCTGCGGTTCAGTGTTAGCCTGTGTCTGGGCTTTGGTCAAGAGGTGGCAAGTCCCTGCTGTCAGTCTAAGCTCCCTAGTTTCTCTTGTGCCTGACAGTCAAAGCAGAGGCCAGGCAGGTCCTTGAAGACCTCTGAGGCTCCCCAAGTCGCAGTTTCAGCTGCCCTAGGAGTGTCATGCTTCAGTTTCGCAAAAATTTATTTTGAAGACATATTTCTGGGAAAAGAGCCCTGCATTGCATCCAGTCATAGCCTGCTGAAGGAAAAGAAGCTGGGGAGAGGGGAGATGAGTAACAAAGACTTTGAAATCAGCAAATTTGATTTTCCTGAATCTGACCTGACAGAAGTTACAACAACAGAGAGAGTGTCGAAGGCACTTGGAATAGGGGCTGGATTGGCTGTCCCTCCCGCTGCTTCTCTTTCCTTCCCTGGGACAGCAATTGTTTTCTTTTGCCTTGTTCTGTCAGGGGCAGGAGGATGTTTGTGGTGCCAGCTGTTGCTGTTAGGCAAGGGACAGCACAGCTCGTCTCAAAACTGGGGAGCTGAGGAATTTTGCAGTGAAGGAGAATCTTGCTGCTGTGTGGGAACAAAGGTTTCATGCTCATGAAGGTGCACGCCTTTGTATGGGGGAGGAAGGTGGTGTCAATTGAGGCTTCTACATGTGTGATGAAGAAAATCAGCCTATGGAAAAATTAAATTTAAATGCATTCAGTGTAGCTCAATGCACTCCAATTACTGACGTACTAGCCTTAATTTTTGTCCTGTTTGCTCAAATTCTTTCTCCTTTATACGTTTTAGTATTCTCTAAAGCTTCCTTATTAGGGAATACAAACTAACTGTGTCATAAAATTGCTGATTTAGAAAACACATTTAATTTTTCCCCATTGTTGTGAAAAACAATAGATGGGGCTAAAACCTGCAGGAAGTATCCCTTATCATCCCCAGCGACGGGCTCATTAAAGACTCAGCCTCTCACATTTGCAGCTATGTTTCTAGAATCAGAAATTGCAAACAAGTCACTACATAGTAATAAAAGCTGAGGCTGGCTCTTGTCTATGTGTGTGGGAGTTGACAAGGAAGGTGAATAATATCCCCCATATCTGAGGTGGAGCATAAGGAATCTGCAGGATAGGAAATCCAGTATGAATTAGTTCATGCTGTGGGAATCGGGAAAGCACAAAATATTTTTATCTTCTGGAGACTTATATGTGCTCAGGGACTTGAAAAACTATGTGCTGCCTAGCTGACACTTTAAGCTCAAAATTAAAATCCTTAAATTTTCCACCAAGGCCTTAAAGTTAATGTTAAAGGTACTTCAACATTTGATGGAGAAAAAAGAAATCAAACCCAGAGAAGTTAGCTTCAGGTCCTAGCAGGGGCATTTTCTTTTCACAAAGCTGTAGTGCTACATTACATAGGAATCAAAGAATTCCTGGAAATTAAATATATTTTTTAAAAAATTCCCTTTTCTCATTTGTCTCCTAGGTGCTTCTTATGAGTTTGTTAAGTGCTGAATTTGTCAGTAAGGACCAAGGAAAATGCTGCAGATGATTTTGAGGTGAAATTGTACACTCAGTCAGTCAATTAAGCTTATTCTTTCTCTGTCATTGGATCCAGCTTCCCCAAAGCAATTCAGGTCATGTAGGAGAACAAGTGGCTCATAGCAGTTCAGGAAGTTGGCCACCTCAACTGGGGTAGCTATCGCTGCTTTCAGCGTCTCCATTAGAGCCACAAAAATGTGCTGAGGTCTTCCTCCAAATGTCTTCAGATTCATTTGTTCATTCATGGGTGTGTTTTACTGCATCTATAGTAAATGCTCCCACACTTGCCACTGGTCAAGGAGCTGTGAGCCCTGCCCAGTGGCCTGGTCCCTTTCCATCAGCAGAAGGGGAAGGGTGTTCAAGCTAGGATATGGGTGCTACTCTCAGGCCTGTAATATTTGCATATGACAGCGTATGGCTTGCAAGAGGATTTCAGTGCCTGTCAATTAACTGAGGACACCTGCGTTTGTTGCTTCAGGAACTTGGCATCATGGCAGAAGTCACCAGGAGGCACTGTTACCTGTCTCCTTTCATGCTGGCCAGAGACTGCCTTCACATCTCCCTAACTTTACAACAGCAGGAGCCACGACAGGTGCAAAGTTAGATTTTCTGAGGTGGTGAGTGGGTCTTCTTGGGAGGAGGGACAAAAATGTGAAACCCTACATAATGCCCAGGGAGGAAACTCAGGGAGTTCAGTGTTCACACAGGAAAGGTGCATTGCAGCCTCCGAGTTCCTCCCACCTCTCTCCTTCAGTTGCTGTCATGGCAGGCTGTGGGGCAAGGAGCAGCAAGCAGTGACCCCCTCACCTTCATGTGTGTGATAGGAATCAGAGACACTGAGCCTCCTGCTGAAAACAAACACCTGGATGGGCTAAAAGCAGAGGTTGTCTTTAGGCCAATTGCCCACCTCTGGTCTTGAGAATGACCCCTCTAGTACAGAGCAAAGTAGGTGCTGCAAAGGTATTCCTGGAGCTGTGTTAGCAAGTGCTTCCCCACCAGGACATTAACTGGAAATATCCCAGAATGGGCTTGTACTGGGGCTGTGTGTACCCCCTGCCACCACTCCACTTTGCAAGCTGCAAAACCACAAATGCTCTGGTCAGACAGGGAAAGGCACCGGGCTGCCGGCAGCCCTGGTGCTCTGTGATGGAAACCAGGACTGATGAGGAGCACACAAGACCCCTTCCTGTGTAAATAACCAGGTTTTTACCCCCATTTGGGACAAAATGCCTTATTAAAAAAAAATTTCATAGGTTTAAATCGCACTAAATTAAAGTAATCTAAATGTGTAAAACACCTTCTAACCAGAATCCTGTTAGGAAGAGCTGGATTGAATCTGGGGTGGCAAGAGAAGATGGGACTGGAGAAGAGAGAAAAATAATAATTGAGTGGGAGTAAAAACATACATTAATGAAAACATATATTTGATGGAACAGCTATTCAGAGTACCTAAGACAATTAGTACCTAATATCATTATATACAAATGCCTAAATTGCTATTACAAGTGTAAGACATACTAAAAATTGCAGATAATAACTTTAAAAAAATTGATTTATGTATGAAAATGCACGGTATTTACTGAGATGAAAATAAAGACATGAAAGGGTCTCTGACATGTAAGGGAACTTGCTGCTTAAATATGTAAATATATAAATTGGGAAAAAAAAGGATTTATTCTTTACTCATTCACCCTTGTTTCTTAAAAAAAGGTCTTTATTATTATCTAGAAGAGTCATTTCAGAAGAGGTCACCCAATCCAGTCTACCGCTGTGGCAGCAGTAGCTAACAAACCAGGGAGATGCCCACAGGCGAATGCTGCTTGCTGCCCTGCCAGCTCTCTGCTTGCTCATTTCCCTGTCAGACCAGGCTCCCGGCAGGTCCCCTGTAGCCGCTGGATGCCTTGGGGTCCTTCAGTGAAATTCCTCCTTAACCTGACCAGCAGCGCTTCACTGTGTAGCATGAGAGCCTGCTCTATTCGTTGTCTCCAGGGAACAGCCGGCTCCTCGGCCCCGCGCTCTGTCCCCCTGCAGCTGTCCCCTTCTGCAGGAACAGGTGATGCTCTGGTTCAGGCCACACGCAGCAGCCTCAGGGAACTGCCTGGGAACTGGACACTTGCTGTTGCAAATGTTTGAGATGTTCACTTTTGTGCATCTTCTTCAACTCTTTACTTCCACTCAGGAAGACACACCACACTTGTCGGCACAGAAATGCAGACAGCGGATCTCTTGGGTGTGCTTGTGTGTCCTGAACGATGTTTTCCTTAAGAAACGCTGCTTACCTCTGAGACGCTGCTTTGGCTCACAGGTCTTTTTGTGCTTTCTCCCCTCTCACCAGCAATGGCATCACAATTATTCAAAAACTTCTTACTGAAAACTTCTTACTTCCCCTCGTACACAATTTGGGGAAACAAAAAGCACAGTAGTGCTTTCAAGTTTGTTTTGTGCAAGATTTTTATGATCGGCTCTATGCTTTATACAATGATAACAGTAATCCAGTTAGCCTATATTGCCAAATTGAAGAGTTTGTTTGGGGTTATGAAAGCTTTTACTGGCAGTAAACATTCTCCGCTTTGATCCCGGTGTTTGTTACTGTGCTGCAAAGAGTTTCAACAAAAGGCACAAATGAAGATCTGCAGATGCATTCCCAAGACATGCAATGGAAATGAAGATATGCCAAGAACTTCCTGAGGGAAGAATTGCAGAACTGAAAATACATTTACTCTGGAATAGACACACATTACAGTTTTATTTGGGACCTGAAAAGACTGCTATTTTAGAGCTCAGATTGCAAAAACCATGGGAGAGCGTACACAGCTTTCTGCCAGAATGATTGTAACTTCTTTGGGAGACAATTATTGGCACTAAGTACAGCTCAGTGGGAATAGCAAGAAAGGAACTGATCTTCCTTGGCATCAGCATACTCCCACGTATGAACGTCTCTGAATTAGAAATGGGACGTATACATTAGTGCAGGGGCCCTGCACCCTGATGGACTACATTACTTGGGCTAAAAAAAATTCTTCTAAAGCTTCTTTCCCGTTAGCATTGTTAAAGGAAATGACTGAAGACAATAAAATAAACATTCAGTCATGCAGCAAAGAAATATCTGGACTGAGAGCAAGATTCATTGTTGCCTGGGTCAAGGGTAAGTACAGATGAGTTGACAGAGCCTGCAGTTAAAAACTGAATGGCAAAAAGACCCACGGATTAACTTTAATCTGTCTACGTAAATTTGGCTTCCTCTTTGCAATCAGTATTTGCATTGTTGATACATTTGGTGTTAACACATTGTATTCATGTTTTCTAATGGTGTCGGTGCTTTTATCAGCCATGGACATGGCCCATCATGCTATGCGTGGCCCATCATGTTATGTAGCCTCTAATATCTGATGTATACGGCAAAACATAGCACAGCAGAGAACCTGCCTGGTGCTCTGCATCTCTCCTCTCTCTGGTCGCTGGCCTTTCAGCCTCACTTGCTGCCTGAAGTCTGGTCCTCGGTCTGTGTCCACTGCTGAGGCGCACTGGCCACAAGAGCAGCTCTGTGGGCTTCGGCTGCACCCGTGGGAGCCTGAGCCATGCCGCAGCTGGAGGGCAGCTTTGCATGTGAGGCCTCTGCTCCTCTGGAGAGCTGCAACTGAGAGGACAACTGCCATGGCAAGCACCCTGGGATGGATCTCCTTCCCCAGCTGCCTGGCACTCCTATAAAGGCTTCCCCAGCCATTCTGCCTCCTTCCTTGCCTCTTTCCCCTCCCCAGGACCATTGGTGCTCACCGCATGTCCAGAGGTGCTGCATCCCTTGCGTTCCCTCTTAGCTGGCTCCCTGTGCCTCCCGAGCATCCCAAGAGCCGTGACTCTTCCCCGCGTCACCCCAAAGTACCTTCCCTGCCCTGAGTGGAAGCTTTTCTCTGTGCACACCTTTGCAAGTAAAAGCAACAAGGACATGAGGAGCAAAGCTGCAGCCCCATGAAGATGACAGGAAGCGTGGAATCACTCCAGTACTTGCAACGGTTTTACTCCCACCTCAGCAGAGCTGGGAACACAGTCTGACCCTCACTTTTTCTATCTCGTGGTCCACAGGAATAATTACAAGATTGAAAGTGCTGACTGATGCTTTTCAGGGAGTTTGGAACTAGATGATCTTTAAGGTCCCTTCCAACCCAAACCATTCTATGATTCTATGCTTGTATCATAGGAGTAGGATCTAGATTTCTGATTTGAGCTTCAATAGAGAGCTTCTTGGAAATATGCACCACCTAACTTCTCTCTCTCTTGCATGCCATTTCCTTTCTGCAAGAAATAAAACTAAATCTTTTTGTATCTTGCTGAAAGGATTCCTTAGCAAATGTGCAGCTGTAAAAGTCAAAAGCTTTTCTGAGTGTGTCATACAATTAATAATTAATAGGCAGTAAGATCATCTGCCCTTTTTTCCCCTTTTCTTTTTTCTTAAAAAGAAGAGGAAAAAACAGATTTCTGTTGAGACACGGATGACACCTTTAAGCAACGATGCATGATAAATTAAGAAACTGGGTGGAGTGCTTCCTTCCTGTAATCCGTTTGTAATCAGTGAGAAGTTAGAGACAAATAGGACGCCTTAAGTAACGTCTGAAAAACAACCCTTTTACAGTTAAAAAGAAAGAATCTCTCCCACCTCCCAGGTGGGCCTAATCCTGAGTCCTTTTAAAGGCCTGGATGATGGTACCCCTGCCTTCACAGGTGGAATCAATGGTATTGGCCAGCTGATAACTCTTTCACCTCTTAACTTCCCTTCCTGTTCATTAGGCAGGCTTGTAACTCTCACATCAATCACACCTGGTGTTGGGGGTAGAAATAAACGTGTCTTCACTTCAAGGGATTTTTGGTAGCGGTCAAGGCTTGACAGAATCTGCTTACCCAAACATGAATGAATACATTTTCCCAGTAGCTGTGTGATGCAAGAAGGAGACAGAAGGAGAAAATAACAACAAAAACTTACAGGGACCCCCTTGTCGTGTATGAGACAGCCACAGTCTTGTTTTTCAGCACCCGCTGCTCTAGAGCTGTTGGTTGCTCCAAAATATCTACTCAACATATTCCAATTTGTCACATCCTACATCTGGGTAACAAAACCAAAAAAACCCACTTTCTAAATAGGTGCAAAACAAAGCTGCAACACTTTAGTTGTGAAAAGAAAAAACTAACCCAAAGCATAAAAAAGCTATTATTTTTAACTACAAAAAAATTATTCCCTTCTGTAAGATGAGTGCATTGACTTTTGCAGGAGCGGGACATTTTCCTGCCTGTTTTGTCCAATAGTTAGAGAGCACAGTTACAAGAAGCAAGGAAGCTTGACAGCCTGAAGAAAGGCTTTCCCACTTGCTCATCCTTCATTTGGGGTTGGACTAGATGATGTTTAAAGGTCCCTTCCAACCCAAACCATCCTCTGATATATCCATGAGCTTGGTTAATCAGGGAACAGGGAGACAGGAAGCATTGGTTTCCTGCCAGTCTGCCCACCAGTCACTCAACTGTCTGGGTTGGCTGATGCCTGGCAGGAAATAAGCCTTACTTGTGGCTAAGGTAACCAAACAACCTTGATGATCACCAGCAGAAGTTTTGCTGGAACCTAGTAACACATATTTTAACCAAAGCCTTGCTCCTACTGACTTCAGTTGGTCAGTCCCCAGATGTTTCAAGGCATGCTCCTTGAACATTGAGACCCAAGAACACGTCCACTTTGGGAAAACTTTGGTTGAAATGGTCTTACTAGCATCTCCTAAGAACTAGGGGGCAGAGGACCAAGACAGAGTTCAGATCTGGGTCAACACTCAATTTCTTCAACCATAAGAGTGTAGAGGAACCACCAGACCACTGCCTTCTGCAGAACAATAGAGATTTGTCTCTTGAGCTGACCCACTCTTTGGGAGGGAATCAGAGAAATGGATGTGTGGCCATGTCAGTGGAGAGCATCATGTCTGTCTAATCTTGGGGACCCAGCTCAAGCAAGTGCCTGGAGAATGGTAACAAGCAAGTGTGTTTTCCTCCAACCCGTCACCTGAGCTTCTGATCATTTTGCTTGTCTCTGTCTAGGAGAAAACTCCCTCTGCAAAATGCAATAACCCAATGGACTGAGGACTGGATCCTGACTTCTCCCAGCCTTTCTCCCACAGAAATAACTCTTGAAGTGCTCAGTCCTGAGTCCAGTCCTTAGGCTGGAATTTAAATATGTCTTTAACAAAGATAAATGACAAACAGAATTGGACTTTATATGACTGGTAGAAAAACACTTCCAATAATTAAATACAAAGGAAGAAATTCTGATCCCTGTTTTATTCCTTTTTTTTTGTGTGTATTTAATGGCTCCTTTACAGTGCCAGGGAAAATTAAAGGACACCCACTAATGGGGGGAACATACCCAGAAAAAAAAATAGCAAGGGGAAGTCACTTTTAAAGTTTGACTGAGCATTAGGATTATCAAACTGAAATCTGCCTAGTAGGGGTTAGTCAGACCAGCAATCAGTCAGCAAACAAGCACTTTTCTAAACAATTTCAAAAGCAGTTATTAGTTTTCTCGAAGCTGAGTCAATTCAAGCTAAGGCTCTAGCCACTTTGTGCAGTGCAGGTGGTTTTATTCAGAGTCAGCTTGTGTCCTGCTGCACTTCACTGCAGTCTGCAATGGAGGTAGTGGTCAAAACTGCAATGGTGGGTTGGTTAAAACCTTAAAACCCCTGGCATACTGAGGATCGGGGATAAAAATTTTCAGAATTTTCAGTGAATCAAGAAATATGTGTTTTACTTTTAGCTGATGAAAATTTTATTTTCAGCTCTAATACATGTTTTCATTTGGGATTTTTTTGTATGAAATCAGTGCTAGATTCACAGGGGTGCTATGAAGTGGCAGCTACAGACCTGGAAGCAGAGCTCTGGTGCTTCTCAAAGTGGGCTTTAGTTTCAGCTGCAGAAAACTGAGGCACTTCTTGGTTCTCAATCCAAACATCACCTCCCTCCCAGGAAGAGTGACCAGTTGCCAGACTGCAGATTTTTTCTGCACAGAGAATAAATAGTTCAATATTTTATGCAACATAGAACAGGAAGGACAAATTCTGCATCTAGACTTGCACTTTGATGTGCGTCACCGTGCATCTGATGAGCCTGGTCATTCCTGATTTGCAGGCCGTGCCCCCTGCCTACTCCTAAGGGCTCTTTCCCCTTTTCCCTCCTCCCCTGCTTCTCCCTCTGCCTTGCACGTTGTAGAATATTCACTCCCTTCTGCCATCTGCCATCATTCTCCCTCTCTTTATTCCTCACATTTTTTCACATCTCTTGCTTGTAATAACGTCTCACTCACCTTTGCTCGGTCTGCAAAAAAAGTGCATGCTAGAAGTCTTATTTGGAGAATGCCTCCAGGTTTGCACAGAAACCAAGGGACATGTGTGTTGAGGGGGAGGAGATGTTGAGAATCTCAAAGTCTTGAGAAAGTTCGGTTCTGGGATGTAGCCAGGACACTCACCTCCATGTAAAAGGTAGGAAGTTTCCCTGTATATGTGAGAACAGATCTAGTTGAAGACACCCTGACCCCAAACTACGCTGTAGTCCAGTGACTGAAATGCTTCTCCAGGAAATGGAAGGCCTGTCCCAAGCAAAGCAAAGACCCATGTCGTATACCACTAGTGTTGCCACCAAATTAGGCAGCACTCATTTTCTATGACAGAACTTTCCTATGCTGAAATAAACCCATGTTAGTCAAAAAACACTGAAATTAATATTTTTGGCTTTGAGTTTTTTCCCTTCATTATTTTCTAGGGCAGAATTATATGAACCTGCAGTTTTGCGGATGAATAATGATTACTTGAAATGTTTTGACCCTTTGAAGGCCGTGCTGTTGGACAAGGAAGCAAGTCACACCTCCTTGTGCAAGGAAAAACTGTTAGGCAGGTTTTGAGCTCTGGAGATGAACTGGTGTTAGGGAACCTGGAGATACTAAGTTTGCTGTGAGGCAAGGGTCTCTTCCTTCTCTTCACTGGTGGCCTGCCTTCCCTCCATCCCTCTGCAAAGTTCACCTTGTTGTAGGACACTTCATGCCATGGTGGTCTTGCCTGTCCAGAATGGACCAAGTGCCCTTTCATGTAAGGGGTTGTTGTGTCCTGAGTCTGGGGAGTCCTCAGGGCCTTGTGCAAACCATAACCCCTTATGTATCTGCCTCCTCCAGATTTTTTTTTGTTCTGGAAGTTTCTTTCCCCAGTTTTAGAGCTGAAAGGTTCTTTAAAAATGATAGTGAATTAAAGTTATGAAATTTTAAATATTTCTAGCCTTGAGGATCAAAAAGTAGAAAAAGCTCTATTTCTAACCTGCTATATTTAATCTGAAAGGAGGTTGTTGTTAAAAAAAGAACAACCTAGGAAGCAACCCAAATCTCATTAGTTTTTAGGAGGTCTGTTTCAATATTTTTTGCATGCTTTGAGGTTGTGAGACTGAAACTGCTTCCTGTTTACCTGTAGGCCCATGATGAGAAGCGAGTTTGGCAGCTGACAAAGACTGACAGTTGACTCAGTTTTTATATGTGAAAGTGAGAGGAGTCAAGGCAAGAACTTGAGTCTCTGTCCTGCAACCACATTTAATGTAAAATCCCTGATGCTTCTGCATATAGAGCTATATGATAAATAGCCCTAGCGTGAGGAATTACCCAAAAGTTTTGGTCTTCATACAAAAAAAAGCAGCTAAGCACCTGTTTACACAGAGGATTCTGAGTATCCCCATTATTTTTGTGGCAGACTGTGAAAGGATAAACAACATCAAGTGCAGATCACACACTCTTCAGTGCCTTACAGGAGCATGCCTCGGGAGTCATTACTATGGGAATAATCCCTGGGAAGTCAATGGAAAAACTTAACTTCAAGAGAATACGGATTTTATTTGTTGTTTTTATAAAATCTTAATTGCATTAAAATTATATGAGGATATATATATAGCAAAAGGAACTCTTACTTGGTTGTTAAAACTCGCAGATAAAGAACCTTGTAAAGGTCTGTTTCTCTACAGTGCCAATATTCAAAAGTGCCTTGGGTGACTGGATCTGGTGTAGACATCTGCAGTGCAAACCCCCAGGGCCAGGTGAGGCAACCCCACCCATGTCTCAGATAACCCAAACACGAGGCCTCTCCACAGGCTCAGAAGCTGTACAGGCTGCAGGCTGAGGTACCAGCTCTGCAGTCATCTGAGGGAGGAAGCACTCTGCCGTCTCTCTCTGCCCAGAGGAACCTGAACCCTGTCCAACACTGCTGCAGCAGTGCTGTCTGCACAAGGCAAAGTGGCTGTGAGCAGTGCTGGGGAAGGTGTTCCTAGCCACCCTCAGTGCAGTAGCCCAGAGTACTGGCCTAGGCAGCGGAAGACTCTCTAGTCTGGACAGGTTAGGAACCCTATTCCCACTTTCTGGGATAATCCCTGAAGTACACAGCTGGGGTATGTACCCTTTCCAGTCTTTTCAGTGAAGTTGGACCACTTTGCTGAGAGGAATCCTAGATCTGAGTGACCAGATCTTGTTAGTAATAATCATAGTATCATAGAATCCTAGAATGATTTGGGTTGGAAGGGATCTTAGAGATCATCAAGTTCCAACCCCCCTGCCATGGTCAGGGACCCCTCCCACTAGACCAGGTTGCTCAAGGCCCCATCCAGCCTGGCCTTGAACACTGCCAGGGAGGGGGCAGCCACAGCTTCTCTGGGCACCCTGTGCCAGTGTCTCACCACCCTCACAGGAAAGAATTTCTCCCTAATATCCAGTCTAAATCTTCCCTCTTTCAGTTTGAAACCATTTCTCCTCATCCTATCACTACATGCCCTTGTAGAAATTGCCTCCCCAGCTTTCCTGTAGGCCCCCTGTCAGCTTTCCTGTAGTTCCCCTAATCTAAGAAGAAAACGCTTTCTGAAACCCACCATCCCCTAGACAATGCTAAGCTCAGGTCCTTGTTACAGAAGTTGTTTATGTAGTTCATACAAAGCCTTTCCTATGGAAAAGTCTGTGGAGCACAGGCTCACTGACACATCAAGTCCTGCTGTGTCATCTCAGCTTTGTTGACAATAATGGACTCAATCCCTACTTCTTCTAGCTTCTGTGGACTTTAGAGAGGCTTTATGCCTGAAACAGAGATTTAGCTCTTCTCCGAAAAGACTAAACCCAAAATGTCATAGCTGGGTGCTTGAGCTATAAAACTGTTGTGTAAAAGTGCATGCTGGTGACATTTCTATTCTCTCTTCCTCTACCAACATCCCAAATGCAGGGAGTGACACTTCCCTCCCCCATAAGGTTTTACAATAAAGCACACACATGCCTAGGCAAAGAGACTTCAAGGCTGTGGAAAGGATATGGCCAGGGCTTGCTTTCTAAATTATAAAACACGGAGAAGTGTGCAAAACACAGATCTGTCTTCAGTGTTGCAGTCTGGATTCTTGCAAGTGTTTTCTTTGTCAGTCCGCTGCTTCGGTGGGTGGAATCTACTTTGGGATGCCAATCTTCCCTGTGCCTGCACCCAGAGAGCCCAGGTGCTGCCTCGGGTTCACTATGGAGATGCCTGCTCCTCAAAGGCAGCCTGTGCTCCCACCTGTGCTTTTGTGTGGAACTGGCCTCCACTGGCTTTCGGGCTAATGGTTCTACAAAGTGCTCAAGCTCAGAAATGCTTTTCAGTTGAATGGGTACATTCAGTCAAGGGGAAGAGGTTTTTAGGGGTAGAAAGTTTTTAATGCACAGAGGACCTAACTCCTGATGTTCCAAAATGCCCAGCTTTCCCTTAGAGACCCCCTGTGCATAAAAGTATCATAGACCATATGTGCATCAAATGCCGGTCTAGACTGCAATGAATGTTGCTCCTTTAAATAACTTTTTTTTCTTGTTCTGTTGTGCACTGAAATACTGAAGTCATGTTGAGAATATTGCTCTAAGCCTCTTCTAAAAATGAGAGTTAGGTGCTGAAGCCATTACTTAGTCATTTCTACACTTCATCACATAAGCTTCACTCAACAGTAAAATGTACTTGGTCACAATTGCAGAGAAGACACTGCAAATTCTCTCTTCCATGGAGGTGATCAGAGTCGTCTCCTCTGGCCACCTGCATATTCTCAGTGTGAAACAGAAATCTTGTGTAGGGCATGGCATTAGTTACCAAACTGCAGTGGAAGGGTACAATGGATTTTTTTACTATACTTGAAAAAGCAAAGACATTACAAAGTGAGGAAGGAGTTAATCGTTGCAAAATACACGGTCATTTCCTGAGCCCTGTGGTTGGACGAGTACAAACTTTCAACTATTTCTAATTCTTCTCTGTCATTTAAGAGTCTTTCAAGGTGCACTGTACATCCCAGACCAGGTAAGGAGTACAGCTTTTCACTTCTTGTTTGTTTGTTCAAAATTGTTTTTCAGTGGAGACAGACTCAGTAAGAGTGATTTGTTCTCCCTCCTGTTATTTACATCCGAAGGGAGAACAAAGTTCATTGCAATCCAAGAAGTACATGTGTGTCTTTGTGCCAGATGACTGTGAGCTTTAGAAATGAAGAACTATTAATAATGGAGCAATGATAATGAAGAAGTTATGTTGCTCATAGTCATAAGTCACACTTATTACAGCAAATATTACAGTAAAAGAGAAAGAAAACTCTTAACACCAATTTTAAGCAGTTTACTCTGCACAAACCACTATCAAAATAAGGGGTTCTCAGGTGTACAGTCGGCTTTAGCAACGAGAGTAGTAAAAATCACAGCATGTCTTCAATGGTATTTTTAAAAGGAGGAAGAATAATCTTCTACAAATTAGGTTAAAAAAAAAAGCAACAAACAAACGGATAATTTTGGGCCAGTGTTATTTGTAAATCTGGACCTGATATCTATCTTTAACAATTGCAGAGTCATGTATTGTAGTCATCCTGAGACCGTTCCTGAGGTTTGCAACAACCAAATATACACGCAGAAGTGAGTGTGGAACCGTATCATAAACTGATATAATTTCATCGGGCTCTTTTGATGCATAAAAACTGAACTCAGACAGACAGGCACCAGAAGGAAGTCTCGTAACATAGTGCACTCTTGCGTGCTGCATTTGTTGTTTCTTAATAGTCAGGGAGAGAGACTATTTGAGTGAAGGTTTTTTTAGTAGTTCAGAAACAAGCATAAAATAGCCATCTGTAGGGCAATTATTGTAATAATGTGCTGTCACCAGGTCCTCCTGCAGAAAGTGAAATTGTACATGCCTTGAGGATCCTGGGTGAAGTCCTACAGTGGGGATTCATGTTTTTGGCATTTGATTTTTTTAAGGCTTTGCTTGTAATCAGTTTTAGTGTTTGGACATTGGCTCCTTGTCTGTGCTCAGTGTTTGCCATAAACATTTTCTGGATTTTATACATAGTCATCAGAAGAATCTAGCTAGGGTTTTCAAAAGCATATGTTTGATCCAGACATGTAAGTCCCAGAAATGTTTGGATTTCATTCCTAAATCACCTCCACCTGCTTGTGAGGTTGCTACTACGTTAGCGCTTGGACCTCTGTAATGAATTTCACCCTTAAAAGACTCTATCAGCCACAGAAATCTTGTTACTGTCATCTGCAGATGAGGGACTCAGATGAATCCCAGTTGGCTCCAGACTTGTGCCCTGGTTTTTGCAGGTCCCCAGCACAGGTGATCTGATAAAGAATCGGAGGTCTTCCCTTGCAAACAGTTGTACATCAGTTTAGATACAGCCATAGAGCATGTCACCATTCTGCTAGTGAAGAGGCTATGACATGTCACATTTCCCGGTTACTGTATAGGCACAGCTCAAGGGACAGTACTTGGCAGCTTTGTGTGGGAAGAGCAAACTGAGCCCAGGCCTCCCTGTTGCCAGCCAGCAGCTCACCCACTGCTTCTGCCTTCTGTTTTTAGCATCCCTTCAGGTACATTTATTGAAAGTGTGTATTCACCTTCTGTCTTTCAGGGTAGTTTTGGGTTCAAGTCAGAGGCACCTGCCTGTGCAGACAATGTTGCTCTCAGTGATGACGGTAAGTGGAGAAAAGGTTAGCTTAAGTGATTTCAAATGTTTGCTGTCAGTGCTCCCTTTCAGCTCGAGTATCTTTGTTTGCTGTGAGAAAAGGGTGTATTCCTCAGGTCTCTCTTGGATGGAGGTGTACTTTATATGTAGCAGCATAATAGGATGGAAAAGAAACAAACCCTGGAAAAGCTATTCCTTGTTATGGTAAATGTGGTCTCCAACCATAACTGCTGTGTTCTGGTTGAGTAGCTAGAGGAGACAAACCCAACAACCCACAACTCAGCCTCAAGAAGTTATCCTGTGGTGGACTTTTTCTGTTATGCTCAAAAATAAAGAGACACCAAGACTATTTCTCGATGCATTTGAAAGATCGTGATGTTGTGCACACGTATTGTTGCCTAACAGCTCTCCTTCACATCTGGGTAGTTTCCAGATAAACAGTTGTTTTGAAGCAGAAGTCCAGGGGCCTTCACCAATGACAACTAATGTTTGAAATGTCTTCAGAGGGACAGAAGGACATTTTTCATATCAGGCATATTTATCAACACTGTTCTCATGTTTTTCATAGCATGCAAAATGAGCTCCTCTGAAAAATTACTTTACAGAAATGGGAGTATTTTGGACCTTGACTACTGTCTCAAAATTTCCTCAATGAAATAAGTTAATTTTTTAAGTAAACGTCTTTGGCACTGTTGTTTGGGCTTGTTTTCTCTTACTGCCAGCTCTCAAATGGGAAGGTCAAGTTGGTGTTCCTCCTGGGCTTACTATTTGTATGCAGGATACTGAGAGGGACTCTTAGCCTGAGAGTTAAGGTTGTTATTTTCAAATAAGTTTTAAATGGGTAATATAATCCATTTTTTTGTGTGTGTAAATTTGGGTGCTAATCAATAAGAAATATCCCAGAGGGTTAAATTTTTACATCCTTTGAATCTGGTAATGTCAGTTTAATCTAGTCTCTTTTCACACATTTTTGAGCGGAAGCCGTTTGTCCTTACTGAAATTTTCCATTAGCAGTCTTATTTTTCAGTGTTGAGTATTTAACTTAAGAAAGAGACAGATCTGTACATGCTTCATGCAACAGCTTTTTTTAAATGTTGGATTTTAGCCATCATTGATATCATAACAGAGAGATTCTGCCTTTTGTGTGCACAGACTGATGAGGGCACAAGAGTTGGTCAGGCTGGGGAAAGGCATCTATAAGCTTGCTCATCAAGAGCTGCACATTTTTGTTACATTTTCACACTACTGCATGAGGAATTTAGGCTCAGTATCTGGTGAATTGAAAGTAATTTTATACCCTCACAACCTCATTCTCCCAGCTGCTAATTAAGTCTTGAAATAACAACAGAAATTGTGCACCGGTATGGTCATGATGAAGCATGTAGAGTCACTTGCTACCAGATATGCTGCACCTGATTCAGATCTGCAGAAATAAGAAGGGAAAATACCAAGCCACCATCAAATCAAAAAGTATGTCCTCTTTTATCTTCATCTTCAGATGAAGATATTATGCATTTTTAGTAATCCTGCACAGGTACGTTTTATAGCTAGTGAACTTTTTTAAAGCTATGAAAGGCAGCATTATCAGTGCTTGACACTGTTTGATCTTATCTTTAGCTGTGCTTCTTTAATTTTATTTTTTTAATAAAGATTCTAAAAGATTTTTCTTTGGTCCTTTCTGCAGCTCTTAGTCATTGAGGAAATCTGATCTGCTACAGCACGGAAACATCAGCAGTGACCACAGCGAGACAAATTCCTTAGGGAGCTGCCTGTAAGTATGATCAACATGTAAGATGAAAAGTTTTGCATTTTCTTTGACAGGATGTTGCACGCAGAGGTCAGCTGTATGAGGCAATTGCTGAGGCTATAAGGGAATATTCAGGAACACAAGTCTGTTTTGAGTAGGTGAGTAAGCACAAAGAAAGGAATTATCTTGTAAATACCTTTTCTTTCTTTTTTTTTTTTTTTTCACCACAACTTCTCAAAAATATGATCAGTCTTTGAGACTCTCTAAATCACGCCCGATTTAAATCCTGTTCCCCAGGAACCTGGGCACACTGAGTAGACTCTATTTCTGGGCTACAATAGTTCAGCAGCTGAAGTGTAGGAGGACTAACCTTTCCTACTCCTATTACTTCAGCTTGTGACAGTCAGACAGTGCAGGGATCAAAGTGAAAAGCTTCTGGAGCACAGGGGTGTGGCAAGAGGCAAGGTAGGAAACTGGATAAGCAGGAATGGAAATGGTGAAAAAAGAAAAAAAAATAGGAAAAACGGTGGTACGCAATCAAGGTAGATGAGGACAGAGGTCAATGTCTGGACAGTGGTTAAGGGAAGAAAGACAGACTTTAGGTTACATGCTACAGGTGACGTAAGTGGATTGTAGAGGACAGCAAGGCACGATCCTTTCAGCTCTTATTCTCAAAGTCTCTCGAGAAAAACCTGAAATACCCAGGACTCAGTAAACTAAAAATAATCTTCAAGGCAAGTTAGGTTTGTCTGCACCCTCTAGTGGTCTAGAGAGAAAATACCGGTTTACCCAACTAATTTTGCACTACATCCATTTGCTGGGACCCATAACACTCTGGTCTTCATCTCATCTGACACATCTGTAACAAAAACTGTTCTCAGCCTCTGAAATACAATGGCTGCATCCAGACTTCCTTTTGGCAATGGTCTTTGATAACTCCTGAACTACACAAGATGGCTGTGTGGGGCCCACAGCTGCCTGAGGGAGGGAACCAAAACTGTGCCAGAACTGCAACAGCGCAAGGAAGTGAATTTTATGGCCTGAGCCTAGATTCTGACAGCATTTCATTTACTAATATTGACAAACTCTTTGTGTAGTAAGAGCTCCCATGTGCATGTGGACTATGTATGATACAGCCCTCAGTCATCTAAGAGTATTACAGAAGAAACTTAGCACAAAAAATCAATCAACAGCCCATTCAGAGGGAGACTGTTGCCCTTGTCCCTGATCAGCCCTGTTCTACTGCTGCTGGATGACACATGCTGATTGTAGGAGAGGTAGGACTGTGGGAAGGCGCAAAATAGCCTTGTGATTTTGGTAACTGAGTGGTGTCCTAGAAAATGAGATTCTCCCACTGATTCCACCTGAAAGCCTTCTGTGATGCTGAGGAAAAGCATCTCCATAAGAAATGGATACATAAGAAAGGCCTGAAATGGAGGTGAAACTTCAGAGCTCCAAGTGGGGACAATTCTCATACATCCTGTGACTAATATGGAATTATACCCTAGTAGTTGCTTCTTTTAACACAAGATAGCAGTACTTAAGATAGCAGTACTTAAGATACTTAAGGACAAGTATAGAGCAAATATCCATTTGTAATTATAGAGCAAATGGATTTTGACAGGACTGAGAGAGCTGGCCTAGTGACAGTAAGGAGCATGCTTAAAGCACATCAGTAAGACTGGGTTTCTTTAGAAATACAAGTGCTTTCTTTTCAAACCTAGTCCAGGAGGAGGAAATAGTGTAAGTCCTCCTCTAGAGGACTCTCCTAGGAGAAAGAGCATACGCATTAAAAACTCTCTTCAGAAAGCATTTAAAGCCTTACCCACCTCCTTCCTTGCTAGATAGCTACTATGCTAGCTACCACAGTCTGGGCTGATTTGCACCTGGCCAGTTGAAGCTGGAAGAGCGAGTAATGGTCACTGCACAAAAAAGGAGCAGTGCCTGAAATACCATTTAGCTAGAAGGCAAAATACCTGATCTCCAGTCTCATCTTCAAGGACACTATTGCACATTAAGTAGTCACTGGATAACCCCAAAGGCCAATCTAAAGAGTAGAGGCTATCTATAATTTTTTATTGCTCATCTTTAATGTAAAATATGGGCAGTACCCAACAGCTTTGTGGTTAAAACAATCTTTGGCTCAGATAATAAGTTCCATGGTCAGACTTGAGAGGCAACTTGAGGCATCTATTTCCTGACTCTAACCACTCCTCTATCATTTAGACAGGGAAGGGAAGTCTTTCTCTTCTATCAATCATCTTAAAAAATTGTAGCAAATCATATTCAGTCCCCATAAAAAAAAGGGCAATGGGAAATCTTCATAAAAAAGAATTTCACAAAGAGATTCAAGTCTCAGATGTCCCATTAGTTTTCTGCGAGAGAGGATGTTCTGTGAGACTCACAAAGATTTTTTTTTTCAAGTTTCGTGTTTCCAGGACTCCTCCATATCTCCTCCAGATGACCTATGTATGTTGCATGTGAAGAGTGCAGACTTCACACTGTACCTCATAATTTTGCTGACTATTTCAGATCCCATTCTGAGACACCTAAGTCTTCATTGGTGTCTTAATCCTATCACCCATGTGATGTTCACTTTACAGAGCCTGAAATTCTGTTTCAGATCTGGTTTCAAGGGGTTAATCTTTCAGAAAGAGACAGAGTTTCTGAGCTTCTCATTTTCAGATAGTTATTAAAAGACACCTGGGCCTGATTTGCAGAAGTATTGAGTACTCACAGATACAGATATGGTAAATAGAAATGTGGCTTTGAAAAATTAACATTTTATATAATGCAAAAAGCTCTTAGAAATCAGGCCTCAGGGAACTCAGGGTCTCCATTCCTCCCTTGCTTGTTTGTAATACAGGGTTAAATCATTTTCATATTAGAGGAAGGCTGTAAAGAAAAAAATTGTGGGTCTTTTTGAAGCACTTTGATGCTACAACACTGGATGCCACAAAAATGCCCACAGATAAATTATTTATTTGGTATTGAGGACAAGAGTTTGAACAGTGTGCCGTGCATAATGTCACTCATTGAACAATGAGGAAAAAGAGTCTAAATCATTCTCATGGGGTATTTTGCCTTTGTAAAATTTCTGGGAGGGCATTGGTTCCAATAAATATCAAATGGAAATGGGAAGGCTTAAACTCATCCATTTTCCAGCCAGCTGACTTGTAAAGTTTCTTGGCAGCTGAGTTGATTGTCTCTCTTCAGCTTGTTGACTTCCAGCTTTTCACTGGTAAGATCATTAAACTGCAAAGCAGCAAGGGGAACCTGCTGATGAAATTCTGGCTCCCAGGCTCTTCAGCTGTTTATTATATACCTTCCTGAGGTACATGAGTGTTATGAGTATTTTGACAAAGAAGAAAAAAGGAAGACATTTTCATAAGGGGCAGCTTTCCCTCCCCTCAAACACAGGTCTCTGCAAAGCTAATGATCTGTTATTCAGTGCTTAAATAATCAGTGCAATGATAGAGCTGTTGTGGTCATAAGAAATACATAGTTAGCCAAAATGTTTGCAGCTTATCAATGATTGCAGTTAACAGAAGTTGACTACTAGTACAAGAATTTGAGACTGAGTTAGGCAGCAGCAAGATAAAGCAGTTAAGGTGAACTAAACACTGCTTTACACATTGCACAAAACATCTCTTTATGAGCAAAATTTGTGACCTAAATCTACATGCTTGTCAGAGGAAATATTTGGAACCCACTCTTGCACATAAAGACAGGCCTTCTGAGTCACACATTTCTCCTGTGGAGCATAAAGATACCATTAACATTCCTAAAAGGATGAAGAATAAGGTTTCCTGCTAGGTGTCTGGCTTTAGTGATCTTAGCAATTCTCTGCTGTGTAGATACATAACCTTAAAATCTGGTCTTGGTGCATAAAACAGCTTCACAAAGTCATCACTGAGATGTTTCAGGTTTAGTGTATATCAAATGTTTCAGATTTTGAATAATATCTATTTGTGAAAGCTTTTTTTCAGCTTTTTAAAAGAAAAGTTTTCCATCAACAACACTTCTCAAAGAAACTAACAGGACATGACACTGGTTTACGTGTTGTATTAGGCTGATAGGTTTGTTCGATGCACGTCTATTCCTGCTACTGTTTGTGGTCTTCCCTACCTGAGTACATGAACCCCTACATGCGAGAGTCAGAGATCGTAACCGATCAGGTTATCAATAACACAGGTGTCTGGCCCACACTTGGCTTGAAAAAGTTTGCACTGAGTGGGGTGAATTCTCAGCACCTCCCAGTTTTTGCTGCTGCAGTACTGCAAAAATGAACATTGAAGTCTCTCACAGCAGTGCCTAGGGATCACTTTGTCATATGGGAAAAGATTATTCCTATGCCAGTTAGCTGTAGGAGAGCAGAGAGAGACAAATTGTACTACAGAAGTATTGGCTCCTTTGGCCATGCCTACTCTTCCGGCTGTCCTACCTTGTCTCTGGGACTACTGTACTGATGAGTGTTGAAAGAAAAATAGGTGGCCAGAGGCATTGTTGCCTGCTTCTAAAGAGTGTGGGGGCATCTGGGGATTTGACTTCCTCGTGTTTGAAATAAAAAACATAGCGTTGCAGCTTGCTGTTCTCAACAAATTCATGGCTCAGACTAACATGCTGTAGGAGCTGCTTCTCTACCCCCATCTGCCTCAACAAAGAAAATAATTCTCACCTTCCATGTATCATCAACTTAAACTTGTCAAGTATATCTGAAAAAAAGAAATTAATAAGTAAGGGTTTGTTCACAAAGGACTGGCTAGGAATTCAGAGTGTGCCAGGCATTAGAAATAAAGTCACGCTTCTATATCAGAGATATTTTTGTACCCAGCTGTAGGCCCAAGAGAGCCAAATGCTAAATGCTCTTGCTTCCTGTTGCTGTCAATGGAAGATAAATGTGTTCACTGGGTCTTGGCCCATTCATAAACAGCTTCTGTCTTGTGTTGAGTCAAGCACGATTTAGTGTAGGATTTGCAGACCGTTTTTTTTAATCACATGAAATACTCTGACATTTATTCTGAATTATACCTTTATTGCTTTGATCCCAGGCTGAAAAAGGGGTGGGAGGCATTTTGAGCAGTTAGCATGAGACTCACGGTGACAGTCTCCCAAAAGGGGAGGTAACACCAACAAGCTCTCCAGTGGCTCTGTGGGCAGTAGAGAACACTAGCTATTTTCATCCTACAATTCTGTGACTTACGGTGGATTACTATATAGTGAACGATGTCATTATTGTCACTGCACATCTACAACCTTCTCCTGAGTTATTATGGCCATAACACACTGTTTCTGTGAACAGTGTTTGTTGACTGACTTATAGAAAGCACTGCCTGGCCCATCATCTCAGTGCACATTATCCATATGGTGGTCCACAGAGACCTGGCCTTCACCTTCCATTTCTGCAGCCCAGTGGCGTTGTGTCCTTTTACTTTCTTCTGGGAAGAGGACAAACATCAAAGCCTTCCTTGAGATAGATTCAGTCTATGCTTTCTTTGTCAACATTAATGCCTCAATGCTTTCCTCCTCCAGAGGAGAAATGTATTGTAGAGACTATCTATCTTGTGGGTGCTTATTTCCTTTTTTGAGCTCTGAACCAAAGCTTTATTCTCTTGAGTAGCCATCAAAGGCAGTGAAGACAGACAATTCGCAGTGATGCTGGTAAATAAAAATCTTACAGACTGCTATGTGCTGTCTTACTGCTTTGTGCACAAGTGTTAAATGGGATTATATAGAAGTAGAAAGTTAAGCTTGCAGCAACTAAATTACTAAATAGTTCTGAAGATCAAGGTGAAATATTTTATCTATTTGTTTATTTTATATTCATTTTATTCACATTTATTTCACTTATTAAATAAATCTTAAATCATCCCTAAACTAAGTCCTCTTCCACAACCACTCACACTAGTGAAACACGGTGCCATAGATTTTGGCAATGCCCTCCATACAGACAGTTGCAAATGACAGATTTTTTTGAACACACATAGCCAGAAACAGTGACTTTAGCTTTAGAACCTTTTTTTCTATGTTAGGGCTACAAAGATTGTACTGCTGCTGAATCACTACCATCAGTGATGAAGAATGACAGGAGTGTTTCCCTGGTGGAGAAACAGCCAAATATAGTGTAATTTTTCAAAAGCCAGCATAGCATTCTTAGGTCAGAATTGTAGAGTATGTAAATGTTCTTTGCAAATCAGTTTATATTTGTCTTTTTGACACTGACAGTCCAGCTATCCTCAGTGGCAAACCCCAAGGTAAAGTACTTCACTGAATTTGCTCTGGTTTATATACTTTTGTTCCAATAGTTCTCATATGAAATAACTGGATAGAAAAAATGCTGCTACCTTACACTGGAAGAGTTTGGAAACAAACCCCTCTTCTCCTTATTAGAAATAGTCCCTTCGCTTCACGTTTCAGTCTGGGGGGGTGAGAAACCTGTATTTGTTCTTTGGCTAAAAGTGCAGGGTTTCTATTTCTGAAGTTGTCATTATAGTTTCCACTAGTTCTGAACATTCCCCACCCCCCACCCCCCCCGCCAAGTCAAAAAAACACCTAGTCTGGGGCTCTTCTGTGTTGTTTATACACTGTGTTTAAAATATTATCAAGTCTTCTTTAACTTTTTTGTATGCTTCAAAGCAGATTGTTTCAACCACTACTTCCTTATTTCTCCTCCCTTCCTCTTAACTCTTTAATATACAATCTCTTAGATCCTCTTGCTTTCCTCCTTTGTTCACAGTCTATGAATAAGTTGATATATGCATCTTCCCAATCAACTGGCTGTATGAAAGCCATGCAAATTTTCAGGTAGCTTCTCATTAAAAAAGCAAGAGAGAGTTGAAGAGATGACAATAGTTTGGTAAGTTTGGTAGCAGTGTGGTTTTGTCAGGCTTTTACCACCGAGAATCTTATGGTCTTTTCATTCATCCTTCTAATAGTGATATTTTTTGATGAGCCTTCATCACACATTGCATTGGAAGTATCAGGATTGCTTGCTATCTGCCGCCACACAGCACTAAAAATGACCTGATCATCTGCTACTTTCCTCAAACACTGTCCTCCACAGTGATGCCTCTGCATAGGCACTGATACGAATTAGTTATACCAGCAATGACAGGATGTCACAAGAGATAGTTGAGGTCTTGTGCTGTGGTGAGGAGGTGTGTGTGAACTCCTGTGTTTATGTCCCGTGAGCCTAGTTCTGTTAAAAAACATTAGGTTAGTCTCTGCTCTGAGGCCAACCTGCCCACATTGTAACTCTATGAGCCCCACTTGTATTTTTATTGAAGTACTTTTCTCTGGCATTAAAGGGGGAAAAACAACTTCCTAGATATCTCCCTGTGTAATTGCCCCTCTTACCCATAGTAAGTATAGTAATTGTAGTAGGTAAGTGTAGCCAGTGTAAGTCTAAGATTTTTATACTTCCTACCATCCTAGCCTGGTGGGGCAGGGTTGGGGGAGATACATAAAGGACCTCAGCAAAAGAGGTAGAGCAAGTAGATACCTATAACCCTGTAAGCCCAGGCTCATCATCCTTCTCTAAATGGCTCAGGAAATCAGGCATGTTCATGTAACATGAAACAGCTCTACTTCACTCCTGCCTGTCAGGAGGGAAAGAAACACAAGCGCTCAGCCTGGTGATTTGCAGTTAAAGCACCATACTCACCTGCCAGACTCACTCTCTTTCACCTCCACAAGTCCCTTACATCCAGACTATTCTGGAAGGATGCTATAAAAATACAGAGTTGAGACAGGTACCTTTTCTCTGTTGGATGCCTTTCCTAGTCTTCTGGGACAGGATATATGGTTGGGTTATCTGTTCTCAAGGAGTTTGGCAAGGGAAAAGTTAAAATGTCTGCACATACCATGATCTGGGAGCACTGGTTACCTGATTGAGTGGCAGTACAGTATGAAATACCTGCCAGGATTTATGATTTAGAGAAAATCCAGTGGGGCTGCCGCCAAAGCAGAAAAGGCAAGTACGTTTATGTCACTGCTTCTGAGGCTTACAATAGACAGTGCAGGCAGTCCATCCAAGGCAGGACTATGCTCACCAAGGGATATAGCTGCACAAGCCAAGGAGATTATTCTGCAGAAGGGGCCCAATCCTAGAAGGCAGAGCAAGACAAATGTACATTTGTGGTTCACATGATATGCCCAATATCAGGCCCCCGTGTGTTCATATACATGACCTACTTGTTGGCATTTACCCCAACCTCACACTAAAGGAGAAAAATTTCTTCACAGGTCAGATTTCCAGTAGTGACCTTAATGCTAGCATTGAAAAAAGGCTTTAGGAGCCTAAATACTTTCTTGTTGTCACCGTAAGTGCTAAAACTCAAGACTGAGGTCTTCAACTGCTCAGCTTTCACTAAGGGTGTCCAATATCAAAGCTATGAGGCCCATTCACTAAATGCTCAGAAGCACGTATATCCTAATACCCACCTCAGAATGAAGGCCTGAAAAGATCCACCAGTGTGGAGTGGGGAAAGACTGCTCCTTGTACTGTATCATTTTGAGGACCCAGTATACCATAAATAATCAAAGGACTTATTGGACTCTATTTGGAGCAAATCCTGCATGGAATACAGCCAGAAGAAAGGTGTCAATGTCATGTGTCCTTTCATCCTGTGGATGTTTAAAGCACTCTCTACAGACTAGGGTTGTTTACCTAATCTGATTGGAACCAACAATTCCTGCAGAAATGCATTAACCACGATGTTAAAGTTACTTATCTACATCTTGTCCTAATTCTTGCGTCTGAATTTGTTCCAGTTTGCATGGTGCAAGTGGGATATAAATTTGATGGATGTGAAAACAAGACTGTAGTGTTTTGTTCAGTACCTGAGAGAAAGACTTCCAAACTGCAGTTCCTATTCCAGTGTAATTTATGTGGTTTATATGAAGTGACTAATAGAAAATCTTATTGCTTGGTGGGAGGTATACATTCAAATCTCATCATTATGAAGAGAGAAATTAATTTGTATATCCCACATATCATTGAATGATATTGGGGAAATGTGAACAGTACTCTTATTGCTGATTTGGATCCTTCCATCTTTTGGGAGGTAAGACAGATACAAGCATCTCACTCCAGGAGAAACTTCAGTTGTAATTACAGGGTTGTAGCTAGAAGTCACCTTGAAACCTTCATAAAGTGTTGAAAGCTGCAGCTTTCTCAGGGCCAAGATGTTTGCTGTTGTCTAGCTTGATTGCTGTTTGGTGTCCTGGTTTTCTGGATCTCATTCTAAAATGCCTAATTGTGAGCCAGTGAGGTGGGGGACATCTCAGCTGGGCTGTGGAGACTCCTGGCAGTCAAGTGCCTCTGTCTACTGACGTTTCTACAACCCAGGGTAAAGGAGGTATGGACAGTGGGTACTCTAGGCTCTCTCTGTGGATTTGCATCCTGTATTAGCTGCTTCTAAGCATTTGTTGCTTTCCTGTGTCTCTGTCTTTTTTTCTGATTGAGCAAAACTAACCACAGTCTTTTACACCCAGTTTCTAAAGAAACTCTTTTAACTGGTTTTCTGCTGAACTGTGGATTTCTTAAGCTTGACTAGTAACAAGAACAAGGTACCAGAAATCCAGTGTGCAAAGTCACACCCTGACTTTGGTTATGTGAGGTATTCAGTCATTTGAGAACCAGAAAATCCTACTGTACCTTGCAGTTTGTGGAGATTTTCCCCCTTAGGATATTATTGTATTATTATAATTTGGGCAGAAGAAAAACACTACCTGTAAATAAATAATTTTCTATTTTGATAATTGATTTGGGAAGTTTCATTATTTGGGTATCACAATTTAAGGTACAAGGAAGTGCTCAATTTTTTAAAAAAAGTCTCAACACAGTGTTGACAAATGTTGTCCCCTGAATATGGCTTGAACTGGGCATTCAAAACAATGGCACAAAAACTCACTCATTCAAGAGCTTTCTGTCATAACTTCTGAATTATTTCATCAACCTTACTGCATTGTTTTAAGAAGTCACTGAAAGGTTTGCAGTGATTATAGCATAAGATATCTTGATGTCTTGTCTGTGAAAAATGTAGTTATAAACCATGAGAACAAGTCTATTAATTTCTGATTTCAGTAAATTAATGTTAATTAATTGTATGAATACTTTCTGTAAAATTGGATACAGAACATACCTAGCTTCTTGAGGCATTCTAGAAAAGAATAGAAAACCTTCTCAGTGAATGGCAACAACAGTGTATTACAGCAACAGTTTTCATCTTACAGTAAGCATGAAAGTATGCTTTTTACAGATTGCTTTTTCAGTTAAATAAAAGCAGGTGCTCGCTGGCAATTTCAAAAGCCACTTGTTCTTCTTATAACACTTAAAGCATTTACAAAGCAATACACTAATATTTCTTGAACCATCAACAGTAAGGTAACTGAACAGTGCAAATATATTAGTATTACATAAAAAAAATCAGAATAGGAAAGTGACTTTTTAAAAGGCATCAAGGAGGTGAAAGAGAGAGCACTGGAACTTAAGACAATCAGATTATCAACCTCAAGGACACACAGTCTTGTCAACTCTTAGAAGAGTCCAGCTTCTTAATTGTCTACTTTGTTATTGCAAGGAGGCTTTCCCACAAAAGAGATACAGAGATGTCGATAACATTTTCATCTCCTTTTTGACGTGGCTTTCTGCAAGAGTGACAATGAGGAAGCTTATTGTGGTTGTTGGCCTCAGCCCACTGCATCACAGCACTTTGGAAGTGCTTTTGGAGTGCCAGAGCCATCCTTTTACACAGACGTGTTCCATCAGGTAAATCCTTACTCAACCCTAGAAAGTCATACTGTTTTGGTTATCATGCCATTGCAGAGAGGTCACTGACATACTGATCTCTTGGTCAAAGCATCATTGCTACTTTTTCATTGGCAGTTTTGGTAGCAGGAGACAAGGTTCCTTTTGCTTTTTCAGAAAGGTGCATGGGAGCCAGTCAGGAATGCTACTGCTAAGGACTGATTCTTCAAAAATATTTGGATGCCTAACTCCTTTTCAGGACTTCGGCCAAAATTAACATCTTTCCCAAATACTGTTTTACTGCTAGTGCTTATAGAAACAAGAAAAAAAGGGCAATAACTATGAGGCAAACAAAAGCTTGGCCTTGAATTAAATGTAAACTAGCTAGTTTTCACTTCTTGCTTCTGTCAGATTATGAATTTGAGTATATCAAGCAAGAACAAAGAAAGAATGAAGTATGATCCTGTTATTCTTGAAGCCTGCAAAAGTCATTATTTCATTTATAATTAAACCACAAATGGCAATGGCAAGGGGTTGGCATGTGATGTGACCTAAAAATAGGAGACTACTATAAACATATGTTCAGCCTAAAAAGCAGTCTGTCTTGTGATTAGTGTGACCATTTCAAAATATTTCCTGTTGTGATTGTATAACAACCTTTAAATGGAAAGGATAGGTTTTAGCTGATTAATTGCTAGGTGTCTTCTCTTTCTACTAGTCTTGGCAAAAAAACAGGATAGATTTCTTTTACATTAAAGAATCAGGTAAACAAAACTAAATAACAAGCCTCATTTTTTGTGTAGGGTAGTTTATAACTTGATGTAACAGAATGCTCTAAAAACTACCAGTAAGCACACAAGTAATGTTTATGTGTTGTCTGTAGTACGTCCTAGAGGTAGCATCTATAGAGATGGTGTGGGAGTGGTGGGAGGTTTAAACTGAGGACACTGCTTTTGAAATTTGTTTTTTCATGTGTGCTTAATTTTTTAAAAAGAGTTTCAGAGAATGGAAAGAGGAACCTGCACTAAGCAGCTAGTCCTAACTTGTACAAACTTTCCCCACATCATGTGATGAAACGTCTTTTATCACCAGTCTTACATTTGGTATCTGAGATGTTAGAGCACAATGGCTTTGCTCACCTGCATGGCTGGATGGATGGTGCTAGAAGGAGCTGTAGAATTTATTTTGCCTTTCCAGGCTCCTTGATGAAAATGCAATGCACAACCTTTAGTTAAGCCAACCCTCAAGAAAATCGGTTTATTTCAAAGCTTAAAACTCTGCTTTCCTTTTCTTCCTCTCTCCCACTCTGCCTATGTGTATGACAATGAGGCAGAGCAAGAGACAAACACACATAGAAAAAGAAAACGCACTAAAGCTTCTCTCCCTGAATTTACGTTGCCTTTATGTTTTTATAAAAGACTTGCTGAGGTGATAAAATAAAAGGCACTTGAATATGTTTATCTCAGTAACTTGAACAAGTTTCAAACCACTTGCTTTTTCCATCATTTGCTTGCCAAACCACATTAAACCTCCTGTGGGCTGTAACACTAAGTGTCTGTTGCAGGTATTGGTGACTTCACCTCACATGCCCAGATGGGCCACTCCATTGCCTGCCTGATGCTGATGGAGATGCAGGCTGGCCACCATGAGCACCTGCAGAAACCATGCCCGGACCCCAGGTGATTTCAACAGAACCAGGGAGGGTATAGGCTTAGCAGGTCTGTGGGAAAACCTTGAGATGGCCCCAAGCCCTTGAACTTCCCATGAGCAAGCACGAGCCATGGGTCCTGAAACAGAGCTGGAGGCTGGGTAGTAGCAACAATTAAATGACTTCCGCTGTTCTCAGAAGGAGAAGTGAGAAAGCAGATAGTGCTCATCTTCTTTCACAGCAGACAGGAGGGTGAGTTGTGTTTTCAAAAGCGCTGTCCCATCTCTACTCCCAGGAAGCTGAGGGCTTCCTTGGGGTTTCAGAAGAGAAGGTGGCTGCTTACTGGGGCTGCGATCACATTTCAGCCGCTGCCAAAGTGTCAGATGCCTGCCAATGAAGGAACTCCCAGAGGCAATTCTCCCTTGAGATCTATGGCACTTCAAAAGTGTGAAAAAGGGAACCAAAACTTTTTGATAGGGAAGCCCTCATGAGAGCCAAGGTTTCAAGCTTGCCATTTCCTACCAAAACTAATTTCTCATCAGGTATTTCCATGTATTATGCATTTATTTGGGGCTAACAAGTTGTATTCTTGTGTTACATCAGTGCTAACAGATTAATCACCTCCAGAGGAAGTTTTTGGTCACTGGAACATGCTTCTCTGCACCATTAGCTCACAAGAAGGCTCCCTGACTCAGATTTGGTCTGTGCTAGCTACCTTCTCCCCACTGGCTCCCAGGCACAGTTCAGCAGCTGGCTCAGGCCAGGACCATTGCGAACAGGCAGGCTGCATGTCATCGTCCTGCTGAGGAAGCATCATAGCAAAGGCTGTCCCTGGCCAGCTGACCTCCACGGCAGAGAACGGCCCCAAGGGCATGTGGTTATTAGTACCAAGCAACACTCAGAGTACCAACTGAGAGCCCTCAGTCAGAGCAGCAGCTGTTCTGGGGACAGGAGAAAGTGTTTCTAAGAAGGAAAAGGATTCCCCAGTAATATTAGGATTTCCTTCGGTATTTCTCAGAAAACTAATTCTGCATCCATGCAGCAAAGGGCCAGGCTCAGCAGTAGGCTCCACTCTCTGCTGGGCTGTGCAGTCATCCAGCTCTGCTTGTGTCAATGACCCAAAGCAATGGCTGTAACAACCTGGTGTGTACCTCCCAGCTGAGCACTTTAAAGGTCCAGAAAAAAACCAAAACAAAGGAGAAGTTCTGTCTCCTTAGCCTACCCACTAAACACAGGTAGGGTCAAACCTCACACACTGACATAGCATATTATTTTTTAAATTAAGTAGCTGAAGTTGTAGAAATCTATTTGTGATAGACTAGAGGCCAAAGCTCTCAGGTGCCCTGATGGGAGAGCAGGAGACCCCAGGCTGGTGCTCCTGCCACTGCGGAGGCTCAGTATGACAGAGGCCTGAGTCAGTATCTGCTTCTTCTCTTCCGAGGAGCTCCCCTCTGGATCTTGAATGGTTGGCTTCCATGAGGAGTCAGACTGTGGTACCTGAATACACACATCACACCTCAGCGTGTTTGCCCTGTTTGTTCAGGGTAGTTGAAAGCTTTTGCTATTTCTGTATCGTTAGCTCTCACAGCCATTTTTCTATCCCAAGCACATCACTGCCACATTTGCCAGCCTCTCATTATGTGATTGATGATACAGCTCTGCTGTTACAGCCTTCAGCCCATGGAAATCCTGTCTCGTTTGTTGATGCAGCTGAATTGTTTACTGGATGTGACACAAAGCATCCTGTAATACAACAGTACCGATCCTTCAGTGACACAGTCTATTTTGGCATTTCCAACAGTTACCTTCTGTCATCAGACTTCTCAGGTGCCTAAACTGGGTCAGGTTCCCAGCCAGAAACCGGGGCAATCGAGCTCAGCATTTTTACACTTTTTATGTATCTGTAGACACACAAGTATCTGGGGTTTGGCTTTTTTTGGCTGACTGTTTTACATGACCTGCTTCATACATTTCAGACATAGAAACTGTTTGTCCAGTTCCTTCCTGGACTTTATTAATACCTTTTCCTGTCCTTTTTTCTAAGAATACAGAGGATTTTATAACATTCCCACCCCTAAGTATATGTCATCCTGAAGTATGCACTTTTCTGTGCCAGTTGGCTTTCTCCAGTTTTTAGTACAAAAACTAGAACCTTAAATTTTAGTAACAGAAGCCTTGCCCTGCTTTGGTGTAGGTCGGACCATATTTTCTTGAGTATACACCATCTGCACCAAACATTTCCTTTATTCTTAGTACATTTATATAATTTTCCTACATATCTATTTTCAGTTACACACTGAAGCTGCAGGAATGCAGTAGTATTTCAAAGTACATCACCTAGAAGGTTCTAGAAGTCCTAACAATTCAAATTTTGCCTCCAAAGATCTCCTACTTCTCTATTATTAGTATCTTATCAGAGCATAATCATATCAGTCTTCAAAACTACCTTAGAGTTTGTCTTACCCTATCCCATGAGTTTTACAGTCTTTACCTCCAACAGGAAGTTTTCACATAAACTGAATATAAAACCCACAATCAGCACCTCAAGGGCCAGAATTTATCTCTTTTTTATTTTTTTCATCCATGCCATTGAAGGACCTCCCATCTGCAGGAGCTTTTTCTCCAGTCTGCCATTTCTCTGTCAGCAAATGTTCATTTTCCTCATGAAGGCAGGGACTGTTCATCCGTGGTGGGACTGCTCCTTTACAGTATGCTGGCAAGTTTCTTCAGCACCTTTCTGCTGAATAAATGCATTCATTTTATTGTGTTAATAGCTTTTAACAGAGCAGGAGGAGTTTATTTTCCTTTTCCTTTTAAACTACTTGGGTGAAGGGAAGTGCTTGGTTTGTCATTTTCATGTGCCAGAGGGTAAGGACATCTCATTTTCTTTTCCTATAATTGAATTTGCACCACAGTCAAGTTCCTCTCTGTCCTGTAGACTCATTTTGAGAGCTCATGCCACCCAGGGGCCCCCTTCTCACTTTGGCAAAGCTATGTATTTCACTTGTGTGGCATCTCATTGAAGGCTGAGTCACATCAGACTATACATATATAGCTACATTTGGAATCAGCTAAACCTTGCATTTAAAATACATGGATTAGTTTGTGATAAAACTTTAGAACTTCTAAATTCTCCAGTCTAGAGGTTAAGCTAAACAAATTTGAAAAAAATAATGCAATCTGTGTCACTGCATTTCACAGACTTAATATAATTTTTCATGTGGCTGCATTTGAGGTGTCACCTTAAAAGGAAATTCCCTTTAAGGCTGGCTGAGCTCTGGAGCCCACATTTTTCCCTAGAGTGTTTTGAACCTAGTGAAGCTCAAAATTTAAATTTGTCTCAGCACTTTCTACATTAGGACTTGGAGCTCCTCTAGTGGAGGATTGCTTTCCTTTAATTTAAAAGTTCATTCTATTAACACTTCATATTCAAGTAGCTGAAATTTCACTTGTAGTCATGAAAAAAAGTTTTAAAACAGAAGAATATTATCAATTGTAGCTATACTATAAAACAAGAAAAATACATTTTTATCTATGATCATACAATATAATATGATGTATAATACTGTGCAAATATATATGTACACACACATTATGATGAGTCAATAACACAGGCTGAAACATCATCTAATAAAAAAGAGAAATTTTAGCATCTGGGATGTTGATTATGGGGCTTATAGGTATTTCAGTTTGTGGTACCAGTGGAAAAACTATTTATAGCATACATACATAATATAGATGATGTTTAATATATTTAATATTTAATATTATATCAGTATATTATCATAATAATAACTCATAGATCATATTTATTTCATAAGTTGGATAAATAAGAATACTTACCTGTTATCATGACGGCTTCCCACCTACCCTTTACATTGCTGGTGTACCTTGTTCTGAGGCACTGCCTGCATCAGAATCATGCTAAGGCTGCTCTCACCTCATATTGGCCTATGCTGCTTGCATGTGGTCACTATTTAAAGTATCTTGTCTGTGTTTATTCACTTTAATCATGTAAGCAAGCAGGCAACTCATGGCAGAGACAAAGTAGGGCATAAGGTATAGTATATTGGCTGTATTATAGTATGTCCTATAGTATAGTAATGAATACACCTTCTCACATAGCAACCTCAAACTGTTTTGCAAAACTTTATCCTAGAGGGGTAAGCAACCTCCTTTGTCTGTAAGAGTGAGATCAAATGCATAGAGTGGCTGATGAGATATGGATCATTTACACCTTTGCTTACATTGCAAGATTGTGTTTGCTTGCCCGTACATTTAAAATAGCAGACCATAAGCACATGTAGGAGAAGAGACTGTGAGATATAGACTGCTTACAAATGGAATATCCAGAATTAGCTTTATTAACTCAAAGGTAAATGCCAAGGTCATAAAAATTATAGTTTTATATATTTTTCGTGCACAGGTCAATAAATAACAACCCTTCAAAGCACAGCATCTTCACTTTCATTATTTTTTCTCAAGACGGCAAGACTTCAGTAAGGATTTGCAGAGCAGTGATGACCCAGATCTCTCAGGTCACTTTGGTAGCAATAAAGAGAAATTCAAGTAAAGCCAATAACAAGCTGTTGCAACATACTGTCTGTTGACAGGAACAGAGACCAGCTCTCCCAACAAAACCATCAGCAGAACACGTTTGACTTCTGCCTGTGACTATTTCAGAGGTGACATTCATATAATAATGTATCAGCATACATCGTGACTATAATTTGGGCACTTATGTACTCATATACTTCAGGAAGAGCATGTTAGACAAGGATAGAATCCAATTTTTGTCTTACTTACGCATTTCAGTTACCTAAGTGCAGTGAGGATTTGAGAGAAAGACCAAAGCCTGATATGAGGGCACTTACAGTCTGGTGCAGCTGAAGAGCTGAACTTCGACCAACTGTCTCACCTGCATTTGAGGACTTTCGGAAGAATGAAACAATAGCAGATGTGGTTTCAGGGTGCTATTCCTGTTGTATCTCTTTGTATGAGTGGGACAGCTCAAGTAGTCACAAAGAAACTGAATAAGAGGTGAAGCTTTTGTTAGAAATCTTTTTCTTTTTTCCCCATTTAATAATCTCCACTTCTTGTATGTTAACAGTCATAACTATAACTGGTATCAAATTGCCAAACTGAAGAGAAGTCGTGAAAAAAATATTAAGTCAGGGAAGAATAATAATTATGTTGGCTCTTTCTTTTTTCTTTGTGTGCATATATAACACTGCTTTTAAAACTAGGTCATACAGTCTATCTGCTCCTGTAGTTAGCTATTTCTGAGGTTGCCATGCACTGTGCACCGTGCCTTTGGGTACATCTGCTCAGCACTATTCAGGCACATGTGAATTTATATTGTGCCCCGTGCAGCCAGAAGCAGCGCAGCTGCAGTTATTGATGCTCAACATCAGCTGTGAGCTTTTGCAGGGAAGACAAAGACAACTTTCAGTTTTTTCAGCATGTGAACAACATGAGCTTGCATGAGCTGGGACAGGGTGAGCTGGCTTCTACCTACCCAGCAAGCAGCTCTGAGGTGCTGTGCACACATGAATGCCAGACGTGCAGGACTGGTCTCAAGACAAAGGAATCCTGGTCATGCCATCTGGGCTCCATGATGGTACTGCACATGCCTTAAGTTGCTCCTCTCAAGATAGATGCAGGCAACACATGCCCATCCTAGTGACACATGCCCTGATCATGATACGACCATAATTAAAGGGCAGAATCAGCCAGGGTACCCCGTGATTGTTACCTGAATACTATTGACTGCTTGTGGTAATGTTGAAAAAATGAAGAAACTTTAGCAGAGAATTGTAAGACCAATACAGTGATAATATAGCTCAGTAGTACAGTTTGCACTCTGAGCTGTGACAATAAGCAGTATTATATAAACTGTGCAAGAGAAAGAGTTGTGACACATGGAGATCACCCGAGGTGAGCCCCAACCACGGCTCCCTTCAGGCAAAGCTGGGAAGCATTGTCCAGAGTGCTAGGGAACAATATGACCACAGAGCTCACACATTTCCCATTGTTTTGGATTGCAGGGATCACTGCCTACTGGCCTTTCATCAGCCCAGGCACTCCTTTTCTGCTGAAACATGTGGTCACCTATTTTCCGTGGGTATTGACAGGTGATTCAGGGGAATGAGTAAACACAATATCAGTTCCAGCCATACAGAGTGTCTTCCAGGAGTTCAGTTTTTGTATCGAAGCCTCCCAGTAAGAGGCACATTTTGACAGGAAGCAAGGCTCATTCATTCTGTACATCTAGCTCTTCTTGACCTCTCAGGAGCAGAGAATCACATATTCAAGGAAGTTTCCAAGTGCATGTCAATTTAGCTCCTACAGAGCCCCCAGCCTCATGCATTTTTCAGCCAAGACTGTTTTCACTAGTGCTGATGTGAGAATCACTGCTAACTAATGTGTGAACCAGGAGAATGCCCATTCTGCTGGGAGTTCACCGCCAATACACTGCAGAAGGCATCTGGGAGAGAACAGAGGAGTTGGTCCTGTAGGTGGGCTGTCAATAAAGGCTAAGTGAGACATGTTGACACAGTACAGCAGCAGGACCAACAGAAGCCAAAATAATTTTTATTCTGAGTCCCAGCTGTGATATCTTTGCTACACAAACTGGAGGTCTTGACACACAGGTGGAAGAAGAAGGGTACAGGTGAAATCATGCATTTGGTCCTATTTTGTGCCAGTTCATGTTCACATGGGAGTTGGCCTGGTCATTTTAAAGTGGCAGCTGAGTGGTCTGGGTGTGAAAGGGAACAGTTATGTTTTAGTGGACTAGTTCAGATTTTGACAGAACCCAGGCTATTACAGGGCTTCAGAAAACCAGGATATGAATCAACGGGATGTTTAAAATGGGCTGGATTCAGCTTCAAACACCTGCATTTACAATGGGATTGACTACATATGAGCCTGTTGCAGGCACTGGAGATCTACCCAGTACAGTCAGTGGTATCTACACTTTCCAAATCACCCTGAAATAAACACTTAGATTTCAATGGATGCTAAATCCATGGCTGTATCAAAGACCATGCAAGAAAGGTGCCAGCTATACCCAGATCCTGCTATTTAATGCTACTGCCCTGGAAAATGAGTTGCATATTAATATAGATCTTACTTAACGAATAATAATTCAGCCTATATTTACAAGTCATCAGTTGTTATGGAACAAGATGGGCTTTTTTGGACATGTCTATTTATCTAGGAAGTAGTAAGAGGTTTCATACATACTGAGACCAATTAGAGCAAGTAGTGGAAGAAGGCCTGCCTGAGGACGGCCTCCATGCTCAGCCAAGTTCTTTGATTTACGCTGACCAATACTGTTTTCAGTTTCTGGCCCCAGTACATTACATGAATGTTAGGACTACCCTACAATTTTTTTCCCAAACACCATGCCAAATTATCCTTTCAGCTACGCCTGCAAAACTTGGTTGACTGTCCTGCTTATGGACTCCATCATATGTTAAAAACATCAACAGCTACAGACTGTCGTATCCTTAGTGCAACTGCAAGAAAAGCAACGTGTGAGATATTTTGCCTTTTCTTTTTTTAATCTCTAAAGATAATCTTCAAAAACATGCATGCAGTTCTACCTCAATTCCTTTGTGGACCGCACAGGAGAGGAAACATTCAAAAAGAGTTTCACAGAAAAGAAAGATTAAAAGATTGAAAGGAGAGATTTCAAATAGAATATATGCACGCACGCACACATATGCTCATATTTGTGTGTGTATATAATGGGTTTTCTGCAAGATGACAATGAGACCATCAAGTTCTCCAAAGATTGAGGGATTCTCTGTTGGGAACTTATCATACTGTTTACCAGAAACACCTTGTGCCAAGAAACTGTAACTTCTTTTCCTGGCATTTGAGGTCAGAAGGGAGGTGACTGACTACACTTTTTCCTCTGACTCTCACAGCAGCTATGTGAGGCAACTACTTGTAGCAGGAAGTAATTGCAGCCCAGAAGCCACTGTCTGTCAGTCCTGGACACAGATAATTTTTGAAAGATTTAAAGTTATAAAGGAAATTAGTTCATGTGTTATTTAAATTCAGACTTCATTGGGAAATTTCTGTGGTCAAAGTTCTATAAAAACATAAATCTTCACCGTCTTGCTGTAACTCAAGGGCCAGATACCTGCAGGATGGCCCTTTGGCACAGGTTAACTCCACACTACCCAGGATATCTGCCAGAGTGGTTAAAAGGAATTTTGTGAGATGGTTGTCAATGGCCATGCGCCATCAACAAGAGGCAAGTTACCTTGGGCTGTTGGGAAAAAAACCATGCACATGGGCAGTGACCGCAGAGCAGTGCAAGTCCTGTAGAATGAATTCCTGGGCTGTTATGTTGAATTCTTAAGAGGAATTGTCTTCGCTTTGTTAATCCTTTTTTAAATATCAGGCGTGGAAAAGGTTAAGCTTACAAAGTCTGTGTATAAAGGAAAGATCAATAATATTCTAATATTCTAGCTAATATTCTAGCTATTAGCCCATAAACTGCAACCTCTTTAAATCCAGTTTAGGATGCTTACTCTGACTGAAATTTAAACCAGCCTAGAAAACAGCTGACTATCTTGCATACCAATAAAGATAACTGCAAACTGCTTCATTTTGTAGTATAACTAAAACTTAAAGTCATAGAATCACACTTCAGATGCTCAGATGTTTTTGACAATAGTGGCCCACAGCCTTATTATTTCCATAAATAATGGAAGAGATGAACTTTTTAAAGGCCACATTGATTAGTTTCACTCTGAACAGGGTTATTGACAGAGATGGTAGTGGCTGTGTTTATGCAAACCTTATCTAAATTAAAGCGAATGTTGCTAACACCAGCACAGAATCCTGACTTTGCTAATTTGTGGTTAGCAAAGGTAAATATTCAAGTGAGCTAAAATTCAGCTATCAGCAAAACTGCATGGTCCAGGACAGACACAGGAAACATCAAGGTAGCTATGTACACCTTATTTTACTACTGAGCTAGTTCTGAAGAATCAGTACAGTATTTCCTTGTGATATTTCTTTGCCTCTCACCTGTATATTTATATTTCACACTTAGTAAGGCTTCTTTGGCTAGATTTTGGAAACTGCCGACCTGCGCACTCTCAGGCTGGAGGAGAGAAGCACCCTCTAATAGGCAGAAATGACAGCATTGTTTTTCTTCACTTTTGAATAAAGCTGCTTTCGTCTAGATCAATATAAGTAACAACCTCAAAAGGCATGTACCCTTCCACTACACTAAGGATGGTAATGCTTCAGCATTTCCTTACTGAAAAAAACATTTTTTAACAGCTCAATGTGAAATCCTTGTGGAGAGAAGGCACTCTTGTTTTATCTAGCCCTAACTATTTGAGGTTAGAGCTATAACCACCATGGGGTTTACTTTGACCAGGTGTATTAAGATGAAGATTGAAGTTTGCCTCCACAAGAGTTTTTGATTAATATAGTGATCATACAGTAACTCTTTTGTTGTAAAAAACATGCCAACTTTTTCAGTGGAGGCATATATACTGTTTTCTTACATCCTTCATCTGAATGATCTTTAATGAAAAATAAGAAAAAAAGAAGAGTTTTATTTTTCTAAAGCTAAATGACATAGAAGGTCAGTTATCATCAGCTAATAAGATGTTTTCAGGTGTGTTTTGTTTGCTCAGGAATACTTGTGCACACAAATGCACAGAGGGTAGAAGTCTCATTTCTCAAATGTATTTATTCTTAAATGAAGATAAACCAAATCTTAGTGTGAAATATTGCCTTTGTGATAACATAACTACAGGTTCAGCAACAGTTTTTGATCTTTGCAATAATGATACTCAGAACAAAACAACATAGATAAAAAAAAAAAACATCTGCAAAAAGAACAGAGAAGGCCCAATATAAAGAAGTTTCTTAGAAGACTTAGTTTCAGATCTTGACTGAGTGAACCAAACCCTTGGCTTTTAGACATAAAAACCTACAAGCTAAAATTTGCATTAGAGTTTATTGCAAGGGTGAGAAAGACCACCCAGACAAAACCTGCAGCCTCTTTCGGTAAAGCCCACATTCAGTTTAAGGAACAAGCAATCAGAGATGCATTCATTTACATTGCTCAGTTGGGTGAACTTGAACATTTGCAGAAGTGTTTCTCTTTATTGCATCAATGATGCTTTAGGAACAATAGCTGCGATGTGTTACAAAAGGGCACTTTTTCTTGTTTCTCATATTAAAACCTACTCTATCTAAATATCAAAGTGTTTGTCACTTTTCCTACAACTCAAGATGACTGGCTCCTGGCTCCTCACCTTCCTGACTCCTTCTTCTCCTCATACTCTGTCTACAATAGAAATTAAGTGTCTGTTTTCTGCGCTTGTCTAATATTCTTTCATCTTACTAGCAATTCACACAATCCAGGAGGGTTGAAACCCCCACAGGAACACTGCACACTGAGGATGCCTAAGTTTTCACCAGTTTTAGCTACATTAGGTAGACAAACTATCCCAACCCTTTAGCTCTTGTTACTTCTTTGTAATAGTATTAAACAAAGCCAGTAAAAAATAATAATAAAAAAAATTCTTTTAAAAAAATGCATCTTTTAAGGAAAAACAAAATAGATTCTTCAGCCACATTTGCATTGATTAAAAACTATTAATATGTTTTCTGTAAGCACTCACAGTAAAATCTGTGCTTTCATTTTGCTTCATTCTGAATCTGTTTTCAATTGAGTTGAAAATGCATTTCAGTTTGTTTTTCTTGTAATCTGAAACATGCCACCCTACATTCTTCAGCTGGATATCTCTCCAAAAGTGTAACAATATCAAAGAATTTCTAAAATAAGACATTTTTATTCTACACAACAGTGCTTTGACATGTAATGAACAAAAATTATGAAACAGAATAGGTTTTGGAAGGCTTTCTGCTGCATATGTTTTCAGATTTACTTTTCCATCTCAAATCAAAAAAACAAATCACAAAGCTTTTTATAAAATGGTAATTCTGTTTTTCATGTGGCTCAAAGGCTTTTCAGTCTTTTTCACAGGTGCATTTGACATCAGTAACAGGAAGAGAATAGATGTAAGAGAGGAAACACATCAGTTTTATTTAGTAGTCCCCTAAAAAGAAAGTAGGCACATCTCCATTGTTACTCTTCCATGGTAAAGAAATAACACAACCCTCTTCTGAGTTTTTACTGCTTGATTTTCAGTATCAAATGTTTTATTTGTCATCTTTTGTCAACTGAAGGGAAAGGAATCACCATTCCTGTCAAAAAGGCACTAAGCCACTGTCACCTCTGCTTACGGTTACAGCTCAGATGAAAACCTGGTGTTACTGAATTTTCAAGTGAGCTTTCTGTGCAGAGGCCATGAGCCAGTGAGTATGAGGAGAAGCAAAAAAGTCCTACCTGGATTTAGTGAGGGCTACTCCAGAGGCTGTAGGTGTTCTTAGTACCTAACATAAAACTAAAGTGCATCCATGCACTAAAGGTTTCATAAATCAGTCAAACAGAAAAGCTTAACATTTCTCTTTCTATGTCAGAAGTTTGAGGACTGATGTAAATGGCTATAAGATTAGATCTTCTTGCTTGAAGAATCCTGATTGAGGTTTTGTTTCAGTCTACCTGTATGGCCATTTGTCTATTGTAGTTTAAATATAGCTCTGTAAAAGAAAAGCAAACCCTTGCCTTTCTAACAGGGATATTTATGTAACAGAACTATATTTTTACAGATTGTGCATTAACACTAGCTGAAGGTTGATGTTTTAAAATTGTCCCGCACTAAAGTTTCTCTTGCAGAGAATCCATGCAAGCTCCACTGATTTGAATTGTGTTGGAAACCTGAAATTGAACGGAAGCAATTCATAAAATGTAAGGGGAATCTATTTCTAATCCCCATAAAGGTTACTTTCTCACTTGATTTCTGACATTTTCAAGTTAAACCACAAAAGACAGACAGAGACTGTGGTTGCAGTGTGGAAAGGACATGAAGTTACCCTGAACAAGATGAAAATATAAATACAGCATTAACTAAACCCAAATAGAAACAACAATGGGAGAGAGAAAGTACATTGAAATGCCACATTGTGGTTCCAGCAGCTTAACCTGGTCATTTAAAAAGCAAAGCATCACAAGTAAGGGTGACAGGGCAGAAATTTCTGCTAGCCCAGGCTTTCCTGAACAAGGAATTCAGGATTAGCATCCCAGAAGAATCCGGCAAAAGGAAAGGCAAAGTTGGAAGGAGGACTTTCTGTACCCCACAGTTCCCCAAGAGGCTATTTGCCCCCAAGAATGGATTGCAACAACAGCTTTGTGTGCTCTGCATGCCCCCCTCCTCCCCTGCAGAAGATACTAGGGAACAATCACATTGTTTTTTTATTCCTTGTGATGGACATCTTGCTGAAAACTGTGCAAAGGGGACCTGCCTATTCAGAGAGCTCTTGTAGGCACCTAACCACAAAATCTGGTGCCTTTCAACACCTATTCCAGAGGTGCCTAAATTTGGGAGGCATGCGGGTGTGGAATAGTATCTAGGGGTGAGATCCCTCAGCCTACAAGATCAACTATTTTTCACTTGCAAAAGCTTATTGTTAGACCTCTGTAGATAGTTTGGTATAGATAATTCTGTTTGTTTTGGGAAGCTTAGGGTTGTTAGGCACAAAGGGGTGCCACTTGAGGATTTTTGAATTGTAAGAGTTCATGAATAGGTATTTACTATGTTAAGCCACAGACAGAAGAGCTGAAATAGATAGCATCAAAGATTTTTTCTAAAAGGTTTGCTTCAGTGAGTGCTTTTCAAGTTTCTTTGAAAACTGAGGAGTTAGTTTCATTCTTGATATAGCTCCACTGACAAGACCAGAATTTCACCAGCAATGGATTTGGTGTAAAAGGTTTTTTGCAGGTGGGATCATGTGATGTGCTCATTACTTGAAACATGTTTGCTCTGTGTTGTGCACATGATATATTAGGAACACACCTCTGACTTAGTAATTCCTATTTTCTTGTGCCTTTTTCTGGGTTTCCAACAGCTCAGCTTTGAAGCTTCTGAAAGACTGGCAATATTAGTTAACATCTTAGAATCATAGAATGGTTTGGGTTGAAAGAGACCTTAAAGGTCATCCAGTTCCAACCCCCCTGCCAAGGGCAGGGACACCTCCCACAGGCAGGGACATCTCCCACTAGACCAGGGTGCTCAAAGCCCCATCCAACCTGGCCTTGAACACTGCCAGGGAGGGGCAGCCACAGCTTCTCTGGGCAACCTGTGCCAGTGTCTCACCACCCTCACAGGAAAGAATTTCTCCCTAATATCCAGTCTAAATCTTCCCTCTTTCAGTTTGAAACCATTTCCCCTCATCCTATCACAACATGCCCTTGTAAAACGTCCCTCTCCAGCTTTCCTGTAGGCCCCTTCAGGTACTTGTTTGGTATGGACTCTCCCTACTTCTGAGTATTTGTAGCTGACATTTGAAGCACTATATCAAATTGATCAGATCAAGAAACAACAGATATAAGCCTCCACTGAACTTCTTGATGCTGTGGCTGTGCTTTTTCTGGAGCTGCACTCGGTTTATTTCTAGAGTTGAGTATCTCTACTGCACTGCAGCCTTCAGTAGAGACTTCACCTTTGCCAGGCGCCTTTTTCTCAGGAACAATCAACAGTTTTTTTGTGACAGGGCTAGCAAGTTATTCAGTAGGAGCTTCTGTCAGAAATAGCAGTTTTTGTCAGAATGTTTTTTTCCAGCTAGAGTTAGCCAGGTTGATCACCTCTCTGAGAGACTAACCTGTTACACTGCTCATGGGCTATGAGCACACAATTAAATGAAAAGCTCTTCTTTAACTACATCTGAGGTTAAGTGACACCAACTGTCTGGAACCTACTTTTTTTTTTTTTTAATCTAACCTCCTACAGCAGTGTCTTTCAAAGAGATGTCTGAATTAAACAGTGCGGGTGATCAGAGTGCACAAGTAAGTGTGTGTGTGTATACCAGCTCTCTGCCCCTCTTTAATTCAACAGCATAGATGTGCTCACAGAGCTCACAGATGTGTACTAGCTGGCTTGGCCTGGCACCCTTCAGGCCAATATTACCACTCTTCACAGAACTTACTGTTGTTCTGTCCTCTGTCTTTCCCATAATTCATTGCCATTTCTTCACTTTTTCAACCCTGTACTTTTGTGAAACTGCATTTCTGTACTTGTAGCTTAAGGAAAGTAAGCACCCACACACATAGCACATTGAGGCATGAGTTGTTGTTTGCAGCTTCTAAATGTTCCTCCACTGTATCAAATAAATAAGCTAAATCATAAGCTCTTGGGTCTGCCAAGAAAGATCTAAATACGACAGTGAAAGCATGGGTTTGCTTTGCAGACTGCAAAACTGAAACAGTTTTTGCAGAATTACAGGTGACGCCAGTAAGACAGCTGCAAACAGAATGTTTTTTAATAACTTACATCTCACAAAAACTGAAACTCAATAGCTTTTTTTTTTTTGCTAGAAGAGGGCTTGTTACTTCTTTAGCTTGGTCCCTTCAGCCTGTAAACCAATTGCAATCTGTCCCTGGTTCCCAATTACACAGGGTGTTTTCCTTACACTCTGTTTATACCATGAATATACCAAGAATAATTGATCACATGTTCTCCTTTCCCCAGTTGAAAAAATAAAATAATAAAAAAACCTCCAGCACTTACTTGGAATGGATCACTGTTTCGTGGGAGAAAAAAGAGTCAGAAATTTTTATGTATTACAAGAAGCAAGGTCATGACATTCAGAGTAGACAGGATTTAGCTCATGAAGATCCTATGCATAGTGTTTTCATGCAGACATAAATTTAATTTCAATTTGTGATACATGATTTTCTTTATGTTACAATAACTTAAGAGGTGTGATAATGTATAGACTGCAGAAAGTATCAGAAAGCTATTCAGCAGGGAAAACATAGCTGTTCAAAGCTAGAAAGAAGTGAGACTAGTAAAACATTACAATGATTCAGAGGGAGGAGAAAGTTTTCAGGAGATAATTCAGCTCATTTAGAGATAATTTGTCAAACCATATAGAGCTTTTTCTTGGTTTGATTAATAGAAGTATGTTCTTAATTTCTACTTTGACATTGCTTTTCTCTCTTGACATTTGTCCTCTAGGTTTTTAAGCCAAGTGTTCATGATATGATTCAGCTGGCTCATAGGCATCAACAACCCCCTTGTGAATAATGGTTAAAAACGGATCCCACCTGGACACTGAAACACTGGCAATGCTCCAGAATAAAGCTATCTCCATCACCCTCCCAGTTGTGTATACACTGGTGGCTCTTATCAGTATCCCTGGCAACTTGTTCTCCCTTTGGGTGCTCTGCTGGCACATCAAACCCAAAACACCTTCTGTTATCTTCATGATCAACCTAAGCATCACAGATCTCATGCTGGCCAGCTGCTTTCCCTTCCAGATTACTTATCACATCCAAAACAATCACTGGACCTTTGGCAAGACTCTTTGCAGCCTTGTGACTGTGATGTTTTACTCCAACATGTATTCTTCCATACTGACCATGACCTGTATCAGTATTGAGCGGTACATGGGTGTGGTATATCCCATGAAGCTGATCAAGTGGAGAAGAAAAAGATACGCCCTGGCTGCCTGCGTAGGCATGTGGACTTTCTTGCTGCTAGCCTTCTACCCACTAGAAAGCACAGATCTGACCTATGAAGTGAAAGAATTGGGAATTATAACCTGTTTTGATGTCCTCAAATGGGATATGCTGCCCAACTTTGCAGCCTGGGTAGCCTTTCTCCTCACGCTCTTTGTCTTACTCTTCCTGATCCCTTTTGTTGTAACAGTTGGATGCTATATTGGCACCATTCGGAAGCTTATTCAGACATCAAACAGATACGGTAACAAGCAGAAGACTAGATCCATATACCTAGCGATGATAGTCCTTCTGGTATTCATCACTTGTTTCGCTCCCAATAACTTTATCCTACTTGTGCATATGATCATCCGCCTATTTTATGGCAGGAGTTTGTACCCTGCCTACAAGCTCACCTTGTGCCTCAGTTGCCTCAACAACTGCATAGACCCCTTCATTTATTATTTTGCATCCAAAGAATTTTACCAGAAATTCATGCAAGTGTTTCGCCCTAAGGTACTGCTCAGTGACAGTTTGGAAACCAGAAGGGAAAGTTTATTCTCTGGCAGGACCATGTCAGCAAGGTCAATGTCAAGTGGACCTATGGATGGGTTAGAGGGAGTAAAGGTCTACTTGCAAAGGCAAGAAAGTGTTTTTTAGTCTTCGACATCCCCAGAAGAAAGGCACTTGTGAGATTCATGAATAGACACAGAAGACATTTCTTTTTGAACAGCTACCCTCAAAATACCTTGCTCCAGTGACAGAAGTCAAGCCATGCTCATATTGTGCATCCTGCTTTGGTATTTTCTGGTAAGAAATGGAAGCGTTAAAGGAATTGAGTTTATTTAAGAAACCACTGAAGCAAACTCAACGTTCATAAATAGGAGTTGGCCTGGAACTAGTCCTGCTGCGTTAAGCCAAGGGATAAGTTTTGAACAGAAACTGCTTTCGGGCTGTATGATCTCAGTGTTTAACCAAAGGCTTGTGATTCTCAGTCAATGTGAAATATTATTGTATATGAATTAGAGAATACACTGGTTGGATTTGGGGTAAGGGAGCTATTTTTCTAAGCAATGTACTGGTTTTTTTGTTTTTGTTTTGTTTTGTTCCTTTAATGTACTGCTTTCTCTCTTGTTGTATTTCTATAAAAGAATGACTAAAAATAGCTTATCATTTTACCATTAATGCATAATGTGTAGCCACTGTGAATTCACTGCAACACTCACCCAGCTGTTTATCAGAACCAAACCACAGTAACCTTTGAAAAGGTTAGGTTGACTCATATTAATCTCAATTTTATATGGCAAAATATCTCATACAATGAAAAGAAAGCTAGACTTCACAATGTTTGAGACTACTTCAGCTGCTGAGTGAATATTTTCATTTCTTATAGTTATTAATTTCTCAGGATGGTGGGAAGCAGTTGATTTAAGAAAACAGATTTTCTCACACTGGTCTATTACCGTAAGAATGCTGCTGTTTGCATGTGATTGGTATCAACAAGTAATTTTCACCAATTCACTACTGGCCATAAGCAGAAACACCATCCCCCTCAGCAGAGAATTTAGCTTTATATAGTGCATGGAGAGTGAGTTTGTCGTCCTTACGGCGATGGTGTTAACCAGATTTTCAGATGGACATATGAGAACTCAACCACAGACTGGAGTGATTCTGTGCCAGCAGAAACCAGCTGAAAACCTGTCCCTATGGCCAGATGTCAGAAACATACTTCCTTCAAGCGGGAAAACAGCAAGAAGAAGAAAAAAATGAGAGCAAGGCTTGAAAAGGGGAGATGTACCAAATACCCTGGAAATAGGTTATGGGAGGTTGATTTTGCGGTCCTGTTTGCTTCTCCAGTTTGTTTGCATATACTGTGTCATGTTTTAATTCTTCTCACATCTCAGCAACTGCCTGTGTGCTTGGAAAGAAAACTGCTACAGAATATGTACTGGGGACAGACAAAGGCAAAGCTTTCCCTGTGGTATTTACAGCTTTTTACCTACCTTGGCCCTCTTTGACAGCGAAGAGCCAAAAAACACGTGACAGAGCCAGATAAGTTTCTCCTCACAATTGAGACACAGCTATATGGTATCCTTTTGCTGTGCTGCGACTTCATCCAACACCGAGTAGGAGGCTGTCTTCAACATGGTGGGTAGTTGGTTCAGTCAGTTCTGCCTCGAGCAGACCTTTACTGATTTCTGAGCTCCTATGCCTGACAAAACACAATTTTCCACCCCTAATCACCACAATATCCCTCACAATAGAGACCGGACAACCAGAAAAAACAACTGTGAGATCATTGTATGTCCTATCTTCTGTTACAGTATCATTGGAGCAGGATAAATGTGAGTGGACGTAGTACTACCTTTCAAAAGCCATCTGAAGTGTTTTGTGACATTGCACAGTGTTAGTTTTAATTGATCTTCAAGTTTTCTGCCCACAGGGCCAACCTTAGTGATACACAACCCATCCAAACCTTCCCATCAAGTTGTCTGGAAATTACCCTGCACTACCAACCTGTCTGCTGGGTGTGTATGTGCAGTGAGATGGGCTCATTACTTTAAATCACCTTGTGTGTGCTGAGAGAGAGAAGCCCACTGAATAAGTTCCTGTGTGAGTGCAGGGCTCTGAGCTCCTATGTCGGCTCTAGCATATGCTCAAAAATGCCTGCATGAGACAGGACCTGCAAAGAACAATGGCTCTTCCTAAGCTGTCCCACATCCATCAGGCAGAAATTCAATCAGTTTACTTACACTTTACAAACCTGCAAAATAATTCAGCAATGCATGGCTTCGCATTGCTCATCCATGGATGGATTTACCATCCACTTTCACAGAATTTCAGCTTTCTGACTATCAAAACCTCTTTCAGCATTTTGGAAGGCTCCCCTTTTTGGAGATTATATTGAAATCATTCTCCTTTTTTATTTTCTTAACATGCAATTATTTTTATGATGAAAACCATTACTTCTCTGTTTTATCTTGAACCCAATCCTCAAGTACTTAGTGCCTCCTGAAATGTGCTGCAATGTGCCTGAACTGTAACTGACAACAAATAGAGCCAAAGGGGCAGAAACTTTGCACTTTGGATATCAAATGCTGTTTTTTGAAAAATACTGAATTGCTCCTTTTGTGAGACAGAAAAGATGCTCACAACTGACTGAAAATGTTCTTCTCTACAGCCTCATGCAGCTCTTCATAGCCCTTCATCCCTCTTCTGGTATTGTCTAAGAGGAACAGGAAGGATGCCTCATTCAGGTACCTCTTCATGCCATTTTACTAACCAGCCTCTAGTTAGCTCAGATCAAGCAAAATTCCCATTTGGGTCAGTGGGATTGTTCCTTGAGAAAGGAATACAGAAATGAATCAAATGACTGCAACCTTTTGAGTCTGTTGGTGTATACTGTGAAGTTTTGGGGGTGTTTTTAGAGAGAAGGAGAAAAAATATTTTTTTCTCTTCCTTGACACTGGAAAGACATCCTTCTGGTAGCAAGGCTTCTAGCCTCCTTGGTCAGTGGGTTTGAATTGACATACGTTTATATATATATATATATAAATATATAAAATATATGTATACAGAGAAATGTAGATTGTCATTTGAGAAGCTATTGGCAAGTTCATGTCTATATTGCCTTTGGTTTGGGGAATATGGGTCCTGGACGACATGCTTACTTGATTGCCTCTGTGGTTAATGTAATTTTACTGCGAAGGCATGACTGTATAGGCTTTTATTTAGTTTTGGGTTTTGTTTTTATGTTTGTTTGGGCTTTTTTGGTTTGGTTGTGTTTTTTTAATTATTGTTCAGCAATTTAATCTATGAATGTGCTTGGATTTTTTTGTATGTATAATATTAATACAAATAAAGAGGGCGTGATTTAAGATTCTTTCCTTTGTTTGCACCTGCCATGTGTGAATAACTTCCAAGCTTAGAAGAGGGCATGGAAACCAAGTTATGAAATAAAACAAAGCCATTTCCCATTGCTGTTGTGCTTTTTTTAGATTTCTCTATCATTTTAAGTCTCTTATCTTTCCCAAGGATTTTGAAGATAGATTGATTTTATTTTCTTTGCATACCTGTTCATTTTTTTCTTTTTTTTTTTTTTTCATGTATATTTTACAGGCTGGCAATGGCATACTTCCTTTGAATAGCCAAATTTTAAAAGTAGCAACACTAGAATGAGATATTGGCCGACTTGGAATCCTTCTACTTGCACAATAGTTACACTAAATATATATGTTTTTAAATTTCAATGCATTTCTCAAAGGGCCTGGCATCCAGGGACTGTCCCACCCTCGAACAGGAGCAGGGTTGCCAGAGGCATTGGGGCATCCCCAGCCCCTGGAATCAGGCATCTCGCTAGGGACAGTGACAGGCTGAAGCCAGGTTGGGATGTGGGCTCAGCAGGGCCCATGGCTGGGCCAGGCTGTGGGGAGATGGAGACTGGCCCTGCTGTGGCATTGCTGGGGCAGGGACTGATGGCCCCAGGGGGCTGATGTGGGGTCCTGGGGCCTGGGCAGGGTGGGAGGAGTCCTGGGGGGCTGGGCAGGGACAGTCAGGGCTGGTGGTACCTTGATAAATTTTCCCTAGACTGACTATGCTCCATTTTGGGTTCAATGTCTGTTCAGCTACATCTGTGATGATGCATGAAAGAGGGCCAGAGATCATCCTAAAGTCACTTGAACATTTTTTGTTGCTTTTTTCCCATTCAAACTGTTTAAAATAACATGAGGTCTACACTGATGCCCTCCAGAGTGGTGTTTCTCTAAGGAGATGCTTAGGGTATATGTTACACGCCCAAAAGTGTTTGGGGGTGAAATGCAGCACTGGTAAGTGTGAAGCAGTGCACATGGGGAAATCCCATCCTACCTTTGTGCACAAAATGATGCTGCTCAGCAGTGACTACTATGAATCATAATACATAATTCCATGCATCAGCTCAGAATTGTAGAAATCCTTGGTTCACCTACACCTCGTTTACTTTGTACATTTCTGGTCTCTTTATCACAGATAAGATCTGTAAGAACCGGAAAAACGAATGTGGGATGATCTAAAGTATGATTTAAAAACCTCATGAGCTAAATAATGTTCTAGGACTCTTCGGCTCAGAAAAAAGGCAATGTAAGGTAAGTAAGAAAGAGATCTACAAAATCCTCAGCGGAGTGCAGAAGTTGATCGGGATACATTTCACTGCCTTTGCCCAAGCAAGAACCAGAGAATAACACATGAAGCTAATGAGAACCAGGCTCAAAACCAGGAAAAGTTAGTATCTCTTTCTGTAACACATAGTGTAACTGGGGAACACTTTGCCAAGGATGTTGTGGATGCAAATAGCACATGGGTCCACAGTGAGACTGGAAAAGCACCTGAAAAAGAGATCCATTGTAGGTTACTAAATAGGCAAACCACAACAGACTCAGGAAAACCCCTAAGATGAAAATGGTCAGATGCTGGAGGAATATTAAAGGGAAGTGGCATTATGTGATTGCCCTGTTCCTCCTCTTGAAATGCCAGTGCTTGAGGCAGGACACGAAAAGCTAGAGAGCCCTTGGCCCTGCTCCCATGTAAGGCCTGCCAGCACTGCCTCAGAGCCTGGCCTTTGCCCCAGCCTGCCAGCTTTGACTGCTTGGAGAAGGCTAACCCAGAATCCAGGAGGGAGCCAAGAGTGTCCCAGGGGGACCCTGAGCACAAGCTTGTCCCTCTGCCACTTAGTCCTGTTGACAAGTCACAGAATCACTGGATGGTTGAGGTCGGAAGAGACCTCTGGAGGTCACCTTCCCCAACCCCCCTGCTCAAGTAGTCCCTCACATTCAAATAAAGATGAACTTTTGTATCGCCCCTCCACAAACCCTTCTGTCTGCTGGTAACAGTTAACTCATTTTATTCAAAGCATATTGTCACAGTTTTAGCCAATAACCAGGTGACCGATGCTCTCTGTTATTCCCCTACCCATCACTCTCCCAGGGGAAGATAACAGGGAAATAAGGGAGAGAGATTTTAAGGTTGGAAAAAACCACTAGAATAGATTTAATGAAATAGGATAATAATAATAATAATAATGGTTAATTTTATAAATAGATATAGATATAGATATGCAAATACGGAACCCAGGCTCCTCAGATGGTAATTACATCCCATGCAGAAAAGTCCCAAACTGGACTTAGCAGCAGATGGGCGTGTGGCAATGGTCCACAAAAAGCCCACACCTTGGAGTGGCTGTGCCAGTCCAGCCCAAGGAGGCAGGGTAGGTGACCTGTCCCAGTGCACAATGTTCTTCTCCAGTGAGAAAACAGACTGCAGGAACACCAGCAGCACAGGGTGGGATGACAAGAGGCGATCCCCATCCTGCCAACACAGCAGCCCCAGGAGCCAGAAAAGGGCTCTCTTAGAAGACATTTTATACTGAGCACCATAAACAGACTGCAGTAGCTGGGGGTGTCCTGGGTGACCTCAGGTTAATATAGAAATTTTTTATGCTGGTACTCTCAGACTAGGACACATACCATTATTAATTCCATCTCTAACATCTTTTTCTCACCTCTGTTCTTATTTTTTCCATCATGCAACACTCTTGAAGAATGTTGCTGTTGGAGCTGATTAGCAGCAGACCTCATTGTCCTCTTGGGGCACAGCCATTCAAGGTTTCTGGGTCTCTTTCAACTTCTAAGCTAGCAGCCTAGTTTACTTTTAAAAGCTGCCATAGCTGCATTACTAAAGAGCATGATATGATTCCTTGGCCTGAATTAGGACAAACACACTGGCAAGACCTCTACTGTCCCTTTGTTGAAAGAGCATGTAACACTCGTCTCTTTTCCAATGACTTGACAAGTTCCTTCAGGGAAGCTGATTTAAGATATTCTGACAGTGTCTTGTCCTGGCAAAGTCCATCAGGAGAATCTGTTTTATTGGCAAATTTTTTAGATGTAGCTAAAGACACAGTTCTTTTCAGTGTCCAAAACGAAAATTCTGATATAAAATTGTTCTCAAAGGAAAGATTAGGATATAGGCTTTGGTTATCGTACTTAGTAATCAATTCCATCATGAAAAAAAGATTAAGGCTGTTGGAATAAATCTTGTACTGTCTTTCTTCATTTATGCTGTAGTTCATAGTCTTACAAGTGGTTGTTGAGAGCAAAATTTCAATCATACTATTCATCTTGATATATTTGGATTACATTCATTCTGGATTAAGTTTTTGCAAACAAGTGTTCTCTTGTCAAACTCTCCAAGTGTAATTATGGAGAGCATAATAGAGTAGAGCCATGTTTAGATTATTTTTTTTCAGTTTCCTTTTTTATTTGACAAAAAAACTCCTCTGCCTGACTGAAGTCTGGATTCCTACTGAACATCTTGTCTTTGATGACTTGGTTGCACGTCTTATGACTTCTAATATTATTCCTTAAAGTCTAAACAACTGCATATGTTACCAGATGAGGAGACTCGCAGGCCTCCAGTTGCCAGCCAGAATATCTTTCTAGATTTTAGCATAAATACATAAATCAACCAACTCCCAACTGACTGTCTTAGCTCATGACAATATCCCACAGTAAGTCTTTTTCTTCTGCAAAAATGTTTAGCACTGGGACCCTGATGGTTCTCTTTTCCCAGTTTCCGCACCACTGCCCACATGACCTGGCTCTGGCATGCCAGAATTATTCAGATGCAGAAAGTAAAGTGAGTGTGTTGTCCCATTGGGAGCTACCAAGGCTAATTGTCCTTTGAAGCCTTCCCCAGTATCTTCCACACTCTTAACTGCTGTTGTGAGACACAGTGAGGTACCAGAAAAATGGAGCAGTGTTTTGCTGAGTGCCTTAAATCTGAGAAACTCAAAGGTTTGCCTCCTCTGCTGTATACCTGAGTAGTCTTGTCAAAGGAACAAGGACAACAGACTTATGGGAGGTATAAACAAATTCAGACTACAGATTGGAGAGAGGCTGAAGAATTAACCTCTGTGGTGGCGGGGGGGAAGAAATACAGTTAGAGTTTGGAAAAAGATCCAGGAAGTTAGTCTCTGCAAGAGGCCAACTGCAGTTAGAGAATGTCTGTAAATAGTTTTCTTCATAAACAGCCAGTTTTGTTTTAGAAACATGGAGCCCTTTCATCATGAAAGCTGGAAGCAGCAGCAAATCTCCAGATTTCTGTTGTAAGGAAAGGAATGCCATTAACAGACAAATAAACCACTACCTAGATACAGAACAAACATCTCATCAAGGGACTCAGTCTCTGGAAATGTGGGCTTGCCAGGCATAAAAGGTGCAATATATCTGATCAAAAGTAGATAATAAGTATCGCCCCAAGCATCTTATTGTTTGGCAGCATGATAGCTGCTTGGGCTTCTGGTTGCATTCAGACATCCAGGTAGGCTTTCGTGTTACCACGGACTCACACCACAAAAGCAATGTTGGCATCCTAGGGATGTTATGACTGTCTTCTTGACAGATGTCTCTGGATTTTGCCATCCCCGTGCTTGTAAAAGCAGCTTGTTCATCTGATGGAAAGACATGTAGGCTCATGACCTGGGAAATAATATTCCGGGAGACCTCAGCAAACACTTAAATAGGCTGCAAGTCTTCCCAAACTCATGTGGAGTCAGAAAATAAAGACATTGTTTACCTCTACAAAGAGACTGTAGAGTCTACATTACCTCTACATTGAGACCTTCTCAATTAGAAACTCTCTACAGGGGTGCAATGGTTTTTTCTTCTTCAAAAAGTTTCAGCACTGCAACACTGATGGTTCTGTTTCCTTAGTTCTTCATTATTGTCCACAGGCTGACATCTTTTTCTTTCCCTATTTCACCTTGCTTTACACAATTATATGCAGAACACATCAGCATCTCACCTTATTGTGATGAATAATGCAAACCACTCTGTACACTTTTACCTAAAATGTCATGATAACTGGGCTTTTTTAACAAGGCAAGTGTTCCCACATACTGTTGCTAAAATTAAACCTTTAAAGGAGTACAAAAATAAGATAAAAGACAGCAGATAACTTTTCTTCAATTGATAAATCTGATCGGATTAAGAAGACAGAAGACAAAAATAAGGCCTTTAATCTGACAGTATTTACTCTAAACTTTTATCTTCAGATTCAATAAAGGTTTTTGGGACACAGGGTGGGATTATTCATGCAAATTTTCTGGAGGGGCCTTAAGCTTGTTAAAAACATATTTTTGCACCTATTAATGTGTTTATGATGTCCCTTTATGGCTCCAATTTCAATACATCTCTTTGAAGATCTTGCTAGACCTATTGACATTAACACCAGCTCTGGTTACCCCTGTATGTTCACACACGCATGCATACCCAGTTATATCATGTAATCCTTAAACTTAAAACTAGTACTTCGGGTGTTTGTGGTGCGTGGTCTTTACAAGTTACAGATCTGGACAGCTACTGGAAAGTTAAAATATGAGAGGAAATAGGTAGAAAAAATGGTGGGATGTACTGCCCTCTCGTGGAGATTTAAATAACGAGCTCCACAAATGTTCTTGACCTTGGAGCCTCGGAAGTCATTTTCTGGAAGAGCTGGGATTCCAGCTGAGACACTAAACCTCTTCTCTGCATCTTATCTTCATTTTCCCTAACTTTATACTGTTTTCTTTGCAGTAATCATTATACTGTACAAATATAAGGAAGACTTGTTTTTCATACTTAGGCAAATATATATTTGTATCTTATATACATATATGTGTTTTATATAAATGCACACATGTGTATGTTGTGTATATAATATATACTTTATGTACACACACACATTTTCCGAAAATATTTTATGAACTTGTTTATGTGTTTTTAGAATATAAACAATTCAGTAACTGTGATCTTTATAGTCTGATTGATACACTATTAATTTTTCTCTAGAGATTACATAGGTGTTAACAGGAGCGAGACTGGGGCAACGCTGAGATGAGAGGTGGAACTATTCCTGCAGCACAAGCCAGCCACGTGGCTTTAAGACAGGCTCAGGGATTCAATATAATCCGCTGCCCCTTGAAGACACAGGTAACTAGGGATGTTGTCAGCAAACACTTACCCTCCTGTCCCAGCAATTACAGGGTTATTAGGCACTGCCCCATCTTTTCCGAGGCTGACTGTTGTCCTCAAGCTAACCACACAGAGAATGTAAGCTGCAGATCAGAAGCTGCTTTCAGTGGTGGACACTGGACTGTGGCAACAGCTGAGAAAGACAGCCCTGGAAGCATATATAACTCTGATGTTACTTCTATATCACATAAATTGGGATGTGCTTGTAGCACACTATTTTATCCCAGAAGAGGCTATAGCATACATCTAATATCAGGTGGGAACTAGCAGGGAGGAAGTGTTCTTTTCTTTCTTCTGCCCTATGTTGCTGTTGTGGGCCTGGCAGCTCCTCTTGGACAACAAAGGGACAAAACTTGTCATTCTGCATTCCTCTCACTAGGATTTAGTTGTGTTCACAGTGAGACTTATTTTAAGACTCTAGGCTTCTCCCCCTGAAGTTCCACAAGGCCAAGTGCAAGGTCCTGCACTTGGGTCGGGGCAGTCCCATGCACAAATACAGGCTGGGTGGAGAATAGGTAGAGAACAGCCCAGAGGAGAAGGACTTGGGGGTATTTGTTGATGAGAAGCTTAACATGAGGTGGCAGTGTGCACTTGCAGCCCAGAAAGCCAACGGTATCCTGGGCTGCATCAAAAGAAGTGTGACCAGCAGGTCAAGGGAGGTGATTCTCCCCTCTAACTTCACTCTTGTGAGTGCTAGAGTCCCCAGCACAAGAAGGGCATGGAGCTGTTGGGGCGAGTCCAGAGGGCCATGAAGATGATCAGAGGGCTGGAGCAACTCTCCTATGAAGAGAGGCTAAGAGTGCTGGGGTTGTTCAGCCTGGAGAAGAGAAGGCTCTGGGGACACCTTAGAGCAGCCTTCCAGTACCTGAAGGGGGTCTACACGAAAGCCGGAGAGGGACTTTTTACAATGACATGGAATGATAGGACAAGGGGGAACAGTTTCAAACGGAAAGAGGGTAGATTTAGGTTGGATATTAGGAAGATATTCCTTCCTGTGAGGGTGGCGAGACACTGACACAGGTTGCCCAGAGAAACTCTGGCTGCCCCTCCCTGGCAGNAGCTGGCCTCCCTTCCCAGCACTCGATGTTCTTGCTGGTTTTGTAGGGTGAGCAGTTTCTCGACATCCAACACACAGAGCATGTCCCACTCACTCCTCCAGTGCTCAGGCACTGAAGGTCCTCTGGTGCCTCCAGCCCTGCCTTTTAAGGTCCACCCATTGTTAAGCAATTAGCTTTATTATTACCAAACAATTAGCACCTGCATGTAATGACCAGTAGGGCTGCTCTGTCAATCAACAATCAGTTCCCACTCTGATCAACCTCTACACCTTCCAACCCAAACCATTCTGTGGTTCTGTGATTCTCCACATTGCAATACATTCACTGTGGCGGAGGCCAAAAGCAAAGCAGTTAATCTGAATCCCTGACATCCCTTCTTTAATCACTGTTGAAAGGAAAATCTTTACACTTTTTAAATACATTTCCTCACAGGCAAGGTATAATACCATTTGATAGATGTGGGATAAACATCTTCAAATTATGTAAAACAAATTACAGGGACATCACATACTCTATAACCCACATATTTAACTTAAAATCCTATTTAACCTAATTTCCTATGGTTTCCCCAAAATACATCTATATGCTTGTAACACCACTCTACTTCAAACAGAAAGGAAAGTATGGGAAGTGAACATGTAGACACACTGAGCTACTGCAGGTCCTCCAGGCTGCATAGAAGAGGAGGAAGGAGCATTTAGACCTGAGCTGAAGAAAACTGAATTGATAGGGGTTCTTAAAAATGGACTATGAAAAGAATAAGGCTGGTGAAAGAAGTCTAGGGTATCCACTCTGAAAGCACTTCCTGAGTCTAGAAAATGGCTCTTGAAAGTCTTACAATTTCCCAGTAAAACTTTAGCAGTACTCTGCAAGAATCAATGACAAAATAATTTGAGAACCAATATGTACATCTGTTTTATACACCTTGCAAGCACCTGAATTTACTTAAGAAAGCTAGAATGCTCCCTCCATAACATGTAAAGTTGAACACGTAAAGCAATCTTAACAGATCAAGGAGACAGAGTATTGTATGAAGTAACTGCTCAGAAGACTGCTAGTTAAATACCAGTTGTACCTAAAAGGATAAAAATATTACATTGCACAGGTAATGTGAAATGACACAATGATGTTTTTGGAGTTCCTGATGATTAGCTGGTGAAATAGAATCCGTCTTTAAACCACTGATGTTCTTTTCCCTGTAGTACTAGAAACAAGAAATATCAATTACTTCATGAATGGTGCAGACACATTGGACTATGGAAAGGATTTCAATGGCTGAAAGAGGCTCCTCGAAAACCACAGGTCTGATCCCTTGGAATTAAGGAGGTTATCCTAGAAAAGCCTAGCTTCCTTGTGAAAGGTGAAATGTTCATTCCCTGCACAGCAATGTCCCTAGGATTCACTAACTTCTTCACAATGGAAATACATTTTTCCCCAAATAAGTTAATCTTCTGCTTGCACAGATGACTCAGCCAAATAATACTCCAGGTTGAATACCTACACTCATTGTGATATACCTAAAAATAAGCACACGAATTTGATTACCACAGTGTTCTTTATGTGCTGGAAGGTGTTACTGGGATGGCCGTAGTGTAAATGTGTAGGCAGAAAAGCAGAGATGTCCAGAACAAAAATACTGAGGAAAGTTCTCTGCAGTTCAGAGCTCTAACTGATACTTTGCTTTTGTTCAAAATACCTCGGGAGTTTGAAAAAGTCAACAGTTTCATAACTAACCTTGGACAAGCTAATCTTTGACTAGCATAGTCAGACAAGACAGAAACTTTCCTGATAACTGCTGGTGTCATTGATCTTCACCTCGGTCAGCTCGCTGCAGCCTCACACTTGTTCTGCCTGACTCTTGCCAGGCTGCTACAAATCAGTTAATAATGATTACTTGTCAAACCTCTTCCAGCTGTGGTAGCTTCTGTGATTTTGTTTAGCTTGCTCACACAGGGTTCTTGGAAACGGCATTTAGACCAGCAAAAAAGAATGTAAAGGTAAATGAAAATGTGTATTTTATCAACTTCATGTTGTTGCCTTTTAAATAAACTAATCACTCTTTGTTGTGTAAGTTTATCAGAGTAACACATTTAGTAAATACCTCTCCTTAAAAAATAATAATAAAAAAAGCCACATCTCATTTTTTTCACATAAAAAATTTTTGTAGGTATCTCAATTTTTGGACATTGTCTGACCTTTCATGGAAAAGATTCTCTAGAAATTCCAGATATTTCTTTCATTTATTTATGTATTTTACCTTCAAAAAGTCTGTTGTCCAAATCAGAGGAACAGTATACAAGCAGAATTCAGCCAAGGGAGGCAAGTCACTCTTGTCTGACTCTGGAGTTAATGGGACACCACACATAAGAAAGACAAGTTATGTTGAATGCATCTCTACAGGCTCCACAGACGATTGGAGACAGATTTGTGTTCTGTTCATGTGTATCAAAGCAAGCTGGCAAGGACAGAGGGTGTTCGTTCTGCCAAGACTGTTCTTTATACATATACACAGGTTGGATTAGAGTCACAGCTTCATTGCCTCATTTCTAATGCCAGTGAAACTACACTGGAAGACTGAATAAAATGAGAAAAAGAAGAAAACCAGGCCTGCTAGTGTGAGATGGAAAACTGTATTATCATCTTACTCCCCTGAAGTGTCTGAATTTAGTTTACCAAGCTTGTTTGCATCCCACACAAAGCAAGGCACAGTACAGAAAGGTGACTCTGGGCAAGAAGTGCGTCCCAAATTCTAGGAGCATCCACAAAGTTGCAATATCTTTTTCTTTGGTTAGTGTCACAGACTCAGTAAAGATGTACACATACTAGGATTTACAATAATGTTAAACTTGCAGGCATTAGGGGTAGGGACGTAATATTTTTCCAAGGGGGATAACTTCATATCTTTGTCCTATGTGTACCAGGAAAAACACACTTCTGTTGCTCGATGAGATCCTTGTCCTTTTATTCAATCAAAAAATATATTAGTATCATATGAAAGATACTCTGGTTTCCATTTCTGCAGTATCTGTCAAGCCTCCTTGTTTGCAAGGAGCAGTGTCAGGATTCACAGCCCTGAAAAACGATCAGTGAATTTGTTCTGACAAGCTCTGTGACAAGCACTGACTATTCCTTTCTCTGTTCCACATGGGTCCTTTCCTTCTAGTCAGCTCTTCAGCTATCCCAGAACTATTTTCAGTACTACAGATTTGCCGCAGATAGCTATCTACATTCACAGTTGTATTTAATCTAAGCATTTTATATCCGTTTTCAATTCAGTATCCTTTCTCTAGGTCCTTAGTTCTTGATTATTTGAGCAGAAATGTCTTTAAGGGTAAATTTTCAAATGTGCTCTCAAGTCATTGCTACCCAAAAAAAATAATATTGTAATTTCAAAATTTAAATTCTGATACTTAGGATGATGTGCCACCTGTTCAGTTGTGGTGACAAAAGGCTGTCCCCCAT